>OZ024740.1:358290368-358417868 GCA_964016885.1 Eledone cirrhosa
TAAATATTAGCTTTTAATGAATTCCCTTTTCTATCAACCAATGACCTCTACCCATCCCACCCCCTACCCTCTCCTACCATCTGAAGAGTCATATAAATACCTTATTTATTTTTTGATACCCAGATTTCTGATGATTTCTAAAGAATGAAACAGTTCTAGTCCTGTAGAATCTCATCTATATTAAAACTATATATATATATATATGCATATATATATATATATATATGTATGTATGTATATATATGTATATATGTGTTTATATATATATATATATATATATATATATATATATATATATGTGTGTGTGTGTGTGTGTGTGTGTGTGTCTTTTGCCTCACCTTGCTCGGACTGATAACATAAAAACTTGTAGTGGCACTTGGTACTATTAACACCGGGGCATTATGAAGCTTTAACTATAATTGTTTCTACTTTTGGCACAAGGTCAGCCATTAACCCAGTGCATTACTGGTACTTTATTTTATCGACCCCGTAAGGATAAGAAGCGGGCGGAATGCAAAGGCGGAATTTAAAATGTAATGGCTGATAGTAAAGTGGTAAAATTGTGTAAAGCTAACAATATTAATGTAGAGAGTGAGAAATAAACACCTAGTAACTCGGAGCGGATTGGCTCCCCGTAGGTGCGAGCCCCACGAGGTAGAGTGGCTGCTCCAGTGCGTCTCTCTAGTCGTCTTCCGGGTCAGTTTCTTCTCCATCCTGTCAGCCGGGACCGCGAGGCGAACGATATATTGGGTAGGAGTAGAGAGGCAGTTTTCAGACGAAAGTGTTAATAATGGTGAAACACACACACTCACACTTTATAGTATCATATATACCTCACCTAGCTAACACTCACATGAATTAAATAGTTTTGTGCCAAGCATATATTAGAACCATCTCTTACTAGAAACAGTATTGTACCTGTCAAATGCTTTGAAATATGGAATTGAGTCACTTCCCGTCAACAAAAGAATTTCTATGTTGTCTGGCTAAATTATATTTTAACGGTCTGAGGAAGAAGGAAAGCAAGGATTATTTTAGTTATGAACCTCTCCATGTTTCAGCCATTTTGCTTTTCTCCAAAATAGCAAACTATCACAAAAAGTCTTTGTTCCTCTTTTTTTTAATATATACTTCTTTTTCATAGATGAAAACATACTGAAATTTCGACTATGGCAATAAATAAATAAATAAATAAATGAATAAATAAATAAATGAATAAATAAATGAATGACTGAATAAATAAATAAATAATTAAATAAAAATGAAAAATAAGTCAAAGGAAATATGACAATGAACATTTTAAGTCGCTAAAGTATATTTTGTCCCATGGACATGTTTGAATTCAGCACCACGAGATGATGAATCGATCGCCAAGAACTCTACCTAATGGAGTTGTACGGTACATGATGTCTACAGCCGACTGATGTAGTCGGTTTAAGGGTTATACATTTTGGATATGGATTGACAGAACACTGTTGACACAATAGAAACCTGCTTCCAGTGCCGGGTTTAGAACAAATGAAGCCCTGCGCTAGTTAAGTTATGAGGCCCCTTACTTGGGTCCTGAAGGAGGTAAAACTTCTTTTGACCGGAAGATTGCTCCCCGCTGGCCAACGAGGTCCTGTGCTTAAGCACACCGGAGCACCCGGCACTGCCTGCTTCTGTTAGACATCTTATCGGGCCTCTAATAAAGAAATTACCGAACAAAAACAAGCAGATAACATTACAATAGAAATATCAATCGATACTTTATTTCTATTATACTTAAAGTTTCTGTTTTATTTTGTTGATTTTCTTTTCAAATTACATATATTTATTGTTATGTATTTTTTTTCAAACCAACATTCTCTTCCGCCTTATTCTCCTTTTCCTTCTGTTAATCAACACCACCAACATCATCGCCATTACCATCTCATCATTATAATCAATACCAAGATTTAGTTTGCCTGTTTCAACTAAACTGGGATCAAGGAAAGAAAAACAAACATTACATCACAATTTACATTGAATATATATATATATATATATATATATATATATATATATATATATATATATATATGTGTGTGTGTGTGTATACATAATGTATAATATATATATAATATATATATAATATATATATATAATATATATATATATAATATACAATATATATATATGTATATATACAGTATGTTATGTGTATATACATAACATGTATATACACATAACATACTATATAATATACATATATGTAATATATATATATATATATATATATATATATATATATATATATATATATATATATATATATATATATAAGAACGACAATAATAAACAACACCGTTATTTAAGAATAAATAATGATACATTAAATAAACAACAGGTGAAGAAAGCATAAAAAAGGCGAATAAATACCTAGATTTTGGTTCTGCTTCCACTTCATCAGTTTTTGATGAATTTGCTCCCATGTCTTTCGATTGTGTAGAAACCTCCCTCTATTGAATTTACCTTTGACGTTCGGGCTGTGTTTATGTGCTGTACTTGCTGCTTACTGCACGACCTCGTAAATACTAGTAAATATTATTTGCAGCAAAAGATAAATTCCTTAACAGATCTCAGTATTTGTCGACAGCAAATAGAAAGAAGAACCTGTTTGTTGGACGGCGTGTGATTGTCTAACATCCGGGCGAATGAGTCAAATGTAAGTACCGGTAGATCAAGTTTGTTGACCACTCCACCACCTGATACTCACTAATACCACTTAACCTCTTGCGACTTAAATTATTAAGACTAGCTTCGGTTTAATCCGTGTATGTTTGTCTCTGATTGTGGTCACTGCTTTTGTTACCGTTATGTTTGCTATTGTCTAGAAACATTCATTACCTTTAATTCAGAAATACTATGAGATGAAATGCAAAACAGCCGAAAGCAGAAAGTTTTTTTTATCAAATTCATATGTAGAGAGTTCAAATTCGGTTTGAGCATTTTATTATTTTTCGAGGCAACTAACTTAATTCCATAATTATCCGAGTATACAGCTGCTAAAAGGGATAAAAGCCTTGTTATTTGGTGGTGGTGGGTGTTCCTGTGACAGAATAGCGTCCGATCAAGGGAAATTTAATCTCTCGATCATTAAAGATTACGGCAATTGGGGTTGTAAACAGGTCGCAATAATTAATGAGCTGAAAAGGGGTTAATTTCTGTGAGAAGCATAAGAGGACCATTGTATTAACTGCCAAGATTAAAGCAGTAACAATGAAAGACGATTTTTTTTCTTTTAACCCCTGGTGTTGATATGCAAATTTGCCAAGTAAATAAGGTACTGAACCGTTAAAGCTTATTTGTTTAGTATCTGGTAGGATAAGTAACCAGGTGCCAAGTTGGTTTTGGAAAGTTGCCTTCATTAAACTTAATTACTGTCCAGGAGATGACTTGTTTCTGATCTACGTAGACAATGGAACTGAGCACTCGTATAATAGTTATTGACTGTTATGATTCGAAAGGGCTTTCTAAAAACTTCATTTAGACTGGCGAATGACGTTTAGAAATGACTGGATGCATTATTGTAGTTGCCGAGTGATTTTCTTCAATTTTTTAAGCAAAGCAATTTGCCTCTGAATAGATTAACAGATGTATAACGCCTTCAAACACCTCTTACCTTTATAAAAGGTAATGTAAGACTTCACGCACCTACACAAACACACTCAAACACTATATAAGAGGTTACATGGATAGACAGGTTTAGAAAAGGAGAGTAATAAAGAAAAAAAATGGTTGAAGAAATAATGAGGGGTATGACAATAACAAAGTAAAGTGACGGTCTGTAAGAATATTTCTCCGTGATTGAATAGCTAACATATTTTTACGAAGGCCTTGATAATCCCTAATAATATAATGGCAATAGTCAGAAGAAGCTGAAGTATGTTGCCGGCAAAATTTTTGGAATTTTGTAAACATTGCAATTTATTACAACTTAGTGTAAAAGAATTACGCTATTTAGATTTTTCTTTCATGTCTTCCGAGGCCATATTTGCCTTTTATTTCTCCGGGTGCAGTAATTTAAGTACCAATACAAATACCAATATACAATTGACTTCTACTAATTAGTTAGGCAAATATTCTAAATAAATAAATAAATAAATAAGGATGAAAAATCATTATTATCCAACTGCTGAAACTAAAGGAAGTTTGGGTGAAGAAATATTTTAAGGATTTTTGTTACCAGGAAGATGAGGCAGGTTCTCTCTTCCACAAAGACATCCAATATTTCTTCTTCTTCTTCTTCTTCTTCTTCTTCTTCTTCTTCTTCTTCTTCTACATATTCCTGTGAATTTATGGGGGAGAATCCTCAGACGCGATTTCCAGAGAGTCCTATCAGAAGAAACCATTTCCAACGGATCTGGTTTGATCCTCAAACGAAACCAACCGAGCACAGAAGCTGGTGTAGTAATGAACCATCCTTAGTAGTCGGTCATCAGAGGAAGGGGGGGGGGGGGGGGTAGGGGGATAGGAGTAAAAGCCAAACTCGTTACCCTCGTGCCTACTCTTACCTCTGGTCATAAATTGTGGATAAAAACCGAAAGGGTATGATCGTGAATACAAACGGCTGAAATAGGGCTCCTTCGAAGGGTCTTTGGAGTAATGTTACTCGTTAGGATGCATAGCTTGGAAATGAGGGAGTCGCTCCTGATAGAGTCGCTGCTTCTCGGCATCGTGAGATGACAGCTCTGATACTATGGATATTTGGTTAGAAAGTCAAAGGAAAGGATCCATGGACAGATTTTACGGGCAAAGCCAACCAAAAGGTGATCCAGAGGTAGACCACGAGTTAGATGGCTGGATAACATCCATGAGCTCAGTTTGCCTCTCACCTAGTATTTAGTGATAAAAAATATTTTCTAACTTTGGCATGAGGACAAAAATTTGTAACATAAGAGTATAATTCATATTATGGAGATCAATTCGAAATCCATAAAGCAGTTGAAATTGCCTGAATAAATTTAAGTTGTTTTTTTTGTTTAACCAACACTCTATACTCATTGCTCTCACACAATCCTAAGAATCATCCAAGCCGATATTCTGATCCATCAATAATAACAATGAATGGTTTATTCCCAGGAGTATTTCTAGATACCTAAATAACTCTGTCGTGCGTAAACGGTAGGATTCATATGAACAATTTGACTGCTATTTCTAGTAAGTCATGTAACCCACGCATGGGTGTCTTCATTGGCTCGTTTGTAGAGGGAATTTTCTGATTAACTCGCCTAACTTATTCAGGTTCTCTTATGAATTTTACCTTGTTCTTTAAAATTGAAGACGTTGGGGTATCGGATTAAAAAATGCCCCGGTATTTATTCCTGCTCTCTACGTTCAAATCCCGTCGAGGCCAACTTTCAAGTTTGATAAATTAAGTACCAGTACTGGCATTGATTCTTCTTCTATTTTCTCTCCTCTCTTTGTTTTTCTCTGGAAGACATCGGCTACAACCTGGATGGGGATGGGCACCACTAGGTTTAAACTGCCTACGACACGCCGTATGTTTGGACGGTATCCCTACAATTATATCAGAAACTAAGAGTCCATTATGTTACTTTAGAATCCCAGGGAATTTCAGAAAGCACGGTACTTCTGATTTTAAGTACTAAAACACTTCTTTTCCTAAAAAATGCTCTTTCTTTTCCCTCTTTACTGTTTGAAAAATACGCTTCGACGACTTTGTTTCTTTTTCATTGGTGCAGAACGAAGTATTGAGATCAACCTTCGAGTTGATCCGAGGGAGAAGCCACAGAGCACCTGGGTTTCCTTCATTCTCTCAATCAACGTCATCATTAATTCCCTGCTAGCCATGTAGAAGGAATAAAAATCACTGTTAAATTCATCTGCATCGGACAAGCAAACAATAGGTGGGACTAGTCAATAACTAGGTTCAATTGTCAGGTAAACCATCACACTTCACATTCATTGCTAATTAGCTGTTTTACTGTTATTCTTTAAATATAGGTCATCCCTTCTCAAGCAGATCTTCAGATCTTCAAGACGCTTCTATCACAACTATTTCATCGTTTTGTGCATCCAGGACTATATTTTCCAATATGTTCCTACTTTGTTACGACGGTAAAATTTGATATAAAATGGGTTGGTTGGTATTTGTAGCAAGTCGAGCAACCACGTAAGAACTCTTCTGAGATTTTGTTGGCAACCACAGAAGAATCCAGGGCGTTACGGTTGTTGGTCTCTACATTTTTTAATGGCGGTGTCCATGCTAGAAGAGTGTCCAAGTCTAATGAGACTATTAATGTTTCAGTTATTTCTATATGTGTTTTTCTATATTGTTTACGTCTGGGTTGAGTTGAAGGGATAGTAGTTTTAGTTGACTGTTCTAGTTATATATGTGTCCGAGAGTTTGGTGGTGATCTTTCATGTAGGAGCAGGTCATTGAGGGTTGTGGTTTACAGCTACATCAACCTGTGTCCCTCGCATGATCAGGTGCTTTTCATTTTTTGTAGATTATGGGTTCTACCGAAATAGATGAAATTAGCAATACTCATATATTAGATTCGATTAAAATCCGCCCATATAATTTGTAACTCAATGCCTCGTTCCCCAACATCACCCACAAAAAGGGCAATAAATAGAGAAAAAGGAAGCACACTTTAAGAATCCTTTTCAGTCTATCCATGACTGAAAAGTTCTTTGGGATAACTAGGTGAGGTATTTCCTCTATGTTCAGCCTGTTTGGAAGAAATTTCATACGGGATTTCATACTTCGATCAAAATCTTAAATTAACCTGGTGGGAGAGAGTATAAAATGCAAAGGGGTATAAAAAGATGGGTATTAAATGCAAAGTAAGTTTAAGGGATACGGCTGATATATTTGTACTGAGTTAACAAAAGCCGTTTTTATGTCAACAAGTATGACAAATAAAAAAAAAGGTGTTTTAAGAGGTTTTAATTGGAATAAATGCACATAGCCTATATCCGCGAAGCAGAATTCCTGTCTAAAACCCAATATTTCTTTCCGCTACCTCTGATCACTAATCTCTTGGATGAAAGAGTTTAATAACAATCTCTTCAGGCAAAATATCGATCTCTGTTTTGGTTTTGCATATTTATTTAGGCAAGGTGTAGAGTTGATCAACTTGACCTAGATCTAAAAAGAACAAAGGACGAATAGACTTGTGCAAGATTGTAAATTAGACTGCAGAGAAAGGAAATTATGACAAAACGCCGTTCTGTCCGCCACACTTTCTACCAGTTCAATATTTTACACAACTGCTTTAAACTTTCAGCTCGATGTAACGGATATATGCCTTACATTTCTTGATTATTTGGATAACATTAACTGGTTATTGCATATTACTCTCATTAAGCATTATTAAATTACGTTACCACTGCGATCATAACACAATTAATGCAAACGAAATATTTAGTAAAAGCCATTACAAATCATGGAATCAAGATAACACATATCAGCAAATAGCTATTGGTCTATTGTCCATATGTATTCGATAATTAATTAATTTGTTTTCAGTTGGAATGTTAGAAATGTAACAGAAAGTTGTTTAGTTCAATCCTCGCTCCGAAAAGCATGAACAACAGCTCCGATGTAAACTTGTCGGGTATTTTTTATTAGCGTATATAAGTTAACATTCTCTTGGATAGGAAAGCTACTTGCGACTAACTAGCACGCTTTCCAAGAAGATATTTTTCTCTCAATAACCTACAGCTATAGCCACAGAAGTGAGGTGTGAACCCGGCGAACACAAATGATAAAACTTACATTAAAGGGTTAAATCAAGGTTGCTATTTTTGCTGCAACTTGAATCATTTATAATAAGTGAAAATATATCATATGTGGAAGTATAAATAATCATTACATTTTATTCTAAATAAAATATGTGAAACACTGATTGAAGGAGGCGTTATAGCTATAAAGAGGGCCGACGATAGATTTCTTAGAGAAGGAACTTTAATATATGATAATAAAATGTCCATGTGTGGGATTGCTGATAACCAGTTTGGATAATTCCCATGAGATTTTGTTCGTAGTCAAGTCATCAAAATTTATACTGGTATATATTTACGTAAAACTTAAACAAAAGCTGAATGCAGTCATAACGCCTCTTATTTGATCTTACACGAGAAGATTATCCAGCTTCATATACTGTTGTGGTGTATGAAGACGACTAACCTAGACAAGCCAAGGTCATCTTAGTGCTAGGACAAGTACACGAATTTCACTAACACGTGTATTCTAAATTTCTCAAAAGGTAACAGGTTTCAAATTAATCAAGCCTATTTACATAAATTTCATCAAGTTTATTTACATAAATGTGACATTTTAAGATAATTTCAAATGTTTATGAAATGAATATCAAATGGCAAAATATATAAAAGTAATAGGCGCCATTGGATATAACCCTTTAATGTTCAAACCGGCTAAAACCGGCCAGAATTCTCTACCTTTTTCTGTTGAAACTGGCTGTAAATGGTCGCTCAAACTGATGTTAAGGTATTGTTCTCAAAATAAATACTTTCAAAATCTCATAGATTCGATATTATGTGAGATAATTATGCGAAGTAAAGCCTTTACCATGAAAATATAATAGTATATATAGAGAAATGTGAATGCTAAAGGGATAACAGACGACATACTATTGGAGTTTGCCAAGTTTAATTTATATGAAGTGTTATAACGTTGAATGTTGATACTATACATTCAAACAAAAACTGGCAATATATAACTAAGAAGATTTTAGCAGATGCAAGCATATCTATGCTTATGTTTGTACATATATACATATATAAGTACAAACATAGGCATAGATATGCTTGCATCTGCTAAAATCTTCTTTTACACACACACAAACACGCACATTCACACCCACACACACACATCTATGTAGAAATACCCACAATTTGTATAATAGAATTGTTTCTACTTTAGGCACAAGGCCAACAATTTGAAGGGGAAGGTAAAAGTCGATTAAATCGATCCCAGTGCATTACCGGTACTTTATTTTATCGACCCCGTAAGGATGAAAAGCAAAGCTAAGCTCAGTGAGATTTGAACTCAGAACGTAAAAGTCCGAAACCCAATGTCACAAAGCATGTTGTCCGACGCCCTACCGACATTGCCAATGCATCACCCTTCAATTTGTATAATATAATATAAACAATACAAACCATGCATACCAGACGTTGGCATTACAGATTACACCAAAGTGTCTCTGAACGTCTGAGTGTAAGAAATTGGCATGTGTGTGTGTGTGTGTGGTTTTTTTTTCCGCCTCACACACACACTATATATATATATATATATATATATATATATATACACACTCCATAAAACTATATTCCAATAATAGAATTTCTCTTACACTCCTGCTGCTGCCATAGAATTTACCTCTAGCCCATACCCTTTTGAACTCTTGACCAGTCAATTAACACAATCAGATATACACACACATATTTATAGGATGTCGTCCCCCCCCCCCCCCCCCCCCCCCCAAAAAAAAAAACAACAACAACTTTGTTCTGTGAAGAAACACAGCTGCTGCTATCTTCACTACCACCTCTCTATTAACAAGAACTCATTCTCCAGCCCAATTTTGAGCAAGAAAGATGGGAAAAAAACTTACTCCAACGCTTGATTTTAATTTTAAATCTTTAATTTTTAGTTTTTAACTCCTATTAATTCTTTTTTATTTTTTTATTTCAATACTCAACATTTGATAAGATGAATTTTAATAATACATCGAAACCGGTAATACTTTATATACTTTAAATACATTATAAAACTTTTTTAAAAAAGAATTGCCGCTCTCATTTTTTCAATGTCATCTTTTCAATAATGTCACTTTGACGACTCAAAGAAAGGATAAAAAAAAGAAAAACAGACCCTTAAATATATTTTCCGTGTTATTTCCAACTTCACCTTTTCTCTAAATCCACTGTTTTGTATAGAACCTTACTTCCTTTTTCTAATGTATATATATATATATATATATATATATATATATATATATATTGGCATATAGTTGAATAGTTTAAGAGTAATTTGAGGATAATTGTAAGATATGCACTTAATATTCTGAATTTGTCTACAGAATTCTCTAAACCTTTGTCACTTAGTAGAACCTTAATGATTTTAGCTTTTAAAGAATCTCCCTTTTCCTTTAAATCTATCTACCATGACTGACCCTCCACTGATCTTATAGACACCTGTTAGCTTAAGAGAAACTTAATAATAAGGAATGGCATGCCATCCTGAACCTGATTTATAGAATTCTGTCTGCCTTTGTTACTCTAAAAACAAAAATAAATAGAAATAAAAATAAAAATAAACTATAGCTTTGTAGAATTAGCTTTTAATGAATTCCCTTTTCTGTCAACCAATGACCTACACCCATCCCACTCCCCACCCTCTCCTACCACTTGTATAAATACCATACTTATTTTTTGATACCCAGATTCCTGATGATTTCTAAAGAATGAAACAGTTCTAGTCCTGTAGAATCTCATCTATATTAAAACTATATATATATATATATATATATATATATATATATATATATATGATAGCTGCGCCCTCGTTATCGAGTATGGCCATTGCACGATATACCATTATTAATAATTATTATTTAATTCTTGGATTGGCAGTATCGGTAGAGGGTCGGACGCCATGCTTTGACACATAGAGTTACGGCCCTTGCCATTCTGAGTTCAAATCCCGCCGAGGTTAACTTTGCCTTTCATCCTTACGGGGTCGATAAAATAAAGTACCAGTAATGTACTGGGTAATTTCTGGCCTTGTGCCAATAGTAGAAACAATTATTTAATTCTATCGTGCAATGCCTGTACGTGAAGATATTTTTTAAAGTGAGGCAAGACTGTGCACTGAGCCAATCCCACTCTCCGAGCGACAGTAGCTATAACCCGAAAAGAAGAAAAGATCAACATCATCGGTAACTACTGAGCCGCAGCTTTTATATCGGAGTTATCCCAGTTTCCTGAGTTGCCTTCTCCTAGAAGAATTTCCCTGACAAAGGCTAGGGGTCCTTCACTCCCAGTGGTTTAACCGCGCATGTGTATATACATATTTACACACTTTTGGATGGTCGTTGACTCTTATGAGTTCTTCCGCCCTTTGTCAGGTTTTGTTTTTTTGTCCTACAGGGTGTCCAAAATCACCCTCCCCACCAAGTAAACTTGGTGGGAGTTGCTGGTTTAGCCATCGACGACCCGACCATGTGACCGGTTGTACTGGGTTACATGTTACCAGTAGCACTCAAGAGTGACCTATATATATATATATATATATATATATATATATATATATATATATATATATATATATATATATATATATATATATATAACGACGGAAATGTGGTAAGGAACCAGGTGGACCATAACGCACCAAAGTACTCAATACTTAGGGTAGTAGAGTGGGTAATAGGAACGAGTAGGACCCCGATGGCTGAGCTCAAGCCGTTTCGACGGCTAATTCTGGACTAAATGAACATTGTTATCCTGGTATATGAATAGCCGAGCTTCGCAGGGGGTAATTCCATATATGGTAAAGGTGATTGTCACAAGGATTGGTCAAAAGTTTGTTGTTGAGACACATAATTCTATCATGGCAATTTGTGGAAGGAAGGGGTAGCTGAACCTGCCAGTAGAAGAAAGAGGGAGAGGGAGTGGAGGAAACCCAGTCGTGCGTTGATAGTGCCAACTATAGCAGGGCAGAAGGTCAAGCAAGTATACTAGGGAGGGAGAGGGGGAGGAAGTCGAAACAATAAGTAAATCAATATGGAGTAAATATATAGAAGAATACCAAGAATGTTAAAAATATAAAAAAACAATTTCTGGTTACCATTCCCTAACGACAGTCATCAAGTCTCTCACTGGTACTGCTAAACTATAGAAAAGTTTACTAGGTAGGACGGAATTGTAATGAGACCATTTTAAGAGTTAGTAGTAATCAACCGAGTATATCTTACGGTGACAGGTCAACAAGTGGGGGGGGGGGGGGCAAAAAACTAAAGAAACTACCACGAAATAATAATTCAGAGTCCCGAAACTAATACGGCTTTAGGCTCATCGAAAAACACTTCCCACTACAACACCGCAACCACAACATAATCAACAAAAATACCATCAATCTCTCCTACAGCACCACACCAAACTTTGCACAAAACATCGTTTCCTCTAACAACAAAAAACTCAACCCCTATGGAAGAAATAACCTAAATAGCAGTGTAGAGCCGACCAGGAGGTGCAACTGTCCTGATGGATCCATTTGCCCCCTCGACATCAGATGCAGAGATTGTAATGTGATCTACCAGTGCAACGTGAGGACGGACACCTCCAACAAAGCTTATATAGGATTAACCGCATGTGACTTCAAGACCCGGCTATACCAACACAGAAATACTTTCCGAAACCCGGCCCGGCGTCACGCCACCACACTTTCGGGCCACATCTGGGACCTTAAAGATAACAATATTACCTATGATCTCACTTGGAGCTTACTGTCCAGAGCCAACTCTTACACGGGAGGACCCCGTCCGTGCAATTTATGCTCGGAGGAAACTTTACAAATGCCGTTTTCGACGGACCAACTCATAAACAAGAAAGATGAACTGGTAACTGCATGCAAACACAGATTGCGTAGGACTTACCTCGCCATCAAACCCCATAATGACCCCGGGGGGGGGGGGGGGGGGCGTAGACAAGGGCTGTAAAACCCCACTTGCCGACTTTGTAATGGGTAACTCCTGCTTGCAAAGGTAGACGTAAGATCTTCTTTTATATCTTTTAATCGTTTCCTCTATATTTCCTTCTTCCCCCCTTCCTTTCTAGTTCTGAATTAATTTTCCGTATCAAATTTTTCATATACTTCGTACGAGCATTTATGTAGTTTGCACTAGAATTTTTTTATCGTAGCGGCACCCTTAGAGATAGTATTAGTATTCATTTTCGGGATTCTGAATTATTATTTCGTATTAGTTTATTTTTTGCACTGGGTGGTTGCTGGCCTTGTGCCTAGGGTAGAAACAATTATTTCGTATTAGTTTCGGGACTCTGAATTATTATTTCGTGGTAGTTTCTTTAGTTTTTTTGCCCCCCCCCCCCCCCCACACACACACACTTGTTGACCTGTCACCGTAAGATATACTCGGTTGATTACTACTAACTCTTAAAATGGTCTCATTACAATTCCGTCCCACCTAGTAAACTTTTCTATAGTTTAGCAGTACCAGTGAGAGACTTGATGACTGTCGTTAGGGAATGGTAACCAGAAATTGTTTTTTTTATATTTTTAACATTCTTGGTATTCTTCTATATATTTACTCCATATTGATTTACTTATTGTTTCGACTTCCTCCCCCTCCCCCTCCCTAGTATACTTGCTTGACCTCCTGCCCTGCTGTAGTTGGCAGTATCAACGCACGACTGGGTTTCCTCCACTCCCTCTCCCTCTTTCTTCTACTGGCAGGTTCAGCTACCCCTTCCTTCCACAAATTGCCATGATAGAATTATGTGTCTCAACAACAAACTTTTGACCAATCCTTGTGACAATCACCTTTACCATATATGGAATTACCCCCTGAGAAGCTCGGCTATTCATATACCAGGATAAAAATGTTCATTTAGTCCAGAATTAGCCGTCGAAACGGCTTGAGCTCAGCCGTCGGGGTCCTACTCGTTTCTCTATATATATATATAGAGAGAGATAAATCTATCAAAATATACGGTAGTGTCCAATCCATATGAAGAACTCAATGTAATCCAAATATCATGAAAAGAGAAGATGCATTCAAAAAATTTCGATGAAATTCATAGGAAAACAGAGTCAAGATAAATTAATAAAAACAATGAATAAAAACAAAGAACAAGTTCCTTATATTAAAAAAATCATCATTTTACGATCGTTTCTAGGATATATATGTGTGTTGGTATGTATATCATATAGATCTATGTAAAATATTACAAACTATCAGAGGAAATATTCATACCTTCACATATATATGCTGTCTTCAGAAATGATGAGATTTGTTTATTGAAAAGACCAACAAAGATTTAATATAATAGGTCTATTTGGGAACAGGTTTTGATTTGACCAATAGCAAAGTAGTAAGAGGTCAAGTTGATAGAATAGTAGTAGTAGAAATTTAATTTAGGGGTAGAGGAATACAGATTTATGTTTTGAATGGGAAGAATACTTTGAATGAAAAGAATACTTTGGGGATGAAAAGAGGTCAAGCCGGTGAAGGGTACACGAAAATTTGATGTTATTAAAGAATAATGTTAAAATCGAAGGAGAGTAAAATTTTAGGGTAAGGGTATTAGTGAGAAATACCAATCTTATTTAAACCACAAAGAATTTAGATCTATAACAAGAAATTAAATTAATTGATAGGTATACTTATAGGGATAAATTTATATTAATTCATATGGATGTGATAAATAAGAATTAGATGTTATTAAAGAATGTTGTTAAAAACGAAGGAAAATAAAATGTTGGGATAAGGGTAGTAGTGAGAAATACCAATCTTATATAAACTACAAGGAATCTAGATTCATAACAGGAAATTAAATTAATTTATATGTATACTTTTAGGTATTAATTTTAGGGAAAGAGAGCTGTAAGAGGGAAATAAAATTATGAAGTTCTCTGTAGTAAAGTACTAATTATAGGTTAACTAAATTAAAAAAACTAATTATAATAATATGTAAAATATAAGTGTAAGGTGTATATTAATTAGGTTTATAATATTTGATATATATGCTTATTATTCCTCTATATCACCCATACTCCTGAACAAAGCCTTGATATTTACCAAAAATAGATCAAACTTAACTATGGATGACATTAATATTATCACGCACGCTAGACAAACACTACTGGAATTTCAAAAGGAATACTGGACCAGAAATACATATAGTAATCTCTTCGACATTACTATGGGCTCTAGTGATTCTGCCCAAATTACCGATCTTGTGGGCCTCTTTCTTCTATTTAACATAAATTCTTTTTTTCCCCACCTTAAAGGTGGTTTATATCATGATGACTGTCGTGACGAGTGTGGTTGTGTGGTTAAGAGGTTTGCAATGCAACTACGTGTTTTCTAGATTGATCCTTTTGCGTGGTACCTATGGGACATGTCTCATACTATAACTTCTGTGGTTACCTTATACCATTTATACGGAATCTGCTGGACGAATCGCGTCACCATATCGTGTATTTGTAGCAATAATTTGAAATCTGACCTTGTAGCACATAGATGTTCAGTTTTTCTTTATCTCAAACTGATCCCAGGTATTTTGGAGAGACTGACCAGCTAGAGATTATTCGAGAAAACACCTTGCAGTTGCAGTTGCAGAGTTTCTACCGACCAGCTAAGATGTAGTGGTCGGCTATCTCACACACAGATCCCTTTGGGTCTCTCCCCAGTCTCTCTCTCTCTCTCTCTCTCTCTCTCTCTCTCTCTCTCTCTCGCTCCCTCTCTCTCTCTCTCTCTCTTTCTCTCTCTCTCTCTCTCTCTCTCTCTTTTTCTTGGTCTCTCGCTAGGTCAACGAAATTCATCGCATTAACAGAAGTTTGATAAATACATTTTTGATAATACTATTGCAAGCAAACACGCATACACATCATACCTGATACACGTCATACAATTGGTTGTTTGTTCTTCATGTATTGTTGTATAACTTCGGCGAAATTTATATTTAATAAATTTGTAACATAGTGGGTTTGTGTTATTGTGGTTATTTATTTCATTTCCTACTTGATTAATGTAAATCACTTACCCAAGGAATCATCACATCATCATCATAATGAACACTTACACACCCGCATTCTCTGGTCACACTGTATCAGACACACCAATCTCCTTTAGCATACGCTCTACACAACAGTGACCACACAACTGAGCAATCCACGAGTGAGTACACACAACAACCAAATCAACACCACAATACATTATCATCTCAACCCAGCATCCAACATCGTCACAATAGGATCCCTTATATATATTCACGCACACACACGCACAGACACACATACATACATATACACATATATACACACATACATACTTATACACATACATACATACATACATACATACATACATACATACATACATACATACATACATTGAACACGTGTTCTGTTGTGGAGATCAGCTGCCCACTTGATGTAAACGTTGTCAGAAAAATACAGGAGAAGGAGGACATCTACGGACCATTGATGAGGAGTTTACAAATCCAGTATCCAAGATACACCTTTAGCTTCATGCCCATCATTATTGGAGCTATGGGTTATATACCAACCCGCTTGGACCAAAGTATGACTGAACTTGGATTTGCGGACAAAAAGCGCAGCTCCCTAATTCATAGTCTACAAATGGCTGCGCTAGCTGGCACCTTCAAAATTTGCAAAACATTCTTGCGATTCAAGGGATGACAATTTCTTTTCTTTTACAACCTTACCACCAGGAAGGTGGCCGGTCAAAAAAATATACTCGAAATTAAGAGAAAGAGAAAACATACATACATACATACATGGTGGCTACCAACTCGTTTTCGAGTACGGCCACTACTTTATATCCATGTAGGAGAACCCCTACCGATGCGCTGAACGAGTGTGACTTTTTAGTCCAGCCAGCGACTTGAAAACTCTGGTACAAACACTACACTTGTGACAATTATTGACACATAGTGCTGGGCCCTTGGTACCATGTGACGACAAGTGCAGAGAGATCTCCAGATATAAAGCAATGCCTGTGCCGTGAAGCTTTTATAGTGAGCAAAGGCACTGCACAAAGCCAGTCCCACTCTCTTAACCAAGATGATATTTACCAAAAAGAAGAACAAGTCAACATCATTGGATACCATCAGGGTTGCAGGTGTTATATCAGAGTTTTCCTTCTCCTAGAATTCTGCCTTGACAAAGGCTAAGGGGTCATCTCTCCCGGTGATTTTGAATGGTCATTGACTCTTAAGAGTTCCTTTGCCCTTTGACAGGCTTTGTTTTTAGTCCTGCAGGATGTCCAAAGTCACCCTCCTCACCAAGAAACCTTGGTGGGGTTGCCAGTTTAGTCGCCAACGATCCGACCATAGGACAGGTTGTACTGGGATACATGTTACCAGTAGCACCAACTGGTGACCTGACACATACATACATACATACATACATACATACATACATACATACAAAAACCCCAATGGTGACCGTTGTGGTCAGCCCGATGATTGGACGTATGTAATTACGGCTTTCATGAAGATAACATACCATATATTGGAAAAGTTGAAAAACATATTTTGGTAAGATTGCATACAAATATTTCTACATAAGTGTTTGAACTGTAAATATATTGCAACATTTGATAGTGTACCTCATGGATGGATTAAGGCTTTACAGTTAGCCAAAGTCTCACAGCCACTAGTAGCTGTTGTTGAACGTCTGACCAAGAACTGGTACGCCAATTTGATTCTTACGGGTAAGAAGGAGCAAATAAAGACTGATACAATACACTACGAGAAAGGCATCTTTCAGGGTGATGACTTATCAATTGCTGCTCTTCGTCCTCTCACTAAACCCACTATCGTACTTGCTCACAAAACAAAGTGGTCATAGAAGTGGGTCCAGGGGTATCTCCCATCTTTTCTTTGTTGGTGAACTGAAGTTATATGGGCCAAATACAAACTATATAAAAAAACAATTCGACCTCATTACACAATTTTCTGCAGACACCAGAATGAAATTTGGTGAATCCAAATGTACATTATGGACAGTAAAACGTGGAAGGGTTGTACCCACCTCTGGAAATCTAGAGATGAACAGCTTGACAATACAACCTCTACAGTCAAGTGACAACTATCGATATCTTGGACAGGATGAGAATGTCATATGATGGACCCATAAATAAGGAGAGAACCAGAATTGAATAACCCCAGGAGAGTAAAGAAAATATGGTCATTAGAACTATCAGTGTACCACAAATACATTGCCCACAATACTTATGCTGTGCTAATCCTAACACCAACATTTGACATGCTAAACTGGTCATTGCAAGAACTAAGTGAGATGGATGTAAGTACTCGCAAGCTTCTCAGTGCTACTGGACTCTTTAACATCAATGGTGATGTGGATAGGCCATAATTCTCGCGCAAGGAAGCTGGCCGGGGTCTAAAATCCACATTAACATCATACGAGACCCGGATAGTAACACTGAAGCAATATCTTCAACAGAAGTAAAAGGTCAGCAACCATCTTACTCAGGTTTATGAGCATGAAGTAAATAATATCATTAGGATAGCCACTGATTTGGAGGAGAGATATGGAATAAGACTTGATTTAAATCTCTCTCGCATTGGAAGATCCTATTCAATGCTTGAACAAGATAAAAGATTTACTGAGAAAGTTGTGCATGGGTTCCTGAGACGAAAAACACAAACCATAGAAGGGATAAATCATTCAAAAAGCCTAGCATGGAGTCCCGACAAGTTTATGACATCCTACCTTTACATATCAAAATTAGCTTGGTGCAAGTAATTGGAACTGAAAAGTTATGCATGGCGGTATTAAATTCAAACATTCGAACCATCCTAAAACTAAAAAGCCCAGCTGAGGGCACACATAAATTGCTACGGTCGTCGCTGGTGCCCCCCCCCCCCCCGCACTGCAGGGGGCTCGAGGGCAATTGACCCCCCCCCATTAAATCCGGCTCTGGTCATGTGACAAAGATACGTAAACAGTAATAGAGCATTTTATTACTGCAAGAAATCTATTCACCAGAGGAGAATGTTGCTTGTGTAGTATAACATAGATCGTATTTGGTATATTGAGTTCATTGGATATTTCCTATCTGGGCTTACAAAATAAACATTGACTGTATTTGAAATTTGATTTCACCTATAGCCAGTTTTAATTGCTACATGAGTTCAGATAACTTTAAAATTCTAATTTTAACCAACGAAACATTTAAGTAAATAGAAACTGGAAATCTTCACAGATGTTTGTCATTGTACGTAAGAACACGTGTCACACAAACCTTATGACAACAATTACACCCATTTTTGGTAGAAGTTTCTCACCCTATTGAGATAATAAGATGCGGCTTGCTAAGTTTCGGACTTCTTCTGTGATTTTCACATACTGCATATATCAAGTTCTTATATTGCAATCAGAAAAGTGCGTTAATTATGTGCGTAAACAAGCTGACATCAGTCTGCCAGTCACCTGTTTGTTAAGAAGACAAACAAAGTAATTAATTTTATTGTTTTTTTTTTATTGCTAGAGATATTTCTATGAAAAAGAAATTCGTGAATATAATGTCTGCCCAGCAAATTTCCCATAATTAATTAAGAACAAACACCGACAATAAAAATAGACCAAAAGATAAGATATTAAACTTATTAAAAACTATTTATCTCAGTAAACTGATACCCCCCCCCCCCCCAACATATATATATTGTAATTGGAGAATAATAATTGTTTCTACGTTAGGCACAAAGCCTGCAATTACCCAGTGCATTACTGGTACTTTATTTTATCGACCCCGTAAGGATGAAAGGCAAAGTTAACCTTGGCGGGATTTGAACTCAGAATGGCAAGGGCCGTAACTCTATGCGTCAAAGCATGGCGCCCGACCCTCTACCGATACTGGGGAATAATAATGATTATAAAGATACTGGTATCTTTATGTAATTGGTGATTAGTTGTGTAACAATTCAGGTCACGGTTTTGAGTAGTCATTAGGGAATGAATACGGTGGGATGGTTTCTCAGTTTGTCTTTGTTGAGCTGATACAAGGACGCAAGCTCACTACTACAAAGTTCTTTTTAAAAGACTCGTCCATTTTTGCAATTACCGTTAGTTACAGCGCTAAAAGATATTACTTTTCAGTAACCCTTTGAACTAGGCGAACTGAATGCGTCGGAGTTATATGTCTTACTAACGAGCAAAATCCTGTGACAGTATGCTATCCAATTAACTCTCCACCAGATAGATCTCGCTTAATCGTTCGATCGACTACCTGTGTGCCATAGATCTGCTCGATCAATGCTGACCTATGACTACATAACAAAAATTGTCTGACTTGATTACGTTCCATCTTCTAGAAACTGTTCTTATTTTGTTTCTTAAGAATATTATACACAATTGAAAGTGTCTCTAGAAAATCGAACTGACAAAACCAACCATTTTTCAGGATCACTCCCAGGGGATATATTAAAATTCAGTTAGAGCATCTAACAAGCCACTAGAAAATTATGTTTCACATTATTTGCATCGTTGAAATAGTATTTGTTTACATAATTTCTTTTTACATGCAGGTGGCCCAAACTTAATACCTGTTTACAGAAAATGTGTTATCCTTAGTACATGTTTACAGATAGATGAGTTATTCATGACACCTGTTTACAGATAGGTGGGCTAACTATAGTACCTATTTGTAGAGAGATGGGCTATCTATAATACCTGTCTTCAGAGAGATGGGTATCGTAGTACCTGTTTACAGTCAAATGGGTTAATGATGCTATAACTATATCGCAACCATGACCACATAACATAGCTGGTGATGGGATACGAACAACAGACATGTCTACATGCAGTCCAACATTCTGTTAATTTGACCAGCTGAGTTTTAGTGATTACGGTAAGATCACTCCATTACTGTACTGAACTCAAAGTTTAAATTTTGGCCAATGTGCTCGTGAAGAGGTTGGCGCTTGTCAGCGCCATTTTGAACCGATCTATTCACCTTAAGCGATACATCGTAGAAAGTGTGAGTAACAATTCTGGCTTCAGCTGGGCTTTGATATATTTGGATTAATTCAATAGGGTCGAGTGTCATTACTTGGAAACGGTTTTCGGTGTAACTGATTTCAATCCCATTTTCAGATACTAAGTCGCTTCGTTGTACAATAGTATCTGCTCAGTAATTAGACTTAATAACTACTTTCCATTCTCTCTCTCGGCTTGTCTAGGGTGTTCTCTCGTTTTCAGCTCGTCTATATGTATTTACTCTTGAACTATTGCTGTGGAAACTTGAGATTTTGATATGCATTCTCTTCGAATTGGGACGCGTAAAGGTATCGGACAAAATGAAAGTTGAGATCTTTATTGTTCTAAAAGAACACGAATCATTACTAGAAGCAAATATTAACTCAAATGAGCTTATAAAACTCGGCACCTAAAGAGGCAAGCCATGCCACCAACCAACGTTGTGCATTGCTGGACTTACAGTTCGATTAAACATCTTGAAGATTATTTCGGTCAGAACATTTAGTTGGATAGGAACTAGGACTAACTTTCAAGCAGGGTGGCCAGTGTCACTAAAAAAATGGGTTGGGAAGTCGTTGTCACTGAAAGGCCGGTCTGATATGATGAACGTCTATAATTCACTCCGTTATATATTATTGCCTGGTCATAGTATCTTGCTTTAGTTTTCGTCTCACCACATTGAAGCGTTTTCTCTTTCGTTTCTTATGGAAGATACACGTTCCACAAGTCATAATGCCCATCTATTGCTAATACCTTCTATGCGAAGGGTTCGGACATCTCCAGAACTCTTCATTCAAGAGCGAGAGAGGAGAAATGTCACTTAAATATGCTCCACTAAGAGTGTGTAGATTACGTTATACCCCCCAAAAGGATAATTAGACGTACTCTTCACTGATGTTTGCTCAATGACTTCTCTATCGGTCGGAGTAGGGCTTACAGAACAGTATGCCTAGTTTATAAAACTTAACACAGAGTGAAGAAGCACATGCCGGTACACTAATGTTACAATATATGGGTCGATGCAATGTGAGATTCACAAAGAAGGATGTTGGCATTTGATTCTTGGTTCGATGTCACCTTTTCAGAACAGTACGTGCAGGGAGGGCATGTATCTAGGAACGATATGTGATTGGATAGTTTTAATGGATATGCAAGTCCTAGTGACACTTGCTTTGCCTTTCATCCTTTTAGTTTTGATAAAAAACAAAGTACCAGCTCAATGCTGGAGCAGCTCTTATGACATCCTGGATATTTCGTCTTCTCATGAGTACTTAGGTATCTAAAACTCTTAGAAAAAACATGGCAAATACTATCAGGTCATACTTGATTGCGAGTGCTAGCTGTAGGCTTTTTTCTTCTTGTTTTTAAGTTAGTGACCCTCAACCAGAGAGAGAGAGAGAGAGAGAGAGAGAGAGAGAGAGAAATTCCGAAACTATGACTAGTCGAGAAGGCAGAATGAAATTCTATGAGCCTTGTGGTGTAATGGAGAAGACTTAATTGCTACATATATAGCAGTAAATGCCATTTGAGGGCTTCTTACCTGGATAAACTACGAAAAAGGAAACAGAGAAAAAAAGAGAATAGAGCCAACAACAGCAGAGTTGCAGTTCTGGGAATGGTTGACCTGGTCCTTGGTCACAGGAACCGACACTCAGAAAGCCGAAGGCTCCAACTTTCAGTAGCTGGAGATAAACAATGAACATACCTGGGATGTTGAATAACTTACAAGAACATTTGATAGGCTGTTCCTAAAACCCACGTTAGCGTGATACGAAGAATTGTATCTAATACGCAAGAGAGATGGGGGTTCGTTCTTGCTCAGCAGAATTGTTGACAGGACGTTCGAAATAAGCGGCATTCAGCACCTGGACGTAGTTCAATGGGGAAAATAATAATCAAAGTTGTTTGTTTTCTTTAAATTATTTATGTTTTTATTATTTGTATATATTCTTTTAATTAATTTTGTAATTGAAAAATTAACACATCTAAATATATTGTGTATCATCTTTGTCCCTTGCCTCATTGTTATATAACTTTCTTTTGCTTATTCCCACATGATTTACAGCGCTTTTGTATACGTTCTACCGTATTTATAAATGCGTCGTTGCGGCAAATGAAATGAAAAACTAAACCCATAATAATTTGGACAAAAAAATACGTGGGTCTCAGTAAAAGACATTGGCGACGACGTTGATTCCTGGTTCATAGTTACTTTCGTGGCACAATATCAGCAGGTGGTCAGCACTGGTGTGATTTTTATCTATATGTGGTTGGGTGGAGTCATTATGAACATACAAATTCTCAGGACTACAAAACAACTTAAGGCGTTGTGCTCTGTGGTAGGTGTGACACAAAGACTATACGACTTATTATTCAGAGCAGAGAAAGCCTAGCTACAAAATATGTTGCAGTAATGGCCATTTAAAGATTTTAAACCAGAAGAGCTGGAAAAACTAAAACGGAAAGAGCAACAGCCATGGAGTGTGTATGGAGGAGGGAGGTGTTCCCAGAGCCCCATCACTGGCAAACCTGTAAACATCGAAATTGACAGAGAAGCTAAGGGACACCGTACCCAGCCATAACTAGTAGGACCACTACACCATCTTGTGAAAATGAAGTGATGGAAAATAGACAGGAGGTGGCAGATGATGGAGGCCGAGTAAAAGGCAATAAACTGGAAAATAGCCCCATCCTCGAGAAACATTACAAAAATGTGACCAAGAAAGCACATTCATTTTGCCCGTGGACTATGAAATTTACAGTTCTTCGCATAATAACAAAAATTGTTATACAGTTACTTAACGCACCGAAGAAGAAAGAAGTAGTAAGGTATTGATTAAGCAATTTAGTGGAACACTTGAATGATGAAATGAACCTGCATAGATTCGATGGTTACTATTTTAATTGTTTGATCTACAGAAAGGTTTGATCATGAAATTAATGTGGAAGTAGCTGAGCATTCCACCGACATGTTCACCCTTATTCGGTGTGACAAGATTATGGGCGGAGTTTGGGAGAGGGAACATGTTGTTGGTAGTCCGGTATTTATGTGCAGCTTCTATGTTAGGCTCTAAGCTGATGTCCTCATTTTGACACATGAATTTTAAAATCATTATTTGTTGTTTGCTTTCCTATCTAGTTTGATTTTCGGAAAAAAAAAAGAATACAGTATTATGAAAATCTAACCAGGCTTGAAAACCAGTTAAAGGTAGTTATCATTTTTTTTAATTTACAAGGAAATACGTATATTTGGAATGTTTTACATGTCTGTATACCTGAAAAATGTGTAAATTTATATATACGTGCAGTGATGGTTACTTCTATTCTCTATATATGCTGATATAAATTTATCATATACGGTTGCTTAGCACACAACTTAACATATATAATATTAATATTATAAAATATTGTATTCCAGCTACTAGAAATGCGTGGTCCGCTGTTCAAGTTGATTAATTGTTTCTGAGAATTTTTCCGACAGATGCTGGACATTTTTATATAAGATTGTGGGGAATTAAAGGTAATTTACATATTCGATTATCTCCATTTCATCCGTTTCCTTTAGTGATCTGACAAATTTTTCGACTTTCAATTTAAGGATAATTCAGCAGAAAATGTGTGGATAAAAATGACGATGGTTGTTGAGGAAAGCTGTGCAGTTCTTAAGGTCAGAAAGATTGACACATGATTCACTGTGCATCCTGACATTCACCGTAATTTGAAAGAACATGACAAATCATTGGAAATGCTAACGAAATGCAAGAATGGTAACCTCATAATAGTAAGAATGGAAATCAAGAGGCATACATCATGAGAAGGTAGAAGGTTGGTGAGAAGAATATACCAGCTATCTACAAAAGGATATGGGAGCATTTTCCTACTGATGTGTTAATGGTATAAGTGATTGGCCAAAATGTTTAAAAAAATTAACTCCATGTGGTCTGGAAGCGGCTGATTACGTAACATCGAAGCTGTATTCAAATTTTCCTGACTTTATTAATATTTAAACATACACCATTACAAAGACCAATTGAAACAGACGACGCAAAGCACTAACATAAACTCTAAGTACTGAGAACACACAGAAGACAAAAACAGTGTGGTGTTATCTTATGAAGATTGGTGCAGAATATTTTAAGGAAAATCACCGGAAAACTGAGGAGAATAAAAGGCTATGACGAAGAATTCGCCCAAGATTTGCACTGACCGTCAGCTGTGACCTGTGTGGGGATATTTCTTTTTTTGCAAAATTCAGCCTTGCCAGCCACCAAAGGCAACGTTAGGGATGAGAAAATGGAAAAGAGAAAAATATACTCGGAAACGAGGAAAAGCCTATGACGAGACATGTCAATGAGCGTGGCTTGTGAGTGTTTCTGAAAGAATGACCATAGGTCATTCAATGTCAGTGATGCTATAGTTTCCACCATACAACCACTCATTCTCTTATCTAACTACAACTTTATAACAAAGAGACGATTTTGCGTATACAGGCAACATAATCGTCATAGTATCAGACATTTTAGTAATCAAGGGTGGAACAGAAAAGGTCTACGAGTTCACAACTCAGTACAGGGGAAAGCAAATCTAAAACCACTAGGCATTAGCTTCTGCAAGGTTTTCGATTAAAGCGCTCAAGTCTGGTTCAGTTCAGACATCTTGCTGGATAGAAACAACCAAAGAAGCCAGTCTTACCAAGATTTATAGGCTGATTGTGCCGATCTTGACTAATTTAAACATGAGGCCTTATATTTTTTAAGAAGTGTTGCATTAACATAAGAATCTATTTACTCAGCGACGCAGATAAGATTAAAGTGTAATGCATTTAGTTCGGTACTCTATATTTCTGTCAAATCTTCACCCTTTTAAACGTATTATATTATGTGATGCAAGGTGTGGCTGTATATATTCTATTGATGTTTTAAATGTAATCGTCACAGCGTAAATGACTATACCAATACTCGATTTCTCTAAATAATAGTTGAGAAAATCAGATAAATTATCTCTGAAGAGAGAAAGACGTAAGCAGATGCGAAGAATCGAAATCCGCATCTCTCAGATATCGAGTTAACCCTGTTAAGGGGTCCCTGGCCACTAATTGCCATCTTTTAGATTTACAGCCTGCATCTGGTTGACATAAGAACCATTAGGAAAGTTTGAAATTAAGTTGCCCCAGCGTAAATGGCTACAACAATAGTTATCACTATAAGTAACAGTTCTAATGGAAATATGTTTCTACTCCTCTGTTCAAGGAGAAATGTGATCCTCTAGAGCAAAGGTTCTCAACCCATTTCGGCCAAACGCCCCCCCCCCCCCTACCCTTTTTTTCCATTTTTCAATATACTACTGATTTTGATATCAGTAGATTACTAAAAAATTGATTAACGATATTCCAAAGATACCATTGCAGTCAGTTGAAAGTATAAATACATTCCTTGAAAGGAAATATATAAATTTCAAAAAAAGGAACATAAATGTTCTTTTTTATGAATTAGGACCAGTTGAATTTGTTATATTCCCACCAGACGATACCGGCTATTTTGAACATTTAGACAAGAGCAACTCTGTCTATCCAAAGAGTGCTCTTATCTGGAAGAAAGTGGCAATTGTATTATTTCAAAGCTTTCCAATTTTCCCTTTAATGAAACGGACAGAATAAATGTTGATATCTAACTTGATGTCCCCTCCGCTTTGTGACCACGCAAGAGGGTTTTCATGACCTCGTAAGAGGGTATATTCATTAGTAAACGGTAAAATATATACAACAAATGAGTAAGTGAATTGTGGTAGATGGTTTCCAGTCCAGTCAGACTGCAACTACAAATAAAAAATCGACTTACTTTGACCTCGTATCAATGGGACCCTTGAGCTTCATGGAGTTTAGTTAACTCTTTGACGTCAGGCTGGATTTTCGTGAGCTGTAGCCGGAGATCTCCACGTGTAATCACATTGTAGCGGTTGCAAGCCTTACTATGCAGTCTGGAAATAACGCCAAACCCCCTCTCGACTAAGTATGAGCTAGGAAAAGGCAAAGCAAATCTCTTAGCCTCTGCATGTAAGAGTGGAAATCGACGCTGAATTTCCTCTCGCATCCAAAAAAGGGGTTCACCTATTTTGGAAAATTTCATTTTGATAATGTCATCTGTCTGAAGTTCAATTAATTCTTCCTGAAATTTAACGTCGAAATCGTCGACGTTGGCTATGAAGGGATCTGCAATCCACATTGGGATGTCCATCTGCAAAAGGTCGACAAACCGTTCTCTCATGTTGTCTTGTAGTGCACGGAGGTGCGCGGTATAAATTTGCAGTTGGTCATCGCTTACAATGTTTTGAACATTGGCCACACTAGGAAAATTATAGAATTCCCGTCGACAAAGATTCCTTTCGATGACTTTCAATTTGGCCAGGAATATTTTCACAGCATTCCTTGCTTTAAACAAGGTGATCTTCTCCCCCTGCAAAGCCATAATGAGACTATTGCATTTGTCAAAGATGTCGGCGAGGTAGGCACAGTCTTGCCTCACATCGAGGTTTTTTTTTATATAGTTCTGTGTTGCGTCCTCGAAGAAACTCAATGATAGAGTCGAACAGTTCAAAGAAGCGAGTAAGGCACTTGCCCTTTGAAAGCCACCTCACTTCAGTATGAAGGAGCAACTCGACGAATTCTTCGTCATTATCTTCGCACAGTTGCCGGAAAATTCGTTCATTGAGGGCATGGCGTTTGATATAATTGATGACATCAATGGCTACCTGCAAAGACTTGCTCAGCAGCTCGATGAGTTTCTTCGCAGCCAAGTGTTGTCGATGAATGACACAATGAACAGCAAATACAGATGGATTTTCCCTCTTCAGAAGAGAGACGAAATCCTTATGTTGGCCGACCATTGCTCTTGCGCCGTCCGTAGCACATGATACAATATTGTTAAGAGGTATCTCTTTTTCTTCGAGGTATCCCTTGACAGATTCAAAGATCGTGGCACCTTTAGTATCTGTGGCGAGATTCAGAGTGAAGAGAAGCTCCTCGTGCATTTCGTTTTGGTAGAAAAATCGCACGTATCCCAGTAGTAAGGACTGATTCCCGGAAAGTGTGCTTTCATCAAGTTGCAAAGCAAATTGTGTCGATTTCAAGATGTTGCATAATTGTTGTTCAACATTTTTCGCCATTTCGTCGATGCGTCTCTTTATTGAGTCGTTACTCAACGGAATGCATTTCAAGGTCTTTAACGGGTTCTGACGTAGTACTGTTGAAAGAACTTCTGAGATGACAGGGGCTACCAATGTTTCACCCAAGGAATGGGGCTTGCCACACTTTGCGATTATGTTGGCAATATTGTAAGATGCGACAAGTCCATCAACATTTGAAGCTTCAACTTTTGAAAAGGTAGAAGAAATTAGTGTTGTTTTCTGGAATTGGTCCCTAAGAGTCTGAAAGTATGCTAAATCTTTATATCTCTTATCGGGGTGTCTCACCTCCAGGTGTCTACTCAAACGCGATGGCTTCATCGCCTCATTAGAAAAGGACTCCTTGCAAATTAAACACATGGGTGACAGGTGGTTCGACGGCGATGGGATGAATCCGAGCCGTAAGTAATCAACGCTGTACTGCCTGCATTTTTTCTTCATTGCTGAGGCCATTTTCTGTTTAGCGAATGTGTTTGGTAAAGTTACGCAAAGATTTGCCTATATAAGCCTATACAATTATGTATAAGGAACTTACTATAATGAGTCCTGTTCCAGTATGATAAAGTTTCAAGTAATGTTCTGGAATAACACTTTGTAATAAACAAAACTGCAATGAAAAAGACAAATACTGTCATTAATTAAGTCGAGACAAGTTATATATGAAGATTAACCAGTCTTTCATGTAGGAATAGTAATAACTTAGCTTGAGGGAATTAAGGTGGCAGACTCAATAAAGGATCAACGAGGCACGAGTTCAAGAGAACTTAATGCAAGAATGACTAGTAATGTGCTATTTTGAAATGGAATTCATCAATTAAGCACGTAGTGATAAGACGCGATAATACTAATTTAAGATATTACTTATTAGTCAGAGTTACTCAAATTATCGCCCTTAACTTAATGCATCGCTGTGATATTCTTGTAATGGTGCTGCAATTATAATGGATGACTGTTGAAGACTACAAAAGCATTTCCTTAAACCCAAGGCTATAACAAGACTTGATCGTAGTATAAACAGTCAGTTTATATAGGAATAGCAACAACCTAGTTATAGAATAAATGATGTGGAAATGCAATGAAGATAAGATGGGGTCAAGCAAACCGAATGTTAGTAAGAATGAGCTGAAGTATCGAGGTCAAGCCGATCACGGTGATGAACGGGTCAGTGAATAATGTTGCTCTTTTCCAGGGGCCTCGTTTGCCTTAAAAATGTGAGGGGGACAAACCAACATTTGTTGGAGCATTTTAGTATTACTTATCGTGTCTTTCCTGAACCCTATCACATAAGTAAACATTTCTTTACGCTAATTAAATTTTATATATTCAAATGTGTTCAGATATTAAAAAAAAAAGCTTAAAAAGTATTTATTATATCAAATAAACAAAAAATAAAACATAGACGTTTGAATAAAAATCATATAAAGTAAATTTATTGTCTTTTAGAACTTTCCAAATGTATCATATCTCGCATCATTGCTGTCAATAAATAATTTAGCAACTTCTTCACAACTAATATTTTTCAAAACATCTTTATGAACGTCTCATATTAGAATATGATTCAACCTTTGCTAAGTCATGGTCGATCGCAACCAAGTTTTGAGTCTCTGCA
Organism: Eledone cirrhosa; assembly: GCA_964016885.1. Taxonomy (NCBI): domain Eukaryota; kingdom Metazoa; phylum Mollusca; class Cephalopoda; order Octopoda; family Eledonidae; genus Eledone; species Eledone cirrhosa. The sequence goes on from OZ024740.1 coordinate 358,319,942, forward strand.
GAGCGCTAAAAGATCTTTCAGCTTCACAAGAACTGGTTGGAAACATTAAAAGTAGCCTGAACAATCGCACATCATTTAGAAACACGCGACGGACTTCTGGTTGCATTTCACCGAATATTTTACGATGATCCTCGAGAGATGATCCACTATGATGATTTCTATAAAAAAGTATTTCGTTCCTTAAAGAAAATTCATCAAGCTCTGGATACTGTATGATCACTTCAGCACAAACATTTCCATTCCTGGTATCTTTTAGGAACTTTTCATTGCCTGGGTAGCTCCAAAGGGGAAATATCGAGTTGATAAATCATTTTTTCTGCTGTATTGAACAGCTCCTGAAATTTTTCTTCACTGCGTAGATTTGTTTAGCTCCTCCTGCACCAGTTTGACACTATGCAACATGCTACCTAGATTGAAGGTGGTACTTTGAAAATATTTGTTCAATCCTTCAAGGAATTGAAGTAATGGAACTGTAGCAGCTGCCTCCCTTGTTGTGACTTACAACCCCAATAGATTAACAACATCTAGACGGGAAGTAGAACCCTTTCTGTAACTTCCGACAGAGCCCTATAAAACGAATAGCTTTCGGCTCCCTACCTCTCATTTGCCCTTCCGGTGCCTGGCCTTCGCCAAGCGTCTTCTGCCAGCCTGCGTTTGCCTGGCAATCAAAACGGTAATTACTAACTTTGCTTCATTCTTTCATCTATTTCTTTGACATGTCAACTATACTGTTAAATTCCTGATTAAATATTATACACACAAACCATGTCTCCTTGTTACATTCATACACACGAGTTCTCCGCTATAGAACTACAACGTGCAATCCAAGGACACATTGGCCCGGAGAGTGACACGTAAGAATAACATTAGCTCTGGATGCAATGTTGGTGCCAAACTCATTTGTTACCTCTTGTAAAGAAATAGGGACATCTGAATAATTGTCACGAAGGGCTTTGACTGCAGAAAGTCGTGTTAGCCATCGAGTAGGGCACACAGGTGTTAAGGAGCGTGGTGACGATACTTCATTTTCTTCATCATGTTGTGATAAATACGCTTGCTTAAATTTTCCTGATGTACTATATAGTTTCCGCAATTTATTCACGCAACCTAGAACATTTTTGATAAGTGAAGCTTGTTGTACAGACTTAGTTATAATAAGTTGAGAAATATGAATGCCGCAGTGCACGTAATGGGCCAAATCAAGTTATGTTAGAATGATCTTTAAAAAATACCCGTTCGAATTAAATACAAAAAAAGTTTCAATCCAAAACAAAAGCAAACTATTTCAAATTATATATTTTTGAAAAATAGACGTGAATGTTCTCAAAGACTTGATTTCAGTCGAAAAAGCTTTTTTTTTATAAATTCTATATTTCACTGTTAGCGGTTGTAATATTTTGATTGGATAAGCAATTCTACAATTCAAACTGTAAAGTCAAAATACAAAAGATATAAAATATGAAGAATTTCTTACCTTTCCCTGAAATCACAAACTCAGGGGAAAAATAGTACCTTGCAAAATTAAATACCTCGTAGCAAAATAAAATACTTAGCAACGAATGATGCTTGGGGACAGTGAGAAAGTAGTATTTGTATATAGATACAGACACACACAAACACGCACACACACACACAAGTTTGTGTGTGTGTATGTATGTGTGCGTGTCTATGTGTGTGTCTGTGTATCTATCTATGTATATATATATATTGGTTTGGGTACAGAAAGAATTTTGTCTACAGTTTTTTATTGCCAGGTCAAAGGCCACTGCTCTTTTCAACAACGCTCTACACACACACATATATATATATAAATGAAGAGAGAAAGAGGGAGGGACAGAGAGAGTAAGAAATGTGTGTGTGTTTGGTACACATCTATCTATCTATCTCCAACAGGGGGCTCACACATGCGGCCCGCGAACTACTTATCTGTGGCCCGTGGTAGAACCAATATTTCATATCGCATTATAACTGGTGAACATTTTCACCCACCACCACGTTTGGCCCCCTGTGCCTCTCCTCCAGGACGTAATAGCCCTTTTGTGTCCTTGAGTTTGAGAGCCCCCTTCTACACACACACACACGGACATATTTAACTTTTTTTTCTGTCTCTGGACTACGCCATGCTGGAGCATCACCTTGGTATGTTATGGGGACGTCAACAAACCAACAAGCATTGGTGGGAGGGCAAACACAAACGCAAAGACACACACAGACATATATACATATATACGACGGGCTTCTTTTAGTTTCGATCTATCAAATCCACTCACAGGGCTTTGATCGGCCCGGGCAGTGGGACTGAACCCGGAAATATGTGGTTGGGAAACAAGCTTCTTGTCACACTGCATAAATATATATATATAACCTTACACACTTAAATATAAATGCATGTATATATACAAATGTATAAATGCATAGCTATATACATATGTATGTATGTATATAGATTTATATATATGTATGTATGTAGATTTATATATATATGTATGTATGTATATTTATATATATATGTATGTATATTTATATATATATATATATATATATATATATATATATATATATATATATATATATAGGCACACGGCTTAGTGGTTAGAGCATTGGCCTTGCAATCGAAAGGTTGTGAGTTCAATTCTCAGACCGGGTGATGTGTTATTTCCTTGAGCAAGACACTTTATTTCACATTGCTCCAGTTTACTCAGCTGTAGAAATGAGATGATAGGGACTGGGGTCCATATCATTGCACTGCAAAGTGGTCGTGGAGGTGCCACGGCAAAAAAAAGCACCCAGCACTCACTGTAAATGAGGTTGGTGTTAGGAAGGGCATCCAGCTGTAGAAATCAAGCCAGAACCAGTTCCCGTCCCACCCTTGCAAGCAGATGGAAACAGATGGAAAATGATGATGATGATATATATATATATATAATATATACATATATAATATATATATATATAATATATATATATAATATATATATATATAATATATATATATAATATATATATATACATATATAATATATATACATATATAATATATATATACATATATAATATATATATATACATATATAGTATATATACATATATATATATATATTTATTAAAATAACAGATTAAAGTTTAAGCAAAGAATCGCTGCTTTCACCCTTAACGGGATCTTCTGAAACTAACAAAGTCAATCTGTAAACGCAGAAGTGGATATTTCAAAAAACGTTGCAACCGGAGGAAGACAGGAAGACGATACTTTGGTTCGTGGAAACGTTCGCTGGCAAAGAACGGGAAAAAACGAATAAGATACGTCATTAATAGGAGCGGTAAAAAACAATTACGCGCAAAGACAGAACCACGTTTATGGTATAAAAGAGGTCGTAGACTAATGTTCTCTTAGGTGGTCCATAGAGACGTTCTCTGGCAACGAACGAAAAAAACGAAGATAATACGTCATATGTGGAGCGTGGAGAACAATAGCACGCAAAGACAAAACCACGTAAATGGTATAGCAGAAGTCGTAGACTAAAATTCTAACTAGGAGACCGAATGAATCTCCGCTACAGAGTTAAGAACAAAGTAAATAAATACAATACAGAAGTAATAGAAATAAATAAATACATACACGCAAACAAATACGTACATACACAAGCATACGCAAAACACTTACCATAGGTATACAAAACCACGCACATATAAATATGTGTGTGTGTGTGTGTGTATGCGTGTATACAAATAAATAAATAAATATATAAACGTATATAAATAAATAAATACGTAAATACCAAGCGCACACACATACCTACATGTAAATACACGAATGTTCGGAGACGTAAGTCAACCAAAACATGAAGTACACATATACACACACCCTACATACGTACGAACCTGCATACTCACACAGACGCAAAACTCCCGTATACACATAGCCAAACCATATGTACCAGAATAAAAAAAATAAAAAAAGTTTATACGCCATAACATAAACAATCAAATATACGTACGAGAAGGTATACGTACCTTCACGAAACATACGGGTAATATATACTTACCTATGCAAATAAGTAATGGTATAAACAAAAAATATACTTAGCTCCCACATCAAGACGTAAAATATCCACGTATAGATCGTACTATCCATTAGGGTATAACGTGGGGCTGTAATACAGGAAAGTTTTGTGCAATTTATGTTTACAAGCCGAAATTGCCTCAGATTTTTTGTTTAAGATGTGGTCTGTGGCGTAGAGCATTTCCAGGGACTCAGCGGCGCAGAGGTCACATGGTCTTTTATTTCCGTTATACGATCTAGCCCTAGCTAGGATCTCCCAGTGTAACTTATATTGGGTGTGGTTGTCTTTTAGACTCCAGATATAAGCTGAAAGTGACGTCATATTCCTTCTTAGAGGGTAACGAAAAGAATGGGTATGCGTGTAAAGACGCTGCTTGAATCTATTGGCGGTTAACCCTATGTAGGCCCTACAGGACGTGGGTGTTACAACCTTACATTTGTAGACAATGTTACTATAGAGGCATTTCCCGGATAGGGGGCAATCAACCTGATTCCTACAATTACAGTTAGTACTAACTACAGGGTTGCACGTGTTCCTACGGCTAGGTAGTTTAGCTAAATTTGAAGCTGTGATGTTATGTGCAAGGTTAGGAGTCGTAGAGTAAGAGATTTTAATAGTATTTCTATTAAAAATTTTACTATATTTATGTGTAGGGGGAAAATGCTTCGTAATAAGGGAAAGAAAGATCTTTCCCTTATTATTCCTTCTTAGAGGGTAACCTCCATATTATATGGTGGGTTATACCAATAAATGCGACGGGATCTATTTCTTCTAGGTCTATTTTCGTACTCTGTATATGCTACCTTATCGACAAATCCACTTCGAGCAAGAGCTTCATTGTAATAAGTGGAATGGTCGTTGAAAATACGCTCGTTGGTGGAAAGACGGGAAAGCCTCAACGAAACGTTTCTTACCAGGTTCTTGGTTAGGCTGGCAGGATGGTTGGAATGCTTACTTATGCAATTTAAGCGTATCATTCGGCTTTCTATACAGGTAATACAACCCATTCAATAAATTGAGGGTAACGTCAAGGTAATTAACAACCGAGAGATTGGCCTCAACCTGTATAGTGAGGTTGAAGCCTTTAAAGAAGGCTGTGAGTTCTTTTCTGAACCTGTCGCAAGCACGAGGTTCGCACTTAGTCATGGTCAAAAGACCATCGTCACGGTACAAACCACCGCCCGCGTTGGGGAATTCGTCCTTGATAGAGAAAAGAAGGAAAACGCCGATAAGATCAGTAACCTCCGCAGAATCACTAGCGCCCATGCTCACGTCGAATGGGGTGCTATTGGATTTTTTAATCCAAATAGAGTCGTCGAAATTAATCACCGACTTTCGGGCATTGAGGATGACATCAACTTCGAAATCCTTAACCACTGTGAGTGTTTTAGCGAAATTGATAGCTCTGAGAAGTGGTAAAGTGATGGAGGAGTAGTAATTGTTGATGTCGAATTGGATAAAACGGCAATGTTCCTTGTTACATATGTCGTTGAACCAATCAATCACGGCAAAAGAATTGTTCCACAGTGCAATAGGGGCCAAACTTCTAATTTCAGGTATAATTCTATCAAGAATCGTTTTACTAAGTCTACCTAAATCGGACTTCGTAGGGTTAATAAGCCGAATAGAGGGGTTGTTCGGAAAATTGGATTTGTGATCGTTCAGGGTAAAGTGGGGAGAAATAGGGTCCAGAGGTTCGGTCCGGTCCAGGATGTTGAGATCAGATGTGATTTTAAACCCAGCATCGTTGATTTCATTGATGACGCACCGATTAGTTTTACGGTAATCCTTAGTTACAGCATTATGTAGTAGTTGATGGTAAGTACTGCGCTCCACTTGATATAGGTTGCCAGTTTTGTCGGAATGGACGTGCACGGCATTAGAATCCTTAATAGAACAAATTCTATTCTTCAGGTCTTGCTGGAAGGAATTGCTCCTATTCCGAAATTTAATACTCCGAATGAGTTCCAAGACATCATTTTCGAATGGTAGCAATGCTGGGTTACACGGGGGGTTATTATTAATATAATATATATATATAATATATATATATATATATATATATATATATATATATAATATATATAATATTTATATATATATTTATTATTTATATATATATATATTTATATATAATATATAATATATATAATATTTATATATATATTTATTATTTATATATATATATATTTATATATAATATATATATTTATATATAATATATATATATATTTATATTATATATTTATATATAATATATATATATATATTTATCATCATCATCACCGTTTTACGTCCGTTCTTCCACGCTAGCATGGGTTAGACGGGTTGTCCTGTTGTGGGCAGTGTCTGGTCGGCTGACCATGCCTTGCTCATACAGGAACTGATCTGGCTTGATTTCTACAGCTGGATGCCCTTCCTAACACCAACCTCATTTACAGTGAGTGCTGGGTGCTTTTTCGTGGCGCCTACACGTCCACTTTACAGTGTGGGCTGGGTGCTTTTTTGCCGTGGCACCTCCACGACCACCTTGCGGTGGGGGGGGGGGCATATTGTTTATATGCTTCAGCATGTACCCATGGGAGGTCGGGTACCCTGTATTACTGCGTGACGCCAGAAGTCACGGTCGTGTGTCATTGACTTTGAGAGGTGTAGTTGGGTAAGGTCGGCTTTTATCACCTCATCCCAAGTCATCTTGGGTCTCCCCACTCCGCGGTTTCCATCAACTTCTAGTGCTCTGCACCTTTTTATGCAGCTGTCATCCTTCATACGCATCACATGTCCATACCAGCGTAACCGCCTCTCCTGCACGCAGCATTTGATTCCTCTTATGCTCAGTCTCTCTCTCAATTCATTTATGCTTTGTCGTTCACGTATATTACTGTTACACATCCATCGGAGCATGCAGGCTTCGTTTCTCTCTAATCTACGTAAGTCTTCCACCTTCAGCGCCCAGGTCTCACTACCATGCAACATCGCTGTTCGGATACACGCATCATACAGTCTGCCTTTCATTCTGAGGGAGAAGCCTTTTGCAGCTAGCAGTGGTAGTAGTTCCCTAAACTTCTTCCATCCCGTTCTTACCCTAGTTATTGTACTTTCTGAGCACCCACCTCCGTTGCTAATTCGGTCACCTAGGTAGCAGAAGCTGTCTACTGTTTCTACAGGGCCCTCCCAGAGATTGGTGGTACTTGTTTCCTGTGGCTGTTTGCTTGCTGTTTCAGCACAGCTGCTGCATGTGAATCCTACATTCTTAATTAAGCTTCCTGAGATCCCGCTACATCTCTTGTGTACCCATTGTTTGCATTTGGGGCAAATAATGGAGTTCCTACCTACACCTTTCCTACATACTGAGCAAGGCCATTTCCCTGAGGGGATCTGGGTTCTGTTTTCTCGTCTACTTATAAGGACCTTAGTCTTTGTCATGTTGACTTTGAGGCCCTTTCTCTCTAGTCCCTGCTTCCAGGTTTGGAATTTATTCTCTAGTTCTACCATAGATTCAGCTATGAGTGCGAGGTCATCAGCATACAGGAGTTCCCATGGGCATCCGGTCTTAAACTCCTCCGTTATTGCCTGCAGGACTATGATGAACAGGAGAGGGCTAAGAACAGAGCCCCGGTGGACCCCAACCTGTACGCTAAATTCCTCGCTATACTCATTGCCAATCCTAACTTTGCTGACTGCTCCCCTATACATGGCTTGTACCGCTTTCACAAGCCATTCATCTACTCCTAGTTTTCTAAGAGCCCACCAGATTACTGCACGTGGAACTCTGTCAAAGGCCTTCTCAAGGTCGACAAATGCCAAGTAGAGTGGCTTACTTTTAGCTAGGCACTTTTCCTGTAATTGCCTCACAAGGAAGAGCGCATCAGTGGTGCCTTTCCCTGGAACAAACCCAAACTGCATCTCGTCTATATTCACCCGGTCCCTAATCAGCTGTGCTATAACTCTTTCTGTTACTTTCATGACCTGGTCCATCAACTTTATACCTCTATAGTTTCCTCTATCTAGTGCATCGCCTTTACCTTTGTAGCAGTTGACAATGATGCTACTGCACCAATCTTTTGGTATGGCCCCCTCTAGTATTACCTGGTTAACGATACGTGTGGTTATATTTATATTTATATATATATATATATATATTTATATATATATATATATATTTATATTATATATATAATATATATATATATTTATATTATATATATATATATATATATTTATATATAATATATATTATATATATATATTTATATTATATATAATATATATATATATAATATATATATATATATTTATATTATATATAATATATATATATCTATATTATATATAATATATATAATATATATATATATATTTATATTATATATCATATATATAATATATATATATCTATATTATATATAATATATATAATATATATATATATATCATCATCATCATCATCGTTTAACGTCCGTGTTCCACGCTTGCATGGGTTTGGACGGGGGTTTTCCCACTTGAGGCAAGAGTGGTTATCTTGCAGGTTTTCTACAGCTGGATGCCCTTCCTAACACCAACCACATTTACCGTGTTGCCTACACGGCCACATTACAGCGTGAACTGTGTTTTTTTGACGTGACACCTACACGATCTCATTTGTTTCGGCCTGGATGTTGTGGCACCAACATAACTTTACATTGAAAGGGGCGGTGGGACGGGGATGTATTTTGTTAGAGTTGCCTACTGACTGTAGTAGGTTTTACTTTGTATTTAGGTAAGGCGGGTCTTCTCTATTACTGAGTACCGCCAAAGGTCTCGGTCCAATGACATTGTCTTGGTGAGGCGTAAGTGTGTGAGGTCGGAATTTATATATATATATATAATATATATTTCCAAACATGGAAGCACGGCCTAGAATCAAAAGGCCTTAAAATTAAGCTGGCTAAGACTAAAGTTCTAGTTTGTAGGAAAGAAAATAAGGCGCCGGTCCCCTCCGGGAAATGGCCATGCTCAGTATGTAGGAAAGGCGTAGGTAGAAACTTCATTTTATGTCCCAAATGCAAAGTATGGGTGCATAAAAGATGTAGTGGGATCACAGGTAAGCTAACTAAGAACACAGATTTTACATGTGGCCGGTGCTCTGGTGCAATAAGTAGCAGCAAGTGCCCACAAAACACTAACTCCTTCAATCGCGCAGAGGGTTCTATAGAAATAGTGGACAGCTTCCGTTACCTGGGTGACAAAATCAGCAGTGGGGGAGAGTGCTCTGAAAGTACAGTAGCTAGAGTCAGAACTGGATGGAAAAAGTTCAGAGAGCTTATACCACTATTAGCCGCTAAAGGGTTCTCCATAAAAATGAAAGGCAGGTTGTATGATGCCTGCATACGAACAGCAATGTCGCTGGATGTGTAATAGTAATATACGTGAACGGCAAAGCATAAACGAACTAAGGAAAAAATTAGAAATAAGAGGGATCAGATGTTGTTTACTCGAGAGAAGGCTACGTTGGTATGGTCACGTGATGCGCATGAAAGACGACAGCTGTATAACAAAGTGCAGGGCAATAAAGATAGATGGTAGCCACGGGGTAGGCAGACCCAGGAAAACCTGGGACAAGCTGATAAATTCCGACCTCACACACTTACACCTCACCAAGACAATGTCACTGGACCGAGACCTTTGGCGGTACTCAGTAACAGAGAAGACACGCCTTACCTAAATACAAAGTAAAACCTACTAGTCAGTAGGCATCTCTAACAAAATACACCCCCGTCCCACCCCATCCACTTCAATGCAAATTTATGTTGGTGCCACAACATCCAGGCCGAAACAAACGAGATCGTGTAGGTGTCACGACAAAAAAACACACAGTCCACGCTGTAATGTGACCGTGTAGGCAACACGGTAAAAACCTCCCAGTCCCACACTGTAAATGTGGTTGGTGTTAGGAAGGGCATCCAGCTGTAGAAAACACGCCAGACAGTCCTATGCGAGCAAGACAACCACTCTTGCCTCAAGTGGGAAAACCCCCGTCCAAACCCATGCAAGCGTGGAACAGGGACATTAAACGATGATGATGATGATGATGATATATACATATAATATATACATATAATATATATATATATACATACATTTAAGTGTGTAAGGATGTTGATATGATCTATGTCTTCGTTTTTGGTAAGGAGAACATTTTTGTCGCCAGATTTTATTACCTAGGGAGATAAATACCACACTTCTGGCTGAAAGCTGACCAGGTTCTCAACCTCATCAAACACTAATGCCGACCTGTGTGTTCACCACCATTGCTTCTTGTCATTCCTGTTGAAGGAGTCCTTACTTTCATTCTCTTTGATTTCAGGGATTGATGTTAGATCCACTACTATTTGTAGTTGTAATGGAGATACTGGCCTGAAGTGTAAAGGAGTTGCTGTATGCAGATTATCTGATAGCGCAAACAGAGAGTATGGATGGACTGAGGAAGAACGTAAGTGGAAGGGGTACATAGAGGTAAAGTGTATAAAGGTGATAGCAAGTGTTAAAGTATGTGAGGTAAACAATAGGAAGTTGTTGTGTGCAAGAAGGGTGTTGGAGCAAACTCCCTTAAATATAAGATATGTTGATTGGGTATAACATAAATGCAGTGGTATGAGAAGATTTTTAAATAATGTGGCAGCTACATTTAAATGTAAGGTGTGTATAGAGGGAGCTGTGGATGGAAAGGCATTAGATCTTTGAAATAACATGAAGATGGAAGGTGTGAAAGCATTTTGTTTCCTAGAAGATGTGTTGAATGGAAGATTTCAGGATTAAATTGCAAGCTAACAAGGAAATGTGTAAGAATGACCATGAATTACAGGAGCAAGACATGAGGAAAGAAGGCTGGAAAGAACAGATAACAAAATGTTTTGGTGGATGAGTATAGTATAACTGGGAGAGGAAGCCAAACAATAAATTGCAGAGGAAGAAAGGAATAGTTCCAGTGGTAAATGGTGCAAAACAAAATGGAATGAAATGGCTGGGTAATGAGTTTAGTTAGAATGAAAGTGTTTGGGTGAAACGAATGATAGAATTCAATCTAGAAGTAGAAGAAAAGGTGGTAGATAGGGCAACATAGAAGCTAACTCCTGTTTCAGCAAGGAAAATAGCCTTAAAACACTTATACTATGTGTATAGATAGATGTAAACATCTGATATACAATATTTTCTTTGACAGGAAAATAGGGATCATTAGGCTAGTTTTAATCCTGTTAAAATTTTACCAGTAACTCAGTATTCAATTTAACTGCTCACAAATACATTGCATCATGTATGTAAACCAGTCTATCCAATTTACTTCAGCCTTTAGTAATAGTGGGTTTATGAGCAGTGTGCCCAGGGACAGTTAAAAAGAGTATTCTGTCACTGATGAAATTCTAACATAGCTGATCCTAATTTTTCTTACTATGAAGATATTGTATATAAAGAGAAGTTGTTTACATATATTTTTGGCAAAAAAAAATCAGAATGGCATTTAAACAAAGCATTTAATATATTATTAATTTATTAAAGTGTTCAATGTTTGCTCAGCTCCTCATTCATCCAATGGGCTGTAGATTATCAAAATACTTTAAATAATATTAATGAATTATTGGTAGAATGAGTCAACTTTGGCATAAATTGAACTTGAAATGTATTTCCTGCCTAGCTTTGGTAAAAAGGTGTATACTTTTAGTCTCTATTTCATCTCAATTTCAAAGCACGGTTTGACATTTTTGATACAGGGAGTATCAAAAAGATAACTAGTACTATGTGTGGTAAGGAGAAAACAAAATACTCAATGATTAATTATGGATATACTTTTGGTTTTCTGAATGTATCAGAAAAAGCATGCTTCACCATACTTGTCAAAATAGCAATGAACTAATTATTAAGTATACAGATATAGGAAAAAGAAAGTGAGACATTAGCAATATAACTAAAATGAATTTGGTTCTAACCGAGAAACAAAATTGAAATATTGAGTCAGTACAACAAAAGCATACCTCAATTCTTCAGCTATCACCCTTTAAATTGTAGAAATAATTTATGACTAGGCAAAAGGCCAATTTTCATAAGTGAAGGACTAGCCAGTTGAATCAATTCCAATATATTATTGGCACTATTCTACTGATTTAGAAAAGAATTATATTCAATATGGCAAGTTACTCTTGAACTTAACACTTTCTCCCAACTTAGAGACCTTTAGAACAAAGAAATAAGACAAGTGTCAAAAGATCAAATATTTATTTTCCTATGGAGATGAGAAAACATTTATATAAAAAAAACCAAGATATTATTTAGTAACATCTATTGAATGCTGATTAGACTGTATGATTGAAGTTATATTTCTTCAAGACAGAGGATCGATGCTTTTATTCATATTGACAACAATAACCAGTTATAGTGCTAATGTTAGCAACTATAGTACATTATCATGATTTTGTAGACTAGAGCAGGATACATTTTATATTCAACCAAATAATTAGAAAATAACTCAGGAATTTGAACCACCTTCAAATGTGCTTTTGTCAAACATGTATTCACCAAGTCCAGCACCAACACGTTTCAGATTAGCAAGGTGATCAGATAATTCTTTAATGGATTCAACTTGATGACTCAAGAATTCAGACTCAAGAAAATCACACAGCTGTAAAAGTGTAAAAAAAAAAAAAGATTAAAACAAACAAATCATTTCTACAAAAAGTAATTATAATCACCATTAAAGCAATTTATATTTTACGATAATCATACAGTGGAGTATCACAAGTTCTAACACCCATCCCTATTCCCTTTCGAGTTTAGATGTCACAATGATCAGTTTTGTTTTTTACCCTTTCTAAAATTAGTTCAAACTAGGAGTAGATTGATTTGCTGCTTACTGAAATCAAACCTGGAACCACATGGATGTGAAATAACAGCAATGCTAGTGCCCATAACAACAATGAAACAGAGCGAGACAGTCACTCAACTTAATAGAAATAGCACTTTCTTCCCAAATTACACCATAGTGCCCTATGGTTGGAATGCTTTTGATTATGTCTGCACAATCCTTTTTCATTTGGTACCAAACAACAGCAGGTAACTATGAGGATCTATCTGAAGCCAATGTATGAACATGAAAGTTTTATGTGATTCAAGATAAGATTGACTAGCATTCTTCTCTCTTACTTGATTCAGTCATTAGATAGTGGCTTACTGGAGCACAACCTTGATTTAGTCAATCATATCAAACCCAGTATTTATTTTTTCAAGCCTGGTACTCTTTTATATCGAACTGCTAAGTTACAGGACATAAGCACAAACACACAAAGATATACATACATATATATATTGTGAGTGAACCCAGAACCAGCTGGTTGTGAAGCAAACTAACAAATCAGCTATAGTGAATATTTTTATGGCTTGATCTAAACTTTATTATTATTATTTATAAAACAAAGTTGTAAAAACCTCAAAAGTTATGACTTTAAACAATTAATAATTTACAGATTGCAAATAGTTATTCACAATTTAAATGACATTTAAGAATATTCTATTAATTCACTAATTAACCCCAAACATCCAGTACTACATAGAACCACATTAGTAAGACATTCTTGTAAAGTACAATAAGGCATTGACTACATCATATTAAAAATTACAGTTTACTACAAATTTTCGCAAAAATCTGTCCACTAGTAAATATACTATAAACATTTGAATTAACAAATCCGTTTTAAGATATTTTGTGTTAAACAATTACAGAATGTTAAGAGTTAGAGTTTTATAAATCTTTCACCCCAATCTGATGTTGACATACAGCAAAAATGAAAAATACTTACATTACTGTCACTATGATCTGAAGCAATCTTGTGTAATTCAAGCAATGACTGGTTGATATTTTTCTCCAGTTGCAAAGCCATCTGGACAGCATCCAATCCACTACCCCACTCATCTTGTTCAGGTTTCTTGATGGAGTAGAAAATAGTAAAACAAATGTACGATATTATATGTCCCATTTTCATGATGGCACTCAACACACCTGTAGTTGGCATTAGGAAAGGAATCCAACCAAAAAAACCAAGCTAAATATGGAATGTAACGAGTAAGACTGATTGTTCTGACCCTTTTGATATTTAGGTGACATATTTTGCATGGTTTCTATAGCTGGGTGCCCTTCCTAAAGCCAACCATCTTACAGAGTATTTTGGGTGCATTTTTTGTGACATGTGCACTACCACTTTAATGGGTGAGTTGGGAGCATTTTATTGTGGCACCAACACTACCACTTTACAGGGTGTACTGGAAGCATGATTGGAAATGATAAAATGTAATAAAAATAAAACTAATTTGCACAGACAAGTTAAGAGAATATGTATTATATGAACGTGTGTATGTATCTCTTTATATATATTGTAGGTTGAATATGTGAAAAAGAGATAGATATGAGGTTTGATCAGTAGTTTTGTAGTCTTTTTTGGTGCTTACTAAAGGTAAATTTAATATCTCTCCGTGTGTGTGTGTTATATTTGAAGATGGTCATTTTGTCAATAAGAACACAATGACACATCAATTTTCACTCCAGCTTTGTTATTAGTTAGTCCGTCAAAACTATTTCATCACACATTCTGACTTCCTCAATGACATTTTGTTTCCTCTTCTTTTTGGACAATCCGTTCACCCCATCTTGTTTTTCTGTGGTATGTTTTCTTGTCTGCACATGCATTTATACCTGAGACTGTGTGTGCGTGTCTATGTGTTTCACATGTGCATGTTTCTTGTATCTTCCATTTATGTATTTGCCAAATGCAGAAACGTAACATGATATATAGCTACTCTCTATCCCTTATTCATCCCCAATGCTCATCTTTCCTATCTCCCTACTATGACCACCCTCTCTATTGAGTACACTCCCCACACCACATCCTCTCTCCTCATACACTAACCAGCTATCCCTTAACCCCACCTATCTCTCCCTTCATATACTAATCAGCCATCCCTGCCAAATCCCCCAAAATATTTATAAATTCATACCTATCTCTCTCCCCAGAGCTGAGACTGCTCTACAATTGGGTCTATGATCAACAATCACTCTAGTGATGGTGCCACAAAAATGCAGCCAGTAAACTCCATAAGGGTGGTTGGTGACAGGAAGGGCACCTTGCTGCAGAAACCATGTCTAAAAGGGTTGAGAGGACCCTTTAGTTTTGTCAAAGACACAACAACCTCTCTAATGTTGGTGATCTACACGATAAAATCCAGTACATGGTGTAAAGTGGTTGGTGATAGGAAGGGCATCAACCATAGAAAGCCTGCTAAACAAAGGGTTGGGTGGACACTTTAGATGTGTCAAGGACATGACAGTCTCCTTAGTGCTAGTGATCTACACAATAAAATCACCCAATACATGCTGTAATGTGGTTGATTGAGAAGGGCAACCAGCTGTAGAAAGCATGCCAAACAAGAAATTAGGAGGACCCTTCAGTTTGTGACAAAAGACACAATAACTTCTTTGCACTCGATATGACCATACACAAGTGAGATACAGCCACCTCGGCCTGTCTGGGAAGTCAGTAGCCCTGCCTCAGTACTGACTTGGTCTATGTAGACCCGTTTAACCCTTGCTAGCATGAAAAGTGGATGTTAAATGATGATATTTATATGTATTAAAAAGAAGAGAGACCGTTTTACTTATTCAACTTTTATGTACATTTCAAAGGTATTAAAATGACCTTATGTAATAGTTATTTAATGTGACATCAGACAGGTGCTGAAAATATAAGCAAGCTTTTGTTTTTTGATATACTGCCATTGAAGGGATGTTGTTAATTCAGAGAGCTGGGGTTAAAAACTTACTGTTACTGATATAATAATTAAATCCTGCACATTTAGCTTCTGAAAATATTTACTGAACAAATGTATCGCTCTTCTCTTTTGCTTTAAACACAACTCATAGGAATTACAAAACTAGTGTTTATAACTATCTGGACAGCAGTACATTATTGGTCTACATTCAATTACCAGTATGGACATACCAGAAAAAATAATTTTTCACTAGAAGCAAATGGCTGTAGTTCTTATGAGGTTTCAGCCTTACATGAGTCACTTAAATATAGCTGACCGATGAGTCAGGTGCATATAATCTTACATGGGAACAAGCCTGAGCAGTTAGTTGGCTAGGGTACCTAGAGCTATGTGATTCGATATACATAACAGCAGAGATAGCCAATTTAGTGCTAAACAGATGGAGGAGTAATTTAATATACTAAGAGTTTTCTATAATCAGAAAATTATAGAAATATCAGTAATACTGAAAAATATAAAAAAAGTAGTTTTTAAAGTTATTATTTTAACAATTGTTAGCTAATAGAAACTATGACAACAACAATGGTTCTAAAAAATTTCTTAGTACCATAAAGGGGATATTTTTTTATAAATATAGAAATATCATACCAGCTACCAATATGCCACTGCTTAACCCTTTAGCATTTACTTGACTTTACACATACTATTGTATTTTCGCAATAAAGGCTTTATCTCATATAATATTGAATCTATGAGATTTTGATATTCATTTTGAGAACAATACCATAACATCAGTATGAGTGGCCAGTTACAGCCAGTCTGAACAGAAAGAAGTGAGAGAATTCTGGCCGGATTAAATGCAAGGAAAAAACAAATTAAAAAGTATTTCTTACTGTAATTGCCTGAAGTACTATTCTGCCACCACGTTTGTTCTGATAAGACATGAATTTTTCTGCATGCGCTCGTTCTTCATCTGAAGATTTCTTAAAAAATTTACAGAAACCAGGTAGGCTAATATCATCTCGATCAAAATAATATGCCTGACAAGAGAAAAATAAATAAAAATCAAATAAAATGATATAAATGGCAGCTGTAGATATTTGTAAAACATAATTATAAATATGGTAAGGAAATAAGCAAATCTAAGATCATAATATTCAAACAATGAAGCCAGAATGCAATTTAATCATTCAGAATTCAAACCAACCAAAATTGGTCACCCTTTAGTCAGTGATACTTATTCAACGCAACATCATAATAAAACACTTCATTACCATCACTAAAGTATACTAGAAGTTAAATATTTCTTAATTTCATCATTATTTTTTTAATCAATACATCAACAATGGAATTATAAATTTTAGATTTTATTGAATGAAAATATATTCAGAGAATTATTTAAAAATTAAGTTAAATTAAAATTCAAATTGTGATTTCATTTATGTTATAAAACTATAAGAAACGATTTTTTTCAGGAATCAGCTTCATAGAGTAATTGTATAAATTATGAAGAGTTTAAACAGAAAGATGTTAAACCACCATTTACAAATAACATCTATCAACTGTTAGTATGATATTAACCAATTAGGAAAGCTAAATTTAGAGCCATCAATAGAGCATATACAGAACTGGCTGACCTACTAGAAATAGCAGTTCAATCTCTACCATTAAAAGGTAGAAGAATAATTGCGATTCTCCTTTTATAGGTGTCTAAAGATGGATTTTAGCTGACCATATCTATAGGATAAGACAAAGTTACAAATTGAAATGACTATTGATAAAACTGAAGAGGAATGGTTATGAAATTAAATATGACCCTCAATAAAAATTCAATAAGATATATAAAAAATAAGAATTAAAATCTTTATCAATTCAAATTTAATTTTCTCTTTTCAACCGAATTTTGACTTGACTTTAGATATTCAATCTAAATTGTTGAAGTAATTAAAAATTCACTCCACCTTCATTTTGCTTTCAACTTCAATTTTAATTTCAATTTGTTAAAACAAAATGCAATGAATAACAGGCATAGCTAATGCTACTAATTGAAAAGAAAAAGATAAGGACATCCAACTGTAACATGTTGGCATAAACACTACATTTAAGATTCACCCAGTATAGACAAGCATTAAGTAATGATGGCTGTACAAACAGAAAATAGCAAAAAAAAAAAAAAATAATAATAATAATAAATGAAATAAAAAATGTAGAAAAGAACAATGAGAAATGGTTAAGTTTGTAAAACATTGGAGCCTGTTAATAATTAGATGGCTGCTGTAGATATTAAATTTGGCTAGATGGTAAAACAAGCATTTAAAAAAAATTGGTTTGGAGAGGAGAAAGGCCTTCTATGACAAATTAAGATTACCATAGTTAATATTTTTCTTGACCAGTTAAAGATGGGCAGTGAGGGAATCTCAATGTTGATGTTCTGGGGAGTAAAGATTGGGTATTGTGGTTAGTGAAGGGGCCAGAAAGTGGATGTAACATGGGTAGGTAAATAAGGAGAGAGACAAGAGAGTGGAGGTGGCACCAGATTAGCCAACTTGGGAAGCAGAGACTGCTCAAGCAGCATAGAAGAAAAAGAATACAGCATGCCTGTGGGCTGGTGAGCAACTTTCTGCCAAACATGCAAATAAATAAAATCAGTAATGTCTACACTAGCTATGTCATGTCTAACCGATGCATGCGTGCATGGAAAACCAGACACTTTCTACACCTACTTGTGCTATGACAAAAAGCATCCAGTTCACCCTGCAGGGTGTTTGTGTTGGTGCCATGACTTAAAAAAAAAGCACACAGTTCCCTATATTAGGCAGTAATCCTGGAGCCACAAAAAAAGCTTCCAGTACACATTGAAATGTGGTTGGTATCAAGAAAGGCATCCAGCCATACAAAACCAAGCCCCAAACAGATCTGTATGAGGAAGATGTGGTCACCTGAACTGGCTAGCCTCATAACATGCAATCTGTCTAACCAATGCAAACGTGGAAAATAGACATTAAACAGTGATGAAGATGATCTCAAGCTGGTGGTTGTCAACATTTTCATATTTCATTACCAGCTCCTTTTCTGGCCATTCTTAATCAATGAGTTTATTGCATTGTTAATAAAGGTATAAGTTTCCTCCCAGTGGAAAAAAGAGAGTCTTTCGTACCAGATCTACCATGTTTCATATTAATAACAGCCTTTTTTGTTACAGGTGAAAGTAAAAAGTTGACAATGTATCAAATATAAACATTTTAGTTATTTGCTGAAATGTTTTGATGATTTTCAAAGACAATCTCAAATATCCAGCTAGGAATATATCTCCATCAGATGCCATAAAAATATTTAGAATATATACATAGTTATGTCAAGAGAGTCTGTGTAAATGGTAAGTAAACAAAGTTATAAGAACTAACTATGTTAGATTTACATCTGTGTTATTTTGGTAACTTTTCTAGAAGCAATTACATTTTATAAAGTTAAACACATGATAGAAAAAAACAAATGTTTGAAATACAAAGAAAAGAGTAAAGGTAATAAATGTCCTATAGAGAGTTAAGCATTCAGCCATTCATATTCAAATGTTTGAGAGTAGAGTACAATTTATAGTAACTGAACCAAACTGCCCAAGCAAAAGTGAGATATGGAAGTAGAAAGGGGGTAAATTTAATGCCAGGCATTAGAAAAGTAAATTGATAAAGAATATATTAGGTCACTAGTCTTACAACGAAGTGAGCAAGGCATAAAAATTGAAGCTTCAAAAATACCAGCAACGTTTTGACGATGATGTTTGCTAGTGTGTATACCAGTTCAACATGAAGAAAGAAGGATATTTGGCATGAGGACAGTAAGTCTTTGTAGTTAAGATGGTTGATGTTCGCTTGCCACAAAAGTTGACGAAGAACTTAGAAATTCCCAATGGAAACCCATGAGAGTTATTTTTTTTTTTTTTCTAAAAATGAAATTGGAAAGAAAAAGGTATTTAAAATATGGAAATAAGTATTTGAAATTAAAAATTGCTTACAAATCACATTTGCTTTTGCTAATTATAAAGACTTTTATGTTACAGGCCTTTCCTGTCTATTTATTGCTAACTTGATTCATATCCTCGGCCATAGCTCAAGGAATTATATAATTACATTGTATAGTAACTGATAAATAGGTTTTATTGAAATATTTTCTTCAGCAATAAATTGAATTTCATGTAGCTGAAATCTCTCAAATCACAATGTGATGAAGACACCACTAAAAGAATAAATAAAACATCATATACTGTACACAGTACACCATATAATACAATAAGCTAATCATTAAAAAAATCCACAAGAAATAGAATTGTTCAATTGACAGTCAGACCTTAAAATTGTTACAATAAGCTGAAAAAATGATTTTAAGTAGAGTTGACCCTAACATCTAGTATTACACTTCCCTTATTTTAGTTGTATCTGCCAAATATTTTGTGATTATGAGCAAAGTATGGCTTTTAACACCCCATTAATGCATGAAACAGAGGTTATAAACAGCAATAACTCATGACTGACTCAATCGATCATGTTGAAACATGTACGTGCAGCCAGTCATAACCAACACGCCTATATACACCAACGAGGTGCTGCGTTACTATGTCGTACATGGGAAAACCAGTACCCTTACTTTTGGTACAAGCCACAGCTAGGCTTGTTTAGCATTGTAAAATAGGATTCAACCTAGCTTTCTTCATCGCATTCGACTGTTGCGATTTTAGTGAAAACCAGTTAATGATGGATTAAAGATACTGGATCCGTTAAGTATTTGTAAGAAATAAACAGGCAAACTACTATAAGCTTACTACAAAAAAAAAAAAAAAAGTGAAAGTAAAAGAAATCCGATGCACCGGATATTTTCTTCTCATTCGCTTCTTTAATCAAAACATCCGGTATTATCAGGTTTTCCTTTTACTTTTTAAAGAAGGCTTATAGATTCTTTGACAAGGAATATACCACTTTTGAGAAGGTAAACACTTACTTTCATGGGCTAGTGGAAAAGCGAAAGCGTTGGATAATAGAAATAAACTATGTCTGAAAAGACGGGATCAGATGATTATGGCTAGAATGCATTCGGTCATAGCAACAACTGAATTTTATGCGATGTGTTAATTGCCTGTCAGTTTCGACGATGAACCTTTATTTGTTAACTATCTAAAGTATAAGAGGTTCCGAGTATTCAACAGACACAAATAGCGTGGAATTTCCATGTTGAACCAGCGTGACAAAACTGAACTTTGAATTCCTTATTTACTTCGTCAACTCAATTTCGCTCACAAGGTTTGGTTTGAAGATACTAGTTCAAGATTCCACTCAATGGCATTGTACCTGGCATTTCATGATTGCGAAGTGAACTTCGATTATGCCTGCGTTCACTTTATATCACGTAAGATGTTTCCAAATGCATTTTCATGATGGCTATTCCAACTGTTAGACTACATAATCTCCCATCAAAACGGAACGATGCATGGTACTATTAGATCCACACCACTTACTTTCTGAAAGAGATGGGATGATTATGGCTAGAACGTTTTTGATCAAAGGTATGTTCGATGAGAGCAGAACAAGGACCAAACACTAACAGCAACGTAACGTGTTGTAAAAATTCAAACTGAACAGTGAATGCAATGTCAGCATAACAGACATATATTAGCAATAAGAATCTTTATTTGTCAGCAGTGTGTAGAAATAGTGTTACGCAAACTAACCATATGCATGTTATATATACAAGTGACTATATATATAGTCACTTGTATTCCATAACTGTTTAAGATTAAATAATCATCAATCTTTGAATGGACCTATGATGAAAGGCGCTCCAGTGTTCATTCTAAGTTGAGTACATACATTTACGTTTTGCAACCAGCAAACAAAACGTTAAAGCCTAAATTATATTCGTTTTAATGTAGTAATTGAGAATAGTCAGCAGATAACGGTCGTAATGTAACTAACACATCTAAGTAAAACGAAAAACTGAAACGTGAAATGGAACCAGCGAATTTTATCATTTTCAAATAAAAAGAAATTATTTAAAAATAATATCTAATGGCTTGATTCAATTATATTTTTGCACAAGTAAATGTATATGAAGTATATGTTTCTTATAAAAGCATATATAGAAAAAAAATGAGTACGCAACAGAAATAATTTCCTCATTCTCGCTTAGCGTTTCGGTTTTTCATATTTCTGAATCATTTCAGCGTGTTTATACATTAACAATTGTATAAATAATATTACAAATTATTTATAATTCTCTCGAAATGAAAATACATGCATAAGTAATATATACATTACTTAATTACATAAGAATATAAAATCCAAACGAAAGAAAATATTACTTCAACACTTAAAGAGTCAATCGGTCACGCACCTCAAGGAGAGGGGAGCCTCTTTTTGGGACAAGCCAACACGCTCTCAGCATTACAACACGTCCAATAATGACTACTGAAAATTAGAGGGACCATTGGCTGCGACTATATCGTATATTTGGAACTATATTGTCAATATACCGTTCCACTTTGAAAGCAATTAAAGGAACATCTGGCTGCTATTACTAGCAAGTGGGACAACTGCATAGTCACAAAGAACTTAGGGGGAAAATAAGTCAACTGCAAAAGCCAGCTTGCGCGAACAGAAAACTGTGCTACAGCGAATGATTAAAAGAGAATTTAAATATATTATAATCTTGCCGAATACGTGCGTAATTAGGGAATGTAAACATGCTCTCGTTTTCCTGAATTACTGGAACAAAGAAGTTTCGTTTTAGTGTGGATACTTTTTTTTTTTTCATAATAAACGTGTTTTTTAAATATGTAAACATATTTATAGATTGAGAAAGAAAAATATGAGCATGAGGTTAAACAATTGCAGTATGTATTTGTAATGCTTTTTGCTAACAAAACGCTTCATGTATTACGCACGATTCCGGCAATATTTGATATTTAGTCGAATAAATTTGACTATACATATTCAATACATTTCCCCCAGTTTATTCAACTAAATATATAATATATATGCAATGGGCTGTTTAGCATAATCTAATCATTAAAATGAATGTTTTTAAACATTTAATTCTTAGCAAATATACCACTAATACTAGTATTTCAAACACTGGATAGATAAATAATAATAATAAAATAAGATACGATTTTTTAACATCAAAAATACACTCTGAGGAAAAATACTGTAAAGTACACAGACAACAAAAACAAAAAGCAAACGAATTATGTTAAGTCAGTGGCTCTAAACATGATTTTACGAATGCATAAGTCATAAAAAATGATTTTTACAAACCATCGATTGATATACATAACTAGCGAATAGTTCCAAATTTATTTGTTTGTTAATAGCTGCTTCTGAATCAGGGTGATAATTCTGTCTGCTCAGGCTCATCTTGTATATTTAAAAAAAAATATGTACCAAGAAAATTTGTTATAAAGAACACCACGAATCTTCCAAGAAAAAGTAATTAGAAATGACGCGGTGGAAAATTATTTTTACACACTCTATTTCCGGTGGCGCTATGTGACTAATTCTTTAATAACGGAAGTTAAAAAAGTATAGTAAACATGGCGTTCAAATTTGGTACAACGCAGCCGTTTTCTACACCGTCAATATTTGCGGCAACAACAACGACCCAGTCTTCGGCCCCTAGTCTCTTTTCAGCGTCCACTGCTGCTCAACCGTCTGCAGCACCGAGTATATTTTCATCAACGACCACTGCTGCTGGTCAAACAACTACCACAAACTCTTTTACATTTGGCATTCCAGCTTCAACTACCTCTTCGGGTAAAAATTTAATTATTTTTATTCTTTGATAATTATTGTTAATTTAGTGCCCTCCAACCACGTTTTCTAGTTTTTTGTTTTACCTGTTGTGTTTAATGTTATAATTTAATCCTCTGTTATTAATTATATTATGGCTTATATCGATGCTAAGCGATTCTCCAAGAAATGAATGAGATGCGATTTTCATTTAAACCACATGATGAGATTTATTATCACCCTCACTTCAAATCTTACTTTTTTGTATTTTCGGTATTGTACATATTTTTGTAGTTCGGTTCTGTCATATAAGCCAGTAAATTTTGTCTTTCATACTTTTGAGCACAGGTCGATTTAATCAACTTTCCGCTCCTTTTGCAGTATCAGTACAGGGTCGGACGCCATGCTTTGACGCATAGAGTTACGGCCCTTGCGATTCTGAGTTCAAATCCCGCCGAGGTTAACTTTGCCTTTCATCCTTACGGGGTCGATAAAATAAAGTACCAGTAATGCACTGGGATAATTTCTGGCCTTGTACCAAAAGTAGAAACAATTATTACTGTGTTGGGCCGCATCTTGGAGGTCAGATCAGTTGGTAGAACAATAAAAAAAAGCTGAGGAAAAAATTGCAATAGAAGTTGGCGATCTATAATAATACAAGTGTTTGTTTCACAACTCCATTACGTAATGCATTTTTACAATTTCATCTGTTTTATAGTTTCAACAAGTTTCTCGAATTTTTGTTTACTTCCTGCCACTTCACATGTTTGGAGTTGTTGAAAGTAAGAGAACTTTGTATAGGGATTCATAGAGTACAAGAGGGACGGAGAGACAGCAAGTGAGAGTGAGAGCAATACAGCACAAGTCTGAAATAAAATTTCAGTCTTACGTAAGATTGAAAGAAAAAAGTATAAATCAGAAAAACGTGTGTTTGTGTGTCTGTGCGCATGCGTGTATGTGTCGGGAGTATTTATGTATTAAAATGTTCAAATTATAAAAAAATACTGGAAATATTTTTTCAAGGGAGTGCATAAATAATTGTTTCTACTTTTGGCACAAGGCCATCAAATACCCAGTGCATTACTGGTACTTTATTTTATCGACCCCGTAAGGATGAAAGGCAAAGTTAACCTCGGTGGGATTTGAACTCAGACCGCAAAGGGACGTAACTATGCTGGAAAGCATGGCGTCCGACCCTCTACCGATATTGCCAAGCCACATAAATAATACTAGTAAAAATGTAGTAAAAGAAAAAAGTAACTGTTTCATTGTAAAATAATCACTCCAGATATGTTAGCACCTTATTTATGTAGAATTTGAATTTGGTGAAAATTCGGTTAAATATCTAGGGCGGGTAAAATTCCCAGCGATCCATGGACGAGTTTTCTCCAGCAGTCTCTGTCCCTCATTATTGCTGCCATGTCCCGCGTCTCCAAGAGACCAGTGTCTGTCCTTAGGGCATCCATGTAGGGGCTCCCACAGGAGCACTGAGTGCAATGTCAACTTTGGATGTCGGTGAACATGTCCAGCTAACCTCAGTCTCCTCTGTGTCACTTTTGAGCTGACTTTTGGGAGGCTCCCATACAGCTCTGAGTTCTTCATCCTCAGTGTATACTGATTAATGTTCAGAGCCATCCTCAGCATTCTCGTGTAGCACCCATCCACCATCTGAGTGAGTTTCTTGGTCAGTGTCCAAGTCTCAGACCCGTACAGCAGCAGAGCCTCCACTACAGCAACAAAGAGGCGGATCTTCAGGTCTTTATGAAGGTTCGACTTCTACACCGATCTCAAGCTGTGGCACGCCGTCCAGGCTTTGCCCTTCCTCTCGACCGCATCACCTTCCGTATTCCCAATCTTTGCTCCCAGTTAAAGGAAGTTCTCAACCAATTCTAGCGGCTTCCCGCCTACATTAGTAATCTTCTCTGGCTTCTTAATATTCTCTACCAGATATTTCGTCTTAATCTCATTCATTCTCAGCCCCACACTCATCAACATAGTCTCCACCTCCCGCATCAAATCCTCTGCCTCCTTCACTGTGTGTTTGTCACCAAAACTATGTCGTTGGCAATTTCAGCATCCAATATCTTTTTCGCCTTAACTCTCCTGCTCTGAGCCGGTGTTACAGTAAAGCCAGAGTCCTGGTGTTTCTCCAGCGCAAGGCACATACAATAGTCCACTGCGATGATAAAAAGGTAGGGAGCCAATGTTTCTCCCTGGAGAACTCTAGCCAGTATCTCAAAGAACTCTGTCATCCCATCAGGTGTAATGACTTGGGCTTTGGTGTTGGCGTAGAACAGTGATATCAGGTCCACTATCTTGGGGATTCCATAAGCCTGTAAGATCTTCATCAGGCAGTAACGGTCCACAGAATCAAAGGCCTTCCTAAAGTCAATGAAAACCATGACCACAAGAAGGCATTTTGCTCTAGCTCCCTCTAATATCCTCCTCAGCATCAGGATGTGACTGGTGGTTGATCTTCCCTCTCTGAAGCCGTTCTGGTTGTCCCTGAGCTTCTTCTCCATCTCGGGCTGGATCCTGTTGAGGGTCTTTGCCACAAGTGACATTAGTGAGATCCCCCCTGTAGTTGTTGGTGTTAGAGAGATCTCCCTGCTTTGGCACTGGGACAATGTTACTGATCCTCCACTGATTTGGGGCAACTCCTTTTTTCAGTGCCTGGTTACAGAACTCCAGGATGATATCATCAAAATCTCACCTCTTCATCACCTCTGATGCCACTCCATCTTCTCCATGAGCCTTGCCCTTCATTGATCTTCTTGGCTCTCTGAAGGGCCCTGTCTCAATATCCAGTTCTTCAAACATCCGCCTGATCTCCCCAGTGTTCTGAGCTGTGGAGGGCGGCTCTCCTAGTAGGATCTATAAATAGTCCAGCCATTTCTCCTTCCTATCCTCGGGCCCTGTTCCCTGGATCTGACTCGAACACCTCTTCCTCCCTGTGATCTCGTTGATGATCATCCAGCTCTCCTTACATCCAGACCTGCCAACCGCTCTCTCCACACTTCTGATCTTCTCTATCAGTGCCTCCTCTCTGGCCTCAGTGTAAGCGGTACCGAGTTCTTCCCTCATCACCTCCACATTCTCCATCCTCTCCTCCGTAGGATCAGCATAGAATTGGTCCTTGGCAGCTTTCAGGTGTTCTCTGGCTGCACACACTTTTGGGTCTGCAGAACTGACGTGCTTCCTTTTGTTCTCTCCTTGGCACCAGGGTCTCACTTGCTTCCGCCACTGCATTGGTGAAGTACCCATATCTCCTCAGTCCATCCAATCTCTCTCTCTTCTGTCTCTCTACACAGCACTGAACCTGTTCCTCACTTCTACTGTGAACCTCTCCTGTAGTTTATCATCTTCCTTGAAAGCTCCCAGTCATGAGCCGTGCTCTTTCTTAAGGTCACTTGGACCTCACGCATAACAAGCCGGTGGTCACTGCCCAGTGTACTGAAGTAGTTGTATGGTTCTGTCTTTCAGAACAC
This sequence comes from Eledone cirrhosa, assembly GCA_964016885.1. Classification (NCBI taxonomy): domain Eukaryota; kingdom Metazoa; phylum Mollusca; class Cephalopoda; order Octopoda; family Eledonidae; genus Eledone; species Eledone cirrhosa. The sequence continues at coordinate 358,347,056 of OZ024740.1, forward strand.
TATTCTGCCACTTTTTCCTCACCAGAATGAAATCAATCTGGGACTTGGATAGGTGGATATCTGAGATGTAGGTCCACATCTTCCCTGGATTATTTCTAAACCTTAGGTTGGTTACTATCAAGTTCACCTCCAGCAGGGTGTCTCTCAGTAGTCTTCCATTTCGGTTGGTGTTGTTATGTACCAGCAAGGATCTTCACTGCTCTCCTTATTAAGATGTGCATTGAAGTCCCCCAGAACAAGCAGGTTAAATATTGACCCCCAATATAAGTCGACCCCCATTTTACCATCAATTATTTGGTCACATATTCCTCAGCTTATTTTCGAGTGTATACTGTAAATAATCTAGACCAGTCCAAAGCTTTCAGTAGGGCCGATCATTGGTACTCCGAGGCTGTATCAAGAAGCAGCTGGTTTTGGTTCCATTTTCAGAAGCTGGATTGCTACAATGCATCTTATTGAACTATTTCACATTAAATGCTTGGTCTTTCTAGGATTCCTCCTATTTTGATGTTCATCTTGACTGAGTTACAGTCCTGCATCAAGCACAGACCGAGGTTGGGTGCCTGCCATATAAAATGCTGCTGGGCTGTCATAACATCTTATCAACTGGACAATGTGATCAGCCTCTGGAAATGCATACTTTCTAGAGGGGATTAGTGGAGGATATGGACAATGATAACTTGGGAACAGTCCTGAGCATCAACGAGGACAGTTTGAGTTAACTCTTTTGGAGGACTTTCAGGGTTGGTATTATGGACAATTTTCAAAATCTTGGCGTGGCAGTGCTACAGGGGATCATTACCAGTTCATGACAAGCTCTAAAGTCAGAGTAGTGTCAACAGCTGAACTTGTCGCACATGTGCACACAGGGTGATGAAATGCTGCTGCACAGTGTCCATGCTTTACAGGTTTGTGGTTTTGTCAAACAGCTGCTATTGCATGCAAGTTAGATCTGTCTAATAGCTGAGTCCATTATGTAAACTGAACTGCCACCCTTTAGCACCTTTGGCTATGGTAAAAAAAGGCTGTATGGTGGACGCATCTAAAATAAAAGGTTTGATGCAACCTTTCCCTCTTTCACTATTCCCTCATTAATTTCGTCAAGTACCAGCTGAAGAAGGAGGTCTACCTTCTATTATTTCATGAAAAATGGATGACAGGGGTAAGATTGAAAAGTTTACTATGTATTTCTAAACATTAGCAAATAAACTGGAATTAGGGTTTTTCTTTTGGGGAAGTTTTTCTTGTAGACTTTATTATTTTTCTTTGTATTGTTATTGTTATGTCTACTGTTTTTTTTGTTGATTTCCCTTTACTTGAAGTAAACCCCACTTTGTGTTGTATTGTCATTTTATTGTCCTCATTCTTGTGTGTCCTTGTGGCTAGTAGAAAAAAAATATCATTCTTCTTATTTTCCCATAGCTCATAATAGAAAGGTTGTCAAGCTCAGTATATTTAAAATTATCTTTATTACTAACATTGTGTGATGAGTGTGCATAATTTTTCCAAACTGGGATCTCTTTATCTGCTAGAAATGTCAAATTTCCCCAACAAAACACCCTACTATCTTAAAAATAGAACATATTGAATAATGTAGTCCTAGATACACTTGGCAGTAGTGTATCAGAAGAAATGCCTTGTGATATATATTTTGGCTCCTTGGTTTCTTGCCAAAGCCAATTATGTTTTCCATTCTTCCAGGGTCGATTAACAAGTACCGCTCAAGAGTAGTGGACTGATGGAGTTGTTAGAGCATTAATAGAAAGCTTTGTGGCATTTATGTTCTGAGTTAAAATTCCTCTGTGGTTTAATTGGAGGTAGACTTACTCAATAGCTTGACTCAACACCACCACCTGATCCTTGGATGTCTTTAGCAGAGTACACTCTTTTATGAGCCTTTGAGCCAGGTCTCCAGTTTCAGGTTATCTTCCTCCCTCACTCATTCACCAGTTTTGGAAGCTCCTGGAAAATATTTTATACTACTATTTTATACATACTATTTTATGGAGGCACATGGCTTAGTGGTTAGAGCATTGGCCTTGCAATCAAAAGGTTGTGAGTTCAATTCTCAGACCGGGTGATGTGTTGTTTCCTTGAGCAAGGCACTTTATTTCACATTGCTCCAGTTTACTCAGCTGTAGAAATGAGATGATAGGGACTGGGGTCCCTATCATTCCACTGTAAAGTGGTCGTGGAGGTGCCACGGCAAAAAAGCACCCAGCACTCACTGTAAATGAGGTTGGTGTTAGGAAGGGCATCCAGCTGTAGAAATCAAGCCAGAATCAGTTCCCGTCCCACCCTTGCAAGCAGGGAAAAGTGGACGTAAAATGAGATGATGATGATGATGACTACAGTGTGGAGAAAGTGTTGCAAGTAAGAGTAGTCAACTGACTCAACTTACCAATTTTAAGATCTTTTGCCATCGGATAATTGTATCTGCAATATTCTTTTGGAGTTCATTTTTGTGAATGATTAAATAGAAGCAAATTGTATGTCTGGTTAAGAATTTCAGATTACTGAGTTTAAATCAACCTTAGTATTATTTTACTGTTACCTATGTTTTCAACTCCTGAGAGATAACACAATGTTGGCTCCAGTGGAATTTGAACTCAGAACATAAAAGAACATAGCTAAATTTAAATATTAAAATATCTATAGACCTCTGATGGATTTCAATCCTTTTTACTAGCTTGTAGTGATTTTGCATCCTTCATTCATATGAAGTCTACTCTGGTGTAATGATCAAACTCACTGAAACATTGTTTAGACAGTAGATGGTCTTGCTGCAAGTAAACTTTACACCAATGTTTAGTATAATTTCATGGTTCCTATTTACAACCAAATCGATCAAGTTAATAACAGTTGGGGCCATGGCACAGCATTTAGTACTGACATCTTGCTCAGTAGTCTAACACCTTGTTGACTTGACTATACTATATACAAAAGTATGTTTAAATCTTTATTGATTTTAGTCCAAAGCTACTTCTCTCTCCATAACTGAACACAATCTAAATATATCAGAATTCTGATTAATTTCTTTGGTAGTTGGTGCATATTTTTGTTGAATTTTGATTTTTTTTTTTCTAATTAATCATTTTTTTCTTGTTTCAGGATTAAAGGGATTTTCCACAGGAACTTCTGGTGAGTTAATTTCATAAAATATTTCTATTGACAAATTTAAATCCTTTTCAATTTTGTTGATTGTATATGTTTTATATAATGTGTGCAGATACCTGGTGTATCTTATTCCTTATCAATTTTCTTATAATTTTACATACTTCATTCATATCATGTCTACTTTGCCAAACTAAAAATAGCAAAACATTAACAAGGGAGCATCTTTGTGGTTATTTCGCATGTCTGAAATAGCAGCAACATTCTTCTGAAACTACACTCAACCATCTTAAAATAAATGAAGAATATATAGAGAAACCTCACATTATCCTCATCAGAATGCCTTTAATCATATTTCTGCTTAATCAGGACTGATTATGCAACAACAAAATATCAATTTTTATATAGTTTGTGTTTGTTTTAAATCTTCATCTCTTTATCAATGTTAGCATATTTGTTTTTAGACCAACTCTTTTTTTTGCTGGATGATCTTACTATAAACCTCTCAACTGGGAAGTAAGATTGAATATGGGACTAAATAATCTTTGTCAACGACTTAACTGTTGCTTCATATCGCATGCCATTACTGAAAGTCTAAAGTCTGTCACGAGCCTGGAGGGTCATCAGGTTAGTGCTTATCCCGGTTTTATGGTGTGAAGTAACTGAGAGTACAAGACTCCTCCCTGGACAGAACACCAGTCCATCGCAGGGTTAAACCACCAGCTATTGCTGGTACTCATTTTCAGTTGAGTATACTGGAGCAATGTGAAATGAAGTGTTTTGCTCACAAACACAGCACACAACCTAGTCCAGGGATCAAACCCATGACATTATGATGGTAATGATAAAATGATGGTTTATTACATTGATATAGAATCACAGATTTTATATTGCACACAGGCATCATACAGTTGTTGTTTTGTATGCAGGGAGAAACCTTTTGTGGTCAATTGGGGGAGTAGCTCTCTAAACCTTTTCCATCCTTATTGTAGCTATTATGTTCTCAGAGGACCCTCCTCCATTGCTAATTATGTCGCCTAGATAGCAGAAGCAATCAACCACTTCCATGGGTCCTTCATGTAACTCAAATAGGTTTACATCACTGGCTCTCTTCCCCTCAGTTACCTCTGTGTATCTTCTACATACAAAGTCTTCCCTTCCTGTTAGTCTACTCGTTATCCTACTACATCTCTTGTGTACCCAGGATTTACATTGTGTACATTGTATGAAGTTTATGCTTGTTCCCTTTCTACATATTGAACAGGGCCACTTCCCTGAAGGAATTAGGGTCCTATCTTCTCTTCTACTCACTAGCACGTTAGTTTTGGCTAAGTTTGCTATCAGACATTTTGATTCCAAATTCTGTTTCCATTGTTGGAACTGATTTTCTAGTTTTTTAATGAATTTGCCTATAAGGACCAGATCACCTGTAAATAGAAGTTTCCAAGAGTAGCCAGTCTTAAACTCCTCTGTTATAGCCTTGAGAACTAAAATAAATAGTAATGGGCTAAGGATCCTGATGATTTCCTCACTAAACTCACTTCCTACTCTCACTTTACTGACAGCTCCTCTGTACATGGCTTTCACTGCCCTCACCAACCATTCTTCTACTTCTAATTTCCTTAAGGACCACCAGATAATAGATTGAGGTACTCTGTCAAATGACTTTTCTAGATCAATTATATCTAGGTATAGTATAGCTAGTAGCATCTCTTGTTCGCTCATTAAAAAGATGGCATCTGTATTACTTTTCCCAGGCATGAAACCAAACTGCATCTTATCTAATTTGACTCTCTTATTAGTTGCACCATAACTCTTTTTATCACTTTACTAATTGATCCATTAGTTTTATTCCTCTATAGTTGCTCCTTTCTAGGGCATCACCTTTGCCCTTGTAGCAATTTACGATTGTACTGTTAGCCATTACTATCTCTCTTTCATTCTACAAAGATATCTATCATCTTTGCCATCACCCATCATGCTACTCATATAATTTCCTATTCAATTTCCTTAACAAACAACCAAAAATCTCTTCCATTACTCTTGCTGCTACCATCCCATCACACTATTCCTTCTATTACACTCATGCTCTCTCTTCTTTTTATCCTCACTTTCTTTTATTCAAATACTCGGTTATGTTTACCTTGAAAGAACAGATAACATAGACAGGACTTTAGTTTTGCATGGGGATTAAACACCCTCTCTAATGTTGGTGCTACAATAAAATGCCCTCAGTACACTCAGCGAAGTGATTAATAAACAAATGGAGACAATGTAGGGTACAGAAGACTCGTTCATCTCACTGAAGACATAATCTTTTTTGAGTTGATGCTATGATAAAATGTACTCAGTACATTCTGTAAAGTGGTTTGTGTTAGGAAGGGCATCTAACTGTAGAGAACATACCAAAAATGGTCTGAGTGAAACCTGTTTAGTGAATCAGTAACTTTAAATAAGAGCTGACTCAGACTGTGACAACCCATACCAGCATATAAAGTGGATGTGAAATGGTGATGGGAGCTTGCTTCAATTGAGAATCTAAACTGGACTGCGTTCTTAATTTTTTTTAGAATGTTAATAACAATAACCGTTAGGATAATTATTATTAATCTTATTTGATTGTATTATTACAAATCTTTTTAAAATTTTTATTTCTAAAGCCTTCAATAACTTGGGAGGATTCAATACTACAAATACTGGTGCTGCCAATACATTTGGAGTAACTCCTGCAGCTGCATCATTCTTTGGAAGTAAATATTATACTTTTATTATTGTTTATCATCATGTAAATATGATCTAGAAGAAATCTTTATTCAATACTAGGAACAATTTGAAGAATTATTAGCTTGTTACTAATAATTATCAATGAATTAAGAGATGTACAGACTATTTAATGAGTACAGACGTGTATGTGTGTGTGTTTATAAAGTTCATTTCTCAGTCATGTGTTTCTGGCTTCAATCTCACTGTACAGCAAGCACCTTAGGTTGGTGTTTTCTTTGTTCACATCTGTACAAGCCTTGAGAGTGAAATTAGATGTATAGAAACTATGCAGAACCCAGTTCAATTGGCTGAGTTGTTTCTTTTCTCTATTACTTGGCAATCTCAAAGACTCTCCATATCATCCAAGAAAGATAAAAAGAAGAAAAAAAAATTAAGACAGTTTTACTTATACATTTATAATGCCCTCTTTTTTGATTATTACTGGTTTTCCGTTTGGTTGCATTTGACAGGTATAGTGTCTTGTGTGTCCTAACTGTGTTTTCATCTGAAGAAATCAATCTTCTCAGTCCTTGTTTAACTAATAATTTGTAATGTGATTGGGTTGGTGACGCACCAAAAAGTGCCCAATCCACACTGCAAAGTGGTTGTTTTGGTGACGACAAAAAACGCCCAGTCCACACTGTAAAGTGGTCATTGTGTTGCCATGATAAGAAGCACCCAGTCCACACCGTAAATTTAGTTGGTGTTAGGAAAGGCAACCAGCCATAGAAACCAAGCAAGACATTGTCTTATTAATCTACATTATGAGTGTCTGAGTGTTCTGTTCGTACTCGAAATCTTATTGTAACTTGCAACCATAATCAGAACACTGTTACAAGATTGGTCTTTGAATCACAGGTACAGTCTATTTGATGAGCTTCTAGACATTCTGTATACCTAATTTCTCATAAGGGTATCAAAAAGGATACTTGCCAAAAGTGTAAAATAGGATTCAACTTGAGTTCCTGTGATTTTGAAGCAAACTTCTTAATCACTTGGCAACATAATATTTATATGTACACAATGTCAATACTGTAGAGTAAAATATCTCTCTTTATTCCATCTAACTGTTGTAAGTTACTGCATCTAAAAGTACATTACAAAAATATAACATGTTTTGGCTATTACCTACTTCAGTTGTCTGTAGCTTCATTGAACTTGTATTCTTTAATTCTATTTTGTTTCTAGATACACAGGCTCAGCAACAACAACAGCAGCAGCTAAATGTTGCCAATCAAGTGGATAATCTTGCTAAAGCAGTGATAATGCCTCATATCTTCAATGATGAGAGAGATGCTATCATTGCTAAATGGAACCAATTACAGGCATACTGGGGTACAGGCCGTGCATATTTTGATGCAAATGGGTTTGTTGATATGTCATCAGAAAACATTCTATGTCGTTTTAAGGTTTGTATTATAGAGTATTCAACTTTCTTCTTACCCCCACATATTTTCTTAAAATCTTAACAGATTTTGCTCAGCTGTTTTGTGAAGATGATGCTACCTACTTTGTTTGGTCAAGGTTGTTGGTTGCTTGTGGATTACTAGACTTACATACTGACCTCTCTGCTTAAAATCTGCTTTAGGCCCAACTCATTATTTCACTTACAATTACTCAATGTGAGAAATAGCCTTAGAATATCTCTTTCTATTCTACATATTCCTGCTTTTTGGGGTGGGTGGAGGTCAGAGGAGTAATCACAGCACTCATAACTCTTTTCAGGGCTTCTGAGACTGGGTAAAGGTGAGGAGAGAGAAAGTTAGCAGGCTTGAATGCTTGCAACAGTGAATTCCAGTGTAATTCTACCACCCACAAACAAATTCCCACATTGCTCTTGACTACCAGATTTCATTCATATTTTAGTCAACCCACTTGGCCTTGATGCCACTCTGGGTATCAAATCCCAAACCTTGTTATTATAATGCAAACTTTTTAACCACACACCCATTATGAAATTACTAGCAGGAAGCCAATAAAGGATCAACGTTTGAAGACATTTTTTTAACAATGGGCAATATCTGAACATCCTCTAAATGTAGGAAGATCTTTTATTATTTTGTGCAATTTCCCTTGTTGTATTGCCTTTTTAAAATTCAAGATGATCCTCACAAAATTGTTTGCTAAGGTTATTGTTCAGTAAACAGAAATGCTCACTCTCTGTCTTGCTCTCACTTGCTTCTTTGGAAGACTAATTATATCTTCATATCAAACATTAATTCTTTTTCTATCTTTGTAGTGTCTTATATATTAATTAAGTCAAGACACAACCTCTCTAGTGCTGGTATCATGAAAAATGCTCTCAGTATACTCTGTAAAGTAGTTGGTGATAAGGAAGGCATCAAGCTGTACAAACCATGCCAAAAAAAGGGCTGAGAGGGCTCTTCAGTTGTGTCAAGGGTATGACAACATTTTGTCTTAATGACAATAAAATGCTCCCAGTACACTCTGTAAATTCGTTGGTGATAAGACAGATATCCAACCATAGAATACTTGCCAAACAAAGGGTAGAGGTGATTCTTCAGTTGTGTCAAAGCCATGACAGTTTCCATAGTGCTGGTGTAGAGTGCAGGTATGTATTTAAGAGAGACCTGTGGCTCTAATTAAGTGCTGACATTATCTGTGACGATCCATCCATCCCTTGCTAGCAGGGATACGTATGTTAAATGATTATGACTCAGTTGCTTTTCTTTCTTCCATAGGCAATCAGTTACAGCTGCATTCCTCAGACAAAAGATGAAGATGGTCTTGTTGGATTGGTACTAAAGAAACCATATAGTGAAGTATTATTAAACCAAAAGCACCTTGTTGATACCCTATATCAAATCCTTGGTGGCAAAGCAACATTTTCTGTGTGTGTTAAAGGAGTTAAACCATGGCCAGATAACAAGTAAAAGTTTATTTGAATATTTAATTTAATATATATATGTAATCATTTAACACCTGCTTTTCCATGCTGGCATGGATTGGGTGCGTTGTGACAGTCAATTCTTATTTGGGGGTACTACCTTCCTTATAAGGGACCACATTTTGCTCATGTTTCATTTTTAGAATAATTTTTACAGCTGGATGCTTTTCCTATCACCAGCCACTTTATACGGGCACAAGGGAGGTTGTTTTGTTCATTCCAAGACTAAAGAGTGTCCAATTTTCTGCTTGTTTGTCTCATTCCTTCCACACAATTGGGTGGAAGGAAGAGTGAGTAAGAGCAGTGTCTTGGATGATAGGAGAGCAAAAGAAGAGAGCCTAAGTGGAAGTATAGTAGGAAAGAAAGAGAGTTGCATGTTGGTTATTGGTAAGTGGGTGTAATAAAAACTTGACCAAGAGGCAACTAAATGATGATTGATGGTAAAGGGGTGGAATAGAAACTGTGACTGAGAGTGTGATAAATGGGAGAGAACCAGCATGAGAAGGTGATAAAAGGGAGAATAATAGAACCAGGGTGAGAGGGGTATAGAAGAAAGATTGTTCGAGAGAGTGATACACAACTATATAATGGCTGGGCAATTGTAAAGAGAGTAATGAAAGAGAGAAAGTGTGATGGATGTCAATAATATGTGGTAGAGGGAATGTAATAAGAGAGAATGTGACGGATAACCATAGAGATAGGTGCTAGTAATAGGGGATTGAATATATACGTATCCAATGTGTTGGTCTCCTTACACTGATGGTATGATGTGAGAGAGCTAGATGGCAATGAGAAAATAAATGAGAGACCCAAATATAGATATTAATCATCCCAACCTTGATCATCATTGTTATTTTTTATGTCCATGTTTTTCATGTTTGTATGAGTTGGGGAGATTTCCACCAACAAGGTTTCTCCATTTGTTGTCATTTGTCATATACTTCATGAAGTTTAGCCTCTTGAGATCAGTCTTACCACCTCCTATATCTTCCTCAGCTTCCCTCTTTCACATGGTCTGTCCACTTGGAGTTCTTAGCACTTTAACATTTTCCCATGCATACTAATTCTGATTTCTCTTATATTTAATTTTTATCTCAGCTCCTCTGTTCTCCATTGTACATTGCACTTTCATTGTCACATAAGTGAGATACAGCCCTGTTTGCCTGTTTAGGAGATCAGTAGCTCTGATTCAATACAGACTTGGTCTATGTAGACCCATGTAACCCTTGCTAGCAGGGAAAGCAGATGTCATCATCATCATCATCATCATCAGGTTTAGCGTCCGTGTTCCACGCTTGCATGGGTTTGGACGGGGGTTTTCCCACTTGAGGCAAGAGTGGTTGTCTTGCTCGCATAGGACTGTCTGGCGGGTTTTCTACAGTTGGATGCCCTTCCTAACACCAACCACATTTACAGTGTGGGGCTGGGAGGTTTTTACCGTGTTGCCTACACGGCCACATTACAGCGTGGACTGTCTGGCGGGTTTTCTACAGCTGGATGCCCTTCCTAACACCAACCACATTTACAGTGTGGGGCTGGGAGGTTTTTACCGTGTTGCCTACACGGCCACATTTACAGCGTGGACTGTGTGTTTTTTGTCGTGACACCTACACGATCTCATTTGTTTCGGCCTGGATGTTGTGGGACCAACATAACTTTACATTGAAAGGGGCGGTGTGGGTGGGGTGGAGGTGGTGGGACGGGGGTGTGTTTTGATAGAGATGCCTACTGACTGTAGTAGGTTTTTACTTTGTATTTAGGTAAGGCGGGTCTTCTCTATTACTGAGTACCGCCAAAGGTCTCGGTCCAGTGACATTGTCTTGGAGAGGTGTAAGCGTGTGAGGTCGGAATTTATCAGCTCGTCCCATGTTTTTCTGGGTCTGCCTACTCCGTGGTTACCGTCTATCTTTATTGCCCTGCACTTTGTTATACAGCTGTCGTCTTTCATGCGCATCACGTGACCGTACCAACGTAGCCTTCTCTCGAGTAAACAACATCTGATCCCTCTTATTTCTAATTTTTTCCTTAGTTCGTTTATGCTTTGCCGTTCACGTATATTACTATTGCACATCCAGCGGAGCATGCAAGCTTCGTTCCTCTCTAGTCTGCGTATATCCTCTGCACACAATGCCCAGGTCTCACTGCCATGCAGCATTGCTGTTCGTATGCAGGCATCGTATAACCTGCCTTTCATTTTTAGGGAGAACCCTCTAGCGGCTAATAGTGGTATAAGCTCTCTGAACTTTTTCCATCCAGTTCTGACTCTAGCTACTGTACTTTCAGAGCACCCTCCCCCACTGCTGATTTTGTCACCCAGATAACGGAAGCTGTCCACTATTTCTATAGAACCCTCTGCGCAGTTGAAGGAGCTAGTATTTTATGGGCACTTGCTGCTACTTATTGCACCAGAGCACCGGCCACATGTAAAATCTATGTTCTTAGTTAGCTTACCTGTGATCCCACTACATCTTTTATGCACCCATACTTTGCATTTGGGACATAAAATGGAGTTTCTACCTACGCCTTTCCTACACACTGAGCATGGCCATTTCCCAGATGGGACCGCCGCCTTATTTTCTTTCCTACAAACTAGAACTTTAGTCTTAGCCAGGTTAATTTTAAGGCCTTTTGATTCAAGGCCGTGCTTCCATGTTTGGAATTTCTTCTCTAGTTCGGTCATTGATTCAGCTATGAGCGTTAGATCATCTGCGTATAGGAGTTCCCATGGGCAGCCGGTCTTGAACTCCTCTGTTATAGCCTGAAGGGCAATAATAAATAGTAGGGGGCTAAGAACAGAGCCCTGATGGACACCAACTTTTACGCTAAACTCTTCACTATATTCGTTGTTAATTCTAACCTTACTGACTGTTTCTTTATACATGGCTTGTATAGCTCTCACAAGCCATTCGTCAACACCTAGTTTTCTAAGAGACCACCAGATAATGGAACGGGGGACTCTGTCGAAGGCTTTCTCCAAGTCGACGAAAGCTAAGTATAGGGGTTTACTTTTAGCTAGGTACTTCTCCTGTAGTTGTCGTACAATGAAAAGAGCATCTGTGGTACTTTTGCCTGACACAAACCCGAACTGCATTTCATCTAGATCAATTCTCTCTCTGATTAGTTGCGCTATTACTTTTTCCGTGACCTTCATGACCTGGTCGATTAATTTAATGCCTCTATAGTTACTCCTATCTAGGGCATCTCCTTTTCCCTTATAGCAGTTAACGATGATGCTGCTACGCCATTCCTTCGGAACAACCCCATTCTGTACGACTTGGTTAACTATCCGGGTGACCATGGTGTGTCCCACCGAACCAGATGCCTTCAGCATCTCAGCAACTATTTCCGAAGGCCCAGCCGCCTTACCCGTCTTCATATCCTTGATTGCCTTACTTATTATACTACCTTCAACTAACACTGCTGGTCCCTCTATTGGATCGATCTGGGGGAGACTGTCTTTCTCCCATTTGTTCTCCTCATTTAGAAGCCTTTCGTAGTGACACTTCCAAGCTACCTTCTTATCAGCGTCGGTGATGGCAAGTATGCCATCATCGTTAAGTACACACTTCTCCCCGACAATATCACGGTTTTCCTTGACACATTGCCTGGCAATCCTGAACACCTCACGTTTTTGGTCCTCACGTTGTAGAACATGCTTGAACTTTCTTTCCTCTGCTTCCCTTCTTGCGAAGTACACTTGTCTCCTAGCTTCCCTCCTGGCCACTTGATAGTCTTCTCTACTTCCCCCATCCCGCCATACTTTCCAAGCCTGCTTTTTGGCCTTAATTGACTCCTCCACCTTACTGTTCCACCACCATGTTACTCTCCTCCTACCTACAGGCCTGCTCCAGCCACAGACTTCGTCTGCCGCCGTCAGCAGGTTTGCTCTCAGGAATTCCCACTGTTCCTCTATATTATACGACTCTAATTGCTCTTCCTTACTGTCGAAAGCGTCAAGTAATATGCTTTGAAATTTATTTCTGGCTATGGGGTCCTTTAGCTTCCATATTTTTCTCCTGAGGATAGTCCTCTTCCGCTGTCTAGTACGTCTCGTCCTGACTATGAGGTCGCTAATTATCAGTCTATGTTGGGAGGTGAATTCTTCATGGGGGTGGGATTTAGTGTTAACAACAGACACTCTGTCACGTCTTCTGGTAAGGATATAATCTACCTGGCTTGTGTGTTCCCCCGATCTATAGGTGATCAAGTGATTGTCTCGTTTTTTGAAGTTAGTGTTACAGATAGTTAAGTTATTTGCGTCGCAGAATTCCAGGATTCTGGAGCCTTCCTCATTTCTAGTACCGAACCCATAGCCTCCATGGATTCTGTCATAGCCGTCACAATGTTGTCCAACGTGACCATTTAGGTCGCCTGCAATAACTATATAGTCACTGTCGGTTATTTGGGAGGTAGCGAGCATCAGTGTCTCGTAGAATCTGTCTTTTATAGCGCCGGGCAGTCCGGATTGGGGTGCGTACGCAGATATTACTGTCACCGTAGTTTTATTGAGGACAAGTCTTATTTTAATTATTCTGTCGTTCACTCTATTTACGTCTATTATCTTATCTGCCCACTTTTCTGCTACCATGATTCCTACCCCACCCAACCCATTGTCATTTCCCGCCCAGAAAAGCTTATAGCATCGTTCTTTACCCACGATGAATCTAGCCGACCCTCCCCTCCACCTGGTCTCTTGAATACAACAAACATCGACCTCCTTACGTTCAAGCATTTCTACAACCTCGTTAGAGCGACCCTTTAAGGTGCCTACATTCATGGTACCAACTCTGAAGTTTGGGATTGCGTTTGGAGGGTGGGAGCGGTGGGGCGCGGGGGGGGGGGGGGAATGGGGTTATGTTAGCCATCCTGGGCCGAAACAAGGAGGAGTGCTTGCATTCTCGTCCACGAGGTGAATTTTGCTTTATCTTTGGCATTGTCGCTGAGCGTCCACATTTTTCTCTCTTCAACTCTCCAGAATTCCGTAGTCCATCCATCATATCGAAAAGCAACCAGTTAAGCGATGGTATGGGCCTCTGACTTATGATTGGTCCACGTAATAATAATGGTGGTGCGTGGGGGCGGGAGGGAGGGAAAAATGGCAATGATAATGGTATATCCAGTTTAGTATAGATACTCTGTATCCCTGCATATCATAAGTAGTAGGCAAAGGGGTTGGTGTCAGGAAGGGCATCTGGCTGTAAAATGTTGCCACAAAAAGTCTAACCCATGCTAGCATGGAAAAGTCAACGTAGATATAATGATGTAGATATATGCATAAACTTCCTGTTTTTGTCATGCAACAGGCATATTTTGATATTTGAACATTCTTGAACTAGGCTTCTTTTTTGATAACCCTATATTGTCTATTGCTATATATACTACATTGAACAAGAAATGGTACTTGTTCTCAACTAGGTCCATGGAGGCAAAGTGTGTGAGATACAGGGTGTGGCTGGTATTTGTTCACAAAATGGGAATAAGTGTTTTTATTTTTTGAGGTATAATTGCCAACCATGAGTTAGTTTGTCTTCATGACATGTTCTATCGATCTCACTTGATGAACCCACCTTTGGCTTTGATGACTGCTTATTTTTAAATGTTTATCCTTATATTAAAATCTTTCGTAATCTTATTTTAGAAACTTTTGTTAAGTGATATTCTAAAAATCAGCTTCCTAATGGAAGATTTAGTTATTTTATTGAATTCTATCAAAGTTTTGGTTATTTCCAAAATTATTTGAAAATCATAGGCAGTTTCTTTCATGAAAAATATGGTAAATGAAAGGGTTAAGTTGTAAAGCTTAATACTAAACTAGATAACAATTTGATATAATCGTTTGTTTTATTTGTGTGTTGCATTCAGTATTGAGTATTTAAATGTGTAATTGCAGGACAGAGATGGTTATCTATATTGAAGAACGGCAAATGACTGGCCAAAAAAGATGTTTTCCAACTTCCAAAGTAGTTGAGGATTTAAACAATGTGGCAGTAAAGAAAAGATTGTCTGAAAATCCCTTAAATGTCGAACATATCCTTTCAAAACAAGCCCTTACACCCGAACAGCTGAAGCAGTATTTAGATAATCCATTAGCAGGTATGATTCAATGCTCTTGAAATTTTATGGCTACGTTTTATTTTCAGAATAGCGTTGAAATTTTGTTTTTTCTTGTTCAAAGCAGCTTTTAAAATATATATTAAATCTGCCAATAGCTTAACTACAATATTTCCATAAGCTATGCTAAACCCTTCTTTAGAATAAATGTACTAGTGAAGAAGAGTTCTGTTGTGTGTATCTGGTTTCGTACAGGAAAGGTATCTGGCTGTGAAACATAACCTCAAAAACGATCCCATGACAAGTATGAAGTCTATCATGAGGCCTGCAAGGCTGTCTAACTCTTGCTTTAGCAAGAACAATTGTCTTAAAATACTTGTTATTTTGTTGTATACGATGAGTTATATGAATGAGATATGAGTACAGATTGGGTCTTAAACTGTATAGAAATTGAAAAATTCAATAAATATAAAGAATTTTTCAACAAAAGCTACAAGAACTGTTTGGCTGTATTTTGTATTGAGGAAATCTATCCTACTTTACCTTTTTCAGAAGTTATAATTCTTGGCAGTTAGGGTTTCTATATGGTTGCTTGAACTCATAGAAATAAGAGCCAAATCTCATCTTATCTTTAAAAAAGAAATTCACATATGACAATTTAATTCTAGATATACAAACAGATGAGGTAGACATGGTTGGAACACCTTTGATCATAACTCAATCAAAGCTGACCTGGGGCTAAACAACAATTTCAATGCTCACAACTTTTCTTGTTTCTTGTACTCCTGCCATACTAATTCTACTAGTGCATCATTATTAACACATATCCCTGATTGATATGGGAATATTCTAAATACTCTTGAACTCCTATGAACCACTACTATCTCTGAATCTATAGTATTGTTTAACCACTATTTAATCATGGTTATTCACAGCACATCTTCATATTGCACAACTATATGGTACTTGGAAGTAATTTAAGTAGCTGGAGTTATACCAATTTACTGCTGACTGTTCACTCTTGACTTATTTAAGAAAGCTAAGTGGGCTACTGAAACCATCCTTCACATCTCTCACAGAACCAAAGCTCATAATCCAAATCTCTGTAGTTTTTCACATGTAGCTGCACAGCGGCAATTTTGGCTATGGAGATAACCTACGACACCTGTAATACAATCACCTATCTCACTGCTGCAAGATTAGTATCCTAAACATAAACAAAACTTTCATGTATCCAAGTTTGCTGCCTGTTTTGCATCCAATTTCACATTGTGCATACTAGGCAAAATTCCACCAATACTTCTCCATTCCACTAGGTTCATTATTATGTACAAACACTCGCCAAGTGTCATACAATCATATTTAACCAACAAGGTTCATGGTCCTGACAATGTCTTCTTCATAACTCAATCAAAGTGCAAATTTGGAAATACGCTACAGCATGTCCTTTTCCCCAAAAATGTAAATATTTTTATCCTACTAACTAACTACCTACCTATCGTTATCACCCTCAACATTACTTCAACTTCATGAGATACTCAATATCAACAATCAGTACAGCTACCATAAAGTCATTGTCTGGTGAGGACCTGCTCTTGTATATCACACATCTATGGGCTTCATTTGTTTCTCTCTTGGATTGGAAGCTTCCTGTCATATCACATCATGTGTTCAGGTTCTCTCTATTTCACATTGCTTGAAAGTTCAGTTATGTTGCCATACAGTCTGTAAATTAGCTATCAACTTGCTATCAACTCTGACAATGTCTAATCCTTGTATGTCTTTTTTTATTACAGATAGCTCTTTTTGCTGTAGTTTATATTGTAGTTCTTTTACTTGCTAGGCATTGATCCATTATTGTGGCAACAGGCTAAAAAAGACAATCCAGATCCAGACACCTTTATTCCAGTTCCTATTGTTGGGTTTGAAGAACTTCTTCAACGCCTAAAGCAACAAGAGCAACAGACAAAGAACCACCAAAGTAGATTGGATGTAAGTTCATTATTTACCAACTCTAAGTGGGTTGGCAGTATCGGTAGAGGGTCGGGCGCCATGCTTTGCAGCACAGTTACGTCCCTTTACGGACTGAGTTGAAATCCCTCCGAGGTTAACTTACGGAGTCGATAAAATAAAGTACCAATAATACACTGGGATAATTGCTGGCCTTGTGCCAAAAGTAGAAACAATTATTTACCAACTCAATGACACCATGCTTTGCAGCATTGAGTTATGGCCCTTTACGTTCTGAGTTCAAATCCACTGAGGTTAACTTTGCTTTTCATCCTTCGGGGTCGATAAAATAAAGCACCAGTAATGCACTGGAGTAATTGCTGGCCTTGTGCCAAAAGTAGAAATATTATTTACCAAAAATTAATTTCTTCAATTAATGTTTGTTTTTAGATATTAAGAAGACATTATCACAATATTAGTAACACTGATCAACATGGTGAAGACTCATAAATATAACTGTTATATTTATGAGTCTTCACCAAGTATTTTGTAGGTTAATCATATATCCAATCAGACCGTATTGTGACTTTCTTGTAACATGTTATTTGTCACTAAAGCTACATGTTACTATACTGTCTGTTGCTAAACTAAGGTCAGCCATGACCACATTATCATGTCTTTGCCCTTTTTTAGAGAGTAGCTTGAATTTGAGGGAAATAGGCTGTTATTTTTTAGGGGTTGTGTGACCACATAGATTCCCATTGTTAACAATATATGTAAGGATCTTAATTTTAACATTGTTTACTGTGATCAGACTTAGTTATATGTTGCCAATTAAGACTATATGTCTAAGTGTTATTTCTCACCCTAGTTAAATATGTTACTTGTCACCAAGTTTGATGGTGTAAATTTTAGCTATATATGTCTCTAATGTATTGCAACAAGCAAGCAACATTCTATTATAGTTTTCACTTAATATCATTTCTGTATTAAATTCTTGTTAGTTATCAGAAATGTTATTTTGTATTGTCTTTATATATAGTTGATTGCCCAAGAGTTGAATGAACTGCAGCTAAAGCACCGTAATACTGTTGCCAGAATGGATGAAGCTAAACGTAAACACCTTAACCTGGGGCATCGCCTTTTAAAAGTAAGTAAAAGTAATATTTTATAGCATACATTTTGTAAACAATAGTGTCATTGATTAAGGTTTATGCCCGCAATCTTGCCTCTGCCTATTCCATGGATTCAGCTATAAGGACTAGATCATCAATATTCAAGAGTTCCCATGGAATGTCAGTCTTAAACTCCTCAGTTATGGCCTGAAGAACAATGATAAGCAGAAGTGGACTGAACCCTGGTGGTCCTCCACATGACTTACAAAGAACAGTCAATACATCATCATCATCATTTTACGTCCGCTTTTCCTTGCTTGCAATGGTTGGACGGGTCCTATTCAGCACAGCATCTCTCCACTTGTCATGGTCCTTCGCCTGCTCTCACCACCTCTGCCCATGTTTTTCGTGGTCTACCTCTACTGCGTCTTCCTTCTACTGGGATTTCTTGGCACTTCTTTACCCAGCGGTCATCCTCCATGCGCATCACATGTCCATACCATCTCGGCCTTCTCTCCTGCACACCACAACTTATCCCTCTTATACCCAGTTTCTTTCCAACTCGTCTATTGGCATTGCACATCCAAGTTTACTTGGTGAGTTGCCAAATTTTCAGCAGCCCAAATATGATATCAATAAAAGATCAATAGATCCTGACTAGAAGCAATTGCATCTACATTAGGAAACTGATAAACCATCTACCTGTAACTCCTGGTGGAGTCGTAGGGATGCCAGAGTAAAATACAGCATTTCTTGGACATTTTTTAAACCTAGTACAGCCCAACGCCTCTTCAGGTCTGAACACACCCAATTTCTTTGAGTGATACAGGGAAAGTGATGAAGAAATATGAAGGAAGAATGAACCTCTGTACTGGATTGGTACTTTGTTTTATTAACTTCAAAACGATGAAAGACAAAGTTGACTTTGGCAGGACTTGAATTTAGAATGTTGATTCAGAGTATATACTGCAAAGCATTCTATCCAACGTTCTAACAGCTCTGCCAATTCGCTGCCTCTCCTGTATATGAATGACAACCAATTAGCGACCCTACATCAGTGTATAGAATTCAGTAAAAAGATCTGCATTAACCCTTTCATTACCATTTTTCTAATGACAAACACTGCCTATAATTTTCAAATTATTTTGAAAATAATAGAAAATTTGGGAAGATTTAGTAATATAACTTATTCATTATTTATCAGGTGTTTGGAAGATAATTTCACAAAGGTTCTTACATGAAATTATGATGAAAAGTTTTTAGATAAATATAAACATTGTAAAATACATAGCGTAGAATCATAGAACCAAATGCAGTATGTTATGAAAAGGGTTAATTAAAAATGTTCCAAAGCTATCATAAAAAAAAGAAAATTGATAAAAACATTGTAGTAAAAATTCAAAAGTCTAAGAACTAGAAAAATTGTGCTAGCTACACACACTTGTAGATATAAAAAGAACCTATATATGTAAATATTCAATGAAAAAGATTAAATGAAGTAGATATTGTACAGGAGTTGATAAATACTTAAATGGATTTGCTAGGATTGTTTACAGAATTGCACTGGAATAATTAACAGTAAGAACCCCTATATTATATAGAAAAAGACTGCTTTTGTACATGCATATGATGCATATAGAGGATGACAGTTGTGTAAACATGCCAATTAATCCAAGTAGAAGCAACCTACAGAAAGAAAAGCCCAAAGAAGACATGAATAAGTGGTGAAAGCTGAACTTCAAGGAGATGATGAAGGATTGCCACAATTGGCAAGACGCTAGTCCATGTCGAATCCATAGAAGTATGAATAAACAGACATAAAAATGATGATGATATATATATTATCTGATTTCTTTACATTGTATTTGTTTAACATTATAGGTTATTGTCAAGCAAGAGGTTTACAGAAAATTAGGTGTTGCAATGCAGGATACTGAAGAACAATTCCGTGCTCAGCTGGAAGCTTTGCAGTCAGAACTTAATCATCCGACACAGTTCAAGGTAAGTTATCATAATCACCAAAATCATCAATATAACAATTCTTATGTAACCTTATGTTCTTGGGCCTCATCTATTTCTTTTCAAGTTTTCCTTGGTCTGTTTTTATCATGAACATGGCAAGTTGGCAAAAAATGCCTTGTTCAAATCCTGTTGAGGGCAATTTTGCCTTTCATTCTTTTGCATTTTATAAATCAAATACCAGCCCAGTATTAGTGTTGGTTCTTCCCCTGTCTCTTTCTCATTTAATATCTCTTTCTTTCTTTCTCTGGAAGAAATTGGATACGATCCCACCTGGATAGGGATGAACACTGCCAGGCTTAAAATGTTGAAATGTGTTTCAGGACAGCACTGGATTACTACTCCACCAGAAGTTCTTCACCGTTCTGAGAGGGTCGTGGGGGCAGAATCCTCAAACATTCCTTCCAGCTGGTTCTGTCAGGAGCACCCATCTGCTATTGATCTGGCTGGTTCCACAAACGAGACCAGCCAAGCTCATGGATGTTGTCCAACCATCTTGCTCAGGGTTGACCCCTTGGTCTCCTGCCAGTTGGTTTTGTCCATAAAATCTGTCCAGTGATACTTTCCTGAGACATTCTAACCACATGCCCATAGTATTGGACCTTTGAAATCTCAATTCGGAGAAGTAGCAGCTCTAACTGGAGTGACTCTGATCTCCAAGCTAAGCACTCTATCGAGTAACGTTACTCCAAAGACTCTTCAAAGGAACCTTATTTCGGCCGCTTGTATTTATGATCGTATTCTTTCAGTCATTACCCAAGATTCATGACCATAGGTAAGGGTTGGCATGAATAGTGAGTTTGGTTTTTACACCTACCTTCTGATTACTGAATGCTGAAGCTGTTAAGGTCCAGAAAAGAGAGAATCTCTATCTTGGATACTTTCCATCATCAACTCACTGTCTCTTTTTCAACCAACATGCACCATCCATAAACATTAATGAGTTGTTACTTTGCCAATTCATTTGTTCAATCTTTCACATGATTTAGCTTGGTATATCTTATGAAAATATGATATAATTTATCTCTTGAGTATTCAGATTCATCTGACGTAAGGACAAGGCTATTAATAGCTCTAACTAACAATACTCAGGATTTGTTAATATGATCAACAATCTGCTGTAGGAGATACATAGTTTTTAATTTCTTTATTTGTATATATGAATACATTACATATAGTGTCATTCATTTATGGATACTAAAAGATTCAATAGAATGTCAATTTATCATAGATAGTATTCCTAGATAATTTACTAAGTGAACTGAGGCAGATAAAATTAAATGTAATGCTAAAACACAACAATGCTTGAAGATGTTATTAGCATATAAGTGATGAACTCTAGGTTATTCACTTCATTTCTCTATTTGACTCACTAATTCCCTCACTCTCTCCCTCTTTTCCCTACCCATTATTTCGTATAGCTCCTGGAACTAATGTAATTTGTTATTTCAGGGCCGACTCAATGAATTATTGTCACAAATTCGCATGCAGAATCATTTGACCACGCCATGGGTTGATGCAAATTACCAAATGGAACCTCTTATGGAAGAAGAGATCCGAGAAGTATGTATTTATTATTATATATATGTGTGTGTGTGTGTGTGTATGTATATATATATATATATATATATATATATATTGCAAGCAGGGAAAAGCGGACGTAAAATGCTGATGATGATTATATATATATATATATATATATATATATGTGTGTGTGTGTATATTATGCCGGTACCACAAAACATCCAGCCCAAACTGTAAAGTGGTCGTGTAGGTGTCACTACAAAAAGACCCAGCACACACTAATTGTGGTTGGTGTTAGGAAGGGCATCCAGCCATAGAAAACCAGCTAGAAACACTCCTGACCCAACTTGCCTCTAAATGGGATAAACCCGTCAGAATCTGGTCAGGTAAATCTGGGATATCAGTTGAACTTTCATTGGCAATGTTTTAGAAGAGTAATAATTGTTTCTACTTTTGGCACAAGGCCAGCAAATCACCAGTGCATTACTGGTACTTTATTTTATCGACCCCGTAAGGATGAAAGGCAAAGTTAACCTCGGCGGGATTTGAACTCAGAATGGCAAGGGCCGTAACTCTATGCGTCAAAGCATGGCGTCCGACCCTTTCCCGATACTGCCAATCCACCGCCAATGGTGTCTATCAAGCTGTCTTACTCTCAAAACTCTGCATCAAGGCAAGGTGTCTAGTAAACACTCATTAACCTGTTGGAATATTTTTTTCTACTTTCATTTACAATGGTACAATTCTGTATTAAAATATCACCCCAAAACAATTGAAATATAGGTTGTAAATAGAGAACCAAAAGAAGTTAATAGTTTGGAAAACCCAAACTATTCCTACAATAATAACTCTTTTAATCCTTTTTTAACCACATTTTTAAAGGAAGACACTGCTTACGGTTTTCAATAACTTTGAAAAAATTTGAAGGAATTTAATAATATAACAATTTTCTCATTAATAAGGTATTGTTTGGAGCATAAACGTTTTTACATAAAATTATGGCGGAAGGTTTTTAGATGAAATAAAGTTTTATATTTTAGAACTAGAGGTAGTCTAGTATTAAAAGGATTGAAACGTATCAATATATATGGTTTAAGTTTACAAGTATTTCTCTTTTACAGCTTTTAAAACAACAACAAACTGGAATACAACATATTATACAACTAATGAAAGAAGACTCTTTGGATCTTTGTCTAATTGAAGAGGGTCTGGCTGAAATCTCTGCTTCTCATAATAGATAGCAGTGAAGAGTGGCTTAGCACTTCTCCTTCCAACAAATATACCGTCATGTAATTATTAACACTATAAATTCATCCTGTGGATCTGGTTGTCATTATCTGAAAAGGTAACTGATCCATTATTTTGTTTCTAAAAGATAAAAATAAAGTTTTTTTTATATTTCTATTTGAGTCCTTCTATTATTACCATTTATTCTGAATAGAATGTTTTCTGCACATATAACTTTCAACATTATATTCTTCTCATAAATCTGAATGTAATGTCTATATTTCCACAGTAGAGTATTGCTTGCACACTATCTTTCTTTTTTCTTGTGCACTATACTTCCACTCTAGTACATCACTGCTAAGGAGGAAATTGATTCCTTCCCATTTATCTTCTCTCACTGGGTTATTTAGTTACTAGGAGACGGTAGTCTTTAAACTGAAACATTCGACCATGAGTAAAAGTTTATCTGCTGTCAACTGATTGCAAAGACTTCTTTTCATGTGCCATATATGTACAAACCATCCAGTCATCTTTGCATTAGGCTCAAAACGTCCAGGCTGCAACAACCATCATTGGCAAAATAGTAAGGTCTAGCAATAATGTAGAATTAAAACAATCCTAAAGAATAGAAACTCAAGTTGTGAATAACTTTAAATTCAATCATGACAAACATTTGTTGTAACTTTTTATGAGTATCTTTGTCTAGAAATTAAATATAAATTAATAGTGAATAGATTAAATTATCATGCCTAAAAGTTTAAATTTCCTTCATCTCAAAGGTAACTATAGCCACAGTTTATAGAGGAGTTACATTAAGAAAGTGTTATATGGAGGTAAATATACAACTTGCATCTAAACAGGTGCATGGCCTAGTGGTAAGTGTATTGGACTTACTATCATAAAGTCATGGGTTCGATTCCTGCAATGGGTTGTGTGTTGTGTTCTTGAGCAAAACATTTCATTTCATGGTGCTCCAATATACTCAACTGAAAACGAGTACCAGCAGTAGCTGGGAATTTAACTTTGCAATAGACTGGCATCTTGTCCAGTGAGGAGTCTTGTACTCTGTCACTTAACACACAAAAACTGGGATAAAAACTAGCCTGATGAGCTTCTGGGCTCAAGAGACTTAAGACATTTTTAGAAACACTCAGAACTAGACATTGGCCCCTAAACAGTGAAAAGAACTGGTAAAATTTATTAATTGTAAACTGATCATATAACTGTCAAATTCAACCCAGGTTAACAGTCCTTCCTTAAGCAAAATACTTGCTATAATAACAATGTTAATGCCAACAATGATAGACAGGCAGACAGTAGAACCATTAAAGATAGTAGCAAGCAATGTATGTTTAAGTGAGCATGTTTGTTTTCTTGTTTGCATGTTGCTTTACTTGTGTGCAGCAATAGCCATGGAAAGAAAAGATAGTTTAATAGATAGAGACAGACACACACACACGTATATACACAAGAAAAGTAAAGTTTGGAAATATTTCCTGCACAGTAAAATATAATGGGAAACACGCTACACTGATTTGTCGACATGATCTCAATCTTAGCATTTTTAAAATGTTAAATATATTTAGCATTTTATAGTTATTCTGGAGTCCAAATTTTACTCCTGTTGATAAATTGACTAAAAATTGTTTTGAAATGTCTCTGATTTAGGCACAGGGCTAAGTTAAACCATCATAATAACACCAAGGTTCTTGTTTTGACTGCCTCTCTGAGATAACAACAGTAGGGCTTAATATCATATTGTATTCTATTTTATTGGTCTCGAAAGACTGGATCTGTGCCTGGATAATTTTGTCAGCTACTGATGGTGGTGCAGTATCTGTTGAGGTTGAGCAGGCCCACATGGGAATGGCTGTCTTCAATGAAGTGACTGCATTTGAAGATGCTCTCCTCTGGTCTTTACTTTGGTGGCATGTTTTAGTTTCTTCATCGTGGGCAATCATTAATGACCTCCCATCTCTGGATGTCCAGATCTCTTGACTTCACATCTTTCCTGCAGATGTCTTTGAAATGAAGATGAGGTCATCTTTGTGCTTGTGGCCAGTTCCCCATACAGTCAGTTTTGGGATATGATGTATGTGACTAAGCCAGCGCTGTTGGAGCAGGGTGAATATGTTGGGTATTTTTTTGCAGTTCAGGACTGGTTAACTGGTCGGTCCACTTGGTATCCAAAATGCGTCTCAGGCTACGAAGGTGGAAGACATTGAGACGCCGCTCCTGTCTGGAGTACAGGCTCCATGTCTTGCTGCTGTAAAGTTATGTGCTGAGTACACACTCTCTGTAGACAGCAATTTTGGTGTTTGTTGTCTGTTCTCCCAGACTCTATCAGCCTGGAAAATGTGGAGGTTGCTCTTCTAACTCTCCTGCATATTTTGGGGTCGAAGGAGATGTTGTCAGTGATGATAGAGGTGAGATAGATTAATTTGTGGACTACTTCCAGCTCGTAGTTCTTGATGGTTATGGTACAGGGTGCTTGACACCTTGGCGCAATACATTGGTTTTTTTTCGGATTGGTCAGGCTGAATTCCTGGCTGGCCCTCGAGAGTTCATCCATGAGATGCTGTATTTGCCCCTCAAAGTGTGCTGCCAATGAGATTGCAACATTGTCACCCTCTATAATATTGTATATCCATACAATATATACACACTGTACAGTGAACAAGGTAAACAGTAAAAAATATTGTAAACATATACAGTAGAGAAAAAAACTTTTGGCACAAGAGACAGCTCGTAGTATAGGAGAACGGTTAAATGAACACTGGCGAGAGCTTCAAGATAAAAAAGAATCATCTGTACTCCACCAACATGCTAAAATAGAACATGAAGGCAAATTAGAGAACATAGAAATAAAAATAGAATCTACATACAGAAAAGATGCAATGTTTAGACAAATCCCAGAGGCAATAAACATAAATGAACTCCAACCAATATTAAATAGAAAACGATGAATGGAATAGCAACATCACAACTTACAATTAAGGACAAAATGAAAACACACACACATAGAACAAACAACCAACCAGTAACATGTAAATAAACAAATAAAAATACACACAGACACCCGGATGTAACATACAAAAACAAGATGGCGTAGGACAGAACAAATGAGAGGCACAAAACAAAGAAAAGAATCCCCAGTCACTGAAGAGGTCACAGAATGTGTGACGAAAGAACTTTGACAATATATGAACAACCGCCCCGTTGGGGAACCAACCAACCAACCGGAAATTTATAAATTCTTAAATTTATAATAAATTGGAGTGAAACAACTGGTGCGTGTGTTTCTTATTGGCAACATGACCCTCCCAAAGTATAACAATATCGGTTTCAACACACGTTTTCAGATAAAGAATCTTGCTAAACAAATTCAGAAACGAAATATATATATATATATATATATAATGTGTGTGTGTATATATATATATATATATATATATATATATACACACACATAAAATAAAATAAAATTAGAATTTTATTTCTCGCCCTAACACAGCTGATACATAAATGTGAGTATGCATACGTACACACGCGTGTGTGTGTGTATGTATATATATATATATATATATATATATGTGTGTGTGTGTGTGTGTGTACTTACACACACACATACGAGCGAGATACGGTCTCCCGACCATTCCCGCATCATATGGAACAAAACCGTCTAACCCATGCTAGCGTGGAAGATGGACTTTAAACGATGATGATGATATATATATAGTAGTCATGGGACACAGTTATTAGTTATGCAATAAATATATTTTGTACTCAGTGTCATTATAATCCAAGATACCTGCATTTGAAATGTGTTCTATCACGTTTATAGAATATTAAATATCAAATGATACATATATAATTAAGTTAAAGTGTACATCTACATATGTATACGGAAGTATTAGTATGCATATAAATACACACATGTATACATATGTACATGTACTCAGCTTTTCACTAGACACTTTACAGTGAGTGTCAGCTAGTCTGTATGTAACCACACAGGCGGACCGGGTTTTAGAGTCATACGAGTTTTCAAGGAAACACATTTCCTCTATTCTCCAGAGGGCCAGACAGGAATATTGGACTAGTTTCGATGTTATTACATCTCATCAGCAATATTTACCCATCTTCCGGCTTCTCTGGAGAATTGTAAAAGCACATATCGTTATATGCTTTCTCTATGAAAATTAGTAGTGGGTAGACTAATTTGCATAGAACGTGAGTCATTGTACGCACCGGTTCAGCGGAAACGATAAAAACAAATAACGAAACGAAATTAAATCTCGTTTCGCTTCTAACTCACTTTTGTATGACTGACGCTTAAACAATTAAGTTAAAGTGTACATCTACATATGTATACGGAAGTAATAGTATGCATATAAATACACACATGTATACATATGTACATGTACTCAGCTTTTCACTAGACACTTTACAGTGAGTGTCAGCTAGTCTGTATGTAACCACACAGGCGGACCGGGTTTTAGAGTCATACGAGTTTTCAAGGAAACACATTTCCTCTATTCTCCAGAGGGCCAGACAGGAATGTTGGACTAGTTTCGATGTTATTACATCTCATCAGCAATATTTACCCATCTTCCGGCTTCTCTGGAGAATTGTAAAAGCACATATCGTTATATGCTTTCTCTATGAAAATTAGTAGTGGGTAGACTAATTTGCATAGAACGTGAGTCATTGTACGCACCGGTTCAGCGGAAACGATAAAAACAAATAACGAAACGAAATTAAATCTCGTTTCGCTTCTAACTCACTTTTGTATGACTGACGCTTAAACAATTAAGTTAAAGTGTACATCTACATATGTATACGGAAGTATTAGTATGCATATAAATACACACATGTATACATATGTACATGTACTCAGCTTTTCACTAGACACTTTACAGTGAGTGTCAGCTAGTCTGTATGTAACCACACAGGCGGACCGGGTTTTAGAGTCATACGAGTTTTCAAGGAAACACATTTCCTCTATTCTCCAGAGGGCCAGACAGGAATATTGGACTAGTTTCGATGTTATTACATCTCATCAGCAATATTTACCCATCTTCCGGCTTCTCTGGAGAATTGTAAAAGCACATATCGTTATATGCTTTCTCTATGAAAATTAGTAGTGGGTAGACTAATTTGCATAGAACGTGAGTCATTGTACGCACCGGTTCAGCGGAAACGATAAAAACAAATAACGAAACGAAATTAAATCTCGTTTCGCTTCTAACTCACTTTTGTATGACTGACGCTTAAACAATTAAGTTAAAGTGTACATCTACATATGTATACGGAAGTATTAGTATGCATATAAATACACACATGTATACATATGTACATGTACTCAGCTTTTCACTAGACACTTTACAGTGAGTGTCAGCTAGTCTGTATGTAACCACACAGGCGGACCGGGTTTTAGAGTCATACGAGTTTTCAAGGAAACACATTTCCTCTATTCTCCAGAGGGCCAGACAGGAATATTGGACTAGTTTCGATGTTATTACATCTCATCAACAATATTTACCCATCTTCCGGCTTCTCTGGAGAATTGTAAAAGCACATATCGTTATATGCTTTCGCTATGAAAATTAGTAGTGGGTAGACTAATTTGCATGGAACGTGAGTCATTGTACGCACCGGTTCAGCGGAAACGATAAAAACAAATAACGAAACGAAATTAAATCTCGTTTCGCTTCTAACTCACTTTTGTATGACTGACGCTTAAACAATTAAGTTAAAGTGTACATCTACATATGTATACGGAAGTAATAGTATGCATATAAATACACACATGTATACATATGTACATGTACTCAGCTTTTCACTAGACACTTTACAGTGAGTGTCAGCTAGTCTGTATGTAACCACACAGGCGGACCGGGTTTTAGAGTCATACGAGTTTTCAAGGAAACACATTTCCTCTATTCTCCAGAGGGCCAGACAGGAATGTTGGACTAGTTTCGATGTTATTACATCTCATCAGCAATATTTACCCATCTTCCGGCTTCTCTGGAGAATTGTAAAAGCACATATCGTTATATGCTTTCTCTATGAAAATTAGTAGTGGGTAGACTAATTTGCATAGAACGTGAGTCATTGTACGCACCGGTTCAGCGGAAACGATAAAAACAAATAACGAAACGAAATTAAATCTCGTTTCGCTTCTAACTCACTTTTGTATGACTGACGCTTAAACAATTAAGTTAAAGTGTACATCTACATATGTATACGGAGTCCAATATTCCTGTCTGGCCCTCTGGAGAATAGAGGAAATGTGTTTCCTTGAAAACTCGTATGACTCTAAAACCCGGTCCGCCTGTGTGGTTACATACAGACTAGCTGACACTCACTGTAAAGTGTCTAGTGAAAAGCTGAGTACATGTACATATGTATACATGTGTGTATTTATATGCATACTAATACTTCCGTATACATATGTAGATGTACACTTTAACTTAATTGTTTAAGCGTCAGTCATACAAAAGTGAGTTAGAAGCGAAACGAGATTTAATTTCGTTTCGTTATTTGTTTTTATCGTTTCCGCTGAACCGGTGCGTACAATGACTCACGTTCTATGCAAATTAGTCTACCCACTACTAATTTTCATAGAGAAAGCATATAACGATATGTGCTTTTACAATTCTCCAGAGAAGCCGGAAGATGGGTAAATATTGCTGATGAGATGTAATAACATCGAAACTAGTCCAACATTCCTGTCTGGCCCTCTGGAGAATAGAGGAAATGTGTTTCCTTGAAAACTCGTATGACTCTAAAACCCGGTCCGCCTGTGTGGTTACATACAGACTAGCTGACATTCACTGTAAAGTGTCTAGTGAAAAGCTGAGTACATGTACATATGTATACATGTGTGTATTTATATGCATACTAATA
Organism: Eledone cirrhosa; assembly: GCA_964016885.1. NCBI lineage: Eukaryota > Metazoa > Mollusca > Cephalopoda > Octopoda > Eledonidae > Eledone > Eledone cirrhosa. The sequence goes on from OZ024740.1 coordinate 358,376,639, forward strand.
CTTCCGTATACATATGTAGATGTACACTTTAACTTAATTGTTTAAGCGTCAGTCATACAAAAGTGAGTTAGAAGCGAAACGAGATTTAATTTCGTTTCGTTATTTGTTTTTATCGTTTCCGCTGAACCGGTGCATACAATGACTCACGTTCTATGCAAATTAGTCTACCCACTACTAATTTTCATAGAGAAAGCATATAACGATATGTGCTTTTACAATTCTCCAGAGAAGCCGGAAGATGGGTAAATATTGCTGATGAGATGTAATAACATCGAAACTAGTCCAACATTCCTGTCTGGCCCTCTGGAGAATAGAGGAAATGTGTTTCCTTGAAAACTCGTATGACTCTAAAACCCGGTCCGCCTGTGTGGTTACATACAGACTAGCTGACACTCACTGTAAAGTGTCTATGAAAAGCTGAGTACATGTACATATGTATACATGTGTGTATTTATATGCATACTAATACTTCCGTATACATATGTAGATGTACACTTTAACTTAATTGTTTAAGCGTCAGTCATACAAAAGTGAGTTAGAAGCGAAACGAGATTTAATTTCGTTTCGTTATTTGTTTTTATCGTTTCCGCTGAACCGGTGCGTACAATGACTCACGTTCTATGCAAATTAGTCTACCCACTACTAATTTTCATAGAGAAAGCATATAACGATATGTGCTTTTACAATTCTCCAGAGAAGCCGGAAGATGGGTAAATATTGCTGATGAGATGTAATAACATCGAAACTAGTCCAACATTCCTGTCTGGCCCTCTGGAGAATAGAGGAAATGTGTTTCCTTGAAAACTCGTATGACTCTAAAACCCGGTCCGCCTGTGTGGTTACATACAGACTAGCTGACACTCACTGTAAAGTGTCTAGTGAAAAGCTGAGTACATGTACATATGTATACATGTGTGTATTTATATGCATACTAATACTTCCGTATACATATGTAGATGTACACTTTAACTTAATTGTTTAAGCGTCAGTCATACAAAAGTGAGTTAGAAGCGAAACGAGATTTAATTTCGTCTCGTTATTTGTTTTTGATACATATATAAATATAGTAAAATAAAATATATATAATATTTATTTATACATAGTATATATTATACTATGAAAATACGATAAAATAAAGTACCAGTAATGTAGTGGTTAATTGCTGGCCTTGTGCCTAAAGTAGAAACAATTATATTATTTATTATATATAAATTAACGATTTTATTTATTATATACTAGCTGAGGTACCCAGCTTCACCCGGGAGAACAGGTAAGAGAAGACGGATAAAAGAGAAAACGACTGTATTAGATGTGTTGTCTGGTATGAGGTGAGACCGTAATGTGTGTGTGAGAGACAAAAACAATCATAAAACTTCCTTATTAGGCTGGGGGGAGTAAACTGCCGATTAAATAGAATCATTAGCCTTGGATTTTAAATGTGAAATAACCATAGTCAGTATGATCTTTTTCAACTCCAAAGGACGTCATCTGAAATGCAGCAATATACTGCATAACATTGCTTCTGAAGTGTTTTGCTTCGTCTGTAAGTAGTATATGGATAAAAGCTGGAGGGTAGATTAATTTCAAATAGTGTCAATTTTTCTTTGTTCTGTAAAATCAAAGACTGCAAAACGACTTCATAAAAGCTAACGCAATATTGTTAAACCTTCAACTGATACTTTGATCTATAGTTTAAGCCGATTCTAGACTTTTGTGGGACCTCACTCTCTCTGAATATCTAACACTTTAATTGTATCTCTCTCTGTATAACGGCCTATATCTTTCTTTCTGCCTCTCTCTCTTTAGATGTGTGTGTGTATGTATTTGTGTGTGCATGTAAACCAACCAATAAACATCTCTTTTTTATATTATATATAGATTATTCACAATTTGCGTGTAGGCAGGTTTCTCTGGAAATAGTTTCGGGGGGCGTTGAGAATCTCTGATGTAAAGTAGAAGACTACAAACCCTTAATTACTAAAACATCAACGAAAAGAAACACAAGCTGAGTTGTGTTGCACATAGTGGTTATTTTCATAGTGTGAATGTGCTACCGTGCATAAGCTATTCGCCAAAATAAGGGTAACAGCCTTTGATTAATTCAACTTGGCTTAACCTTTGTCTCTGAATGCATATTATTAGTTATCAAATTACGACCAGATTATAATCACGATACAGTTAGAAAATATATAATTACTGGAAAGAAAATCGATTTCTGTCATACATTTTCAACGAATTTATACATACAAACTCTTACAAAAAAAAAATGTTTATTCGTGTGGGATCTGAAAACGAATAAGTACTCGTTAAGTAATATATAATTAACAGACTGAATAGAGATGCAAAAGCACATGAAGAAGGGAGATGAATTAATTAGAACAGCAGGGGAGTTAAGAAATTAGTTATTTAGGGGAAGTGTGGACAATTAAAAATAAAAGGCATATTGTTAAAAGTTGTGTAAAAGTGAATAATAAACAGGATGTCTTCTGGTAAAATGTCGATCGCATTCGGTCTTTATTTTTGTGACTCTCCTATTATAGCAACACTCAGTCAGTACGTTAGCTTTGCTCTGCATGGAGTTATCTCAGAACAGCTGCCTAAATATTTCCTAACAGGAAACAGACAAAATTAGTTTCCTAATTTGATGCATGATTCTATCATTGACTGAGCTAAATGTTTATCAAGATGATAGATGTGCTGCGCTTACCTAGCACACACACAGAATACACGCTCCTAAAACATTGAAACTCAAAGTTGGCGGCAGAAGTCAACACTGCCATATACACTCGTAACTCAAATTTCGTCTGTTTCATTTGATATACAGCTTAAAGATGACTGGTTTAACGAGGTTCCATGATTACACACACAGACATACACACTCACGTACACACGTATGCATACACACATACACAAACACACACGCACATGCATACTCGCTCACAGATTTTTCAATACATACGAGGGTCGGCTCACTGTGAAGGAGTGATGCTAGAGCTGTGAAATCTTGCATGCATTAATTTTAACTCTTCTTATTAATAACTATATTTTATCTGACTGTTCAAAGAATACTTCAAATTAATAACTATTCAAAGAATACTTCTTATTAATAACTATATTTTATGTGACTGTTCAAAGAATACTTCAAAAGTAACCAGTAGCGACTTCTCTTGAAAATGGACAACATTTCGTATGGTGGTGTTATCAAGTAACCGTAGAAAAGGATTTAACCCCCAAAGACATTCATACTGAGATGGTTGCTATATTACAAGGTGACGCTACAGCTTTATCAACAGTGCAAATGGGCAGCTGAATTTAGGAGAGGATGGGAGAGTCTTGAAGATGATCTAAGGTCTGAACTGGCACCACCGAGGAATACATTGTGTTCAACATATGGTGATGGATGAAAGGAGATTTACTATAACTCAAATAGCCAATTCTGTTAGAATATCCCGTGAGAGAGTTGAGAATATCCTGCATAATGAAATTGACATGACGAAGGTTTCCAGGCTGACCACATCACGGGAAAATCTGATTTTGTTTGAGGTAGATTCAGCTGGTTTCCTTGAACGTTTCCTAGCCCAACATGCAGGACAATACAAAAACAGGGACACAGGGGGTTTAGATAAAATCATATAAACAAATAAAACAGATAACAATAAACTGTATAATTATAAAAATAAAAATTCACCAATGGGCTGACTTAGGAACTCCACCGATCTTAAAACAACCCTACTCTTCATGAGCCCGCTAGGAGGGCACCCTAATCAGGCGCGTAATCAGAATAAGTTCATTCACTCGGGCCAGCCTCGCTACATTCCCCCCCCCCCCCCTTTAATAATTTTACTTGCGGGAAGCGCTTCTCTCTTCACCCTCAATTTCCTTTCCAAAGGGAGCTTGAAAAAGTTGAGGTCGAAGAGAAAAGTATCTGTCTTCAGCCCTTTGGGCTGTGTCCACCACACAACCTCTTTTGCTTTAGCCATTAGACAGAGGAAAACTGCTAGCCCTTCCCGACCGAAAGAAAGCGGTGAGGCGATTTTCCCAATTGAGTCGATTGACAGACACGCAATAATAGCTGTTCGACAAAACTCCACAAGTCAGTAATGCACGGACAATGGACGAATGCGTGCAGAACGGTTTTTCTTTCTGCGCGCACCTCGGGCATATCTGTCTGACAGCACTTCCGTGTCTGTAGAGTTACCGACAGTGTACCTCGGTAGCATTGCGAAGCCAAGAATTTCTGGAAGTCCTCCATAGTCCCCGGCTCGATAGTTCTCCGGAACAGACTGATTAGTTCGATTTCGTCGATGCTAAGAACTTCCCGGAACAGACTGATTAGTTCGATTTCGTCGATGCCAAGAGCTTCCCCGAGAACGTCGTCGCACTTTCCCACCACTAGTCCTCTATAGAACGCTAGAGTGGAATTTCTTTCTGACTGCATTGCGCTACTGGTAGAGGGCAGTGTGGGCCTGACAACATTCAAGATGCCAGGTGCCCAATCTCAGTTTTCACTTGATCCACGACTGCAGCCCAGTCAAAGAGATGAGCTGCGGAAAGACCTGTCAGACAAACGGTGACCATCCTGTTCACTGTTTAGGGAGATCTGTAGATGCTGTAGCATCAGCGCATATGTGTGCATCATCAGCTAGGGCATGCCCAGCCCTCCGCGTAGAGAGTGCTTGCAGGAGATGGACTGCTACACCAATGGAAGAAGTTGAAGAGTAGGCTCCATTTCGATGAGGCATGAATGGGGCCAAGGTACGACGGTCAGGCGGTAATAGAGGACGGATGTGATATACGCACTCGTCACTTCCATCTGAATTTTCAAAGACAGCTTCTTCTCGGCCAATATCTGGGTGGGAGTGGCCATCCTACTCGTTACCTCGTCCCAGGTCTTATTCATATTAATTGTTGTAAGGAAAGAGGCGTAGCTCACCAACCTCACGAGGTATCAAGACCTATCATGTCTTGATGCGATATATCATTGAGAGCCCTGTTCACCTAATCTCTTGCCAGAACATAACGACATATACCTGAGCTCACGCGTTTGACCCGATAAGCAAAGGAGAATAGAGCGGCCACGTTGGTTATTCTTCCGTTTACGTCACGTTACTGATCCCTATACTTCTGACAAAGTTCCTAAGCCCCATAGTAGTATATGTATGTGTGTGTTTGTGTGTGTCTCTCTGTATGTATGTAAGTATATATATATAAATATATGAATAATTACTAAGGTAGGATGTTCATTTTTCATATTTCACATTTTATTTAATTACATAATGTGTCGCAATGCGCATTTCTTGGTAAGTCCGCCTAACGAACAAACCATATTTTAGTTAAAACATTTTTAAAACTCTGCAAAGAATATAATACATACTCAAAAATTACAATAGAAGCGACTGGGCCTCCATTTGCTCACAATAGAGAGATGGGAAGATCGGGAGAGACGGAGGCGGTGTTAGTGGGAGTTTGGGTCTTTTCTGTTCGGACCAGGTGTATATATATATATGTATATACGATAGAATATTACAGTGACAGCTATTATTTTCATAGACACTCACGTTTCTCTAATTCTCATTTTTACTGTATTGTACCCCCCCCCCCCTATGTCTATATATCATTTCAAAAAAATATTAGTAATCCGAACTTCCAACCCCTTATCTTACTACACTAGATCTATACAATACACAGTAACACCCCTCTCCAGGAATAAATACCCAGGCCCTATCAACGTAGAATCTAGATAGTACATACGAGTATTATTACCCACTTATTAACTATGAGCCCTTTCTATGTAAACATAGGGGTAATTCATTTATTTTAATGCGTGGTATTAGTAATAACCTAAAAAAACTGCCAGTTTCATAAGGATTGTTGACAAAACACATACAATGTCTGATAATGGAGAATATCTGCTTCAGTTAATATCTATGAAACAGGTATTTTGTATGTATTTCTAGTACCATGCATTAAAATATATCGGGTACAAGATCTGATAATGGAGAACACGTGCTTTAACTAATACTTTGTATCAAAACCTTTATACTATGGTAATCAGGTAACGTCAATGTAGATAGCAGGATACAGGTATCATTATGTGTATCTTTGTCAGAAGAATAATATAACAGTTATACTCTGCATCTACATTGAGCACTTTCATATCTAACGCATGGAAATATATACTGCGGTATTTCTTCTGATACAACCAACAGACTCTCCAACCAACACAGATGCATGCATACACTTACACACATACACACAGACACACACGCGTACATAGTCTCTCTCTCACGCATATATTTCTATATATGTACTCAACCACACCCACGCTCACACCCATATATATATATATATATATATATATATATATATATATAACGAAGGAAATGTGGTAAGGAACCAGGTGGACCATAACGCACCAAAGTACTCAATACTTAGGGTAGTAGAGTGGGTAATAGGAACGAGTAGGGCCCCGACGGTTGAGCTCAAGCCGTTTCGACGGCTAATTCTGGAGTAAATGAAAATTTTATGTACAAGGATAACATTTTCATTTAGTCCAGAATTAGCCGTCGAAACGGCTTGAGCTCAGCCGTCGGGGTCCTACTCGCTCCTATTATATATATATATATATATATATATATATATATATATATATATATATATATATATAAGCAAGATGTATGGTAGGTCGTATGTGAATCGCGATGATCACGCCTGACCTACCAAATATACGACGGTAGCTAGTTAAGCTCTATGCGTATAAGCAGAGCAGAAATATTAATGAAAAAGAACAAAAGAACTATTATGACATTATAACAAGTTTATTGCCGACAGCCGTTTCGTCCGACCATATGGTGGGACTTTTCAAGGCATATAACATGTGATTGCAAGTTCATTATTTACATCAACGTTTCACTCAAGATTAGCAGTTTGAAATTGTGGTATACATCAGCAGCTCCGCTTGTATATTTGGGGTCTATATTATAGGGGGCTCTCTTATATTAGTTGTCGGAGTTGTAAAAGGGATGGGTTATGGGGAGTTAAGAGAATTTGAAAAGGGCCTAAGAGTCAGGGATTGAAGATTAAAAATTAGATAATTTATAATTTACGCATTAAAAGTAAAAGACTTGGGATCTCGTAGAAGCACCTTAAAAAATCCCTCAATAAGTGCATAAAGCTTATAAGCCTCAATAAACCTAACAAACCAGAAGAGATTAAGAGACTAAAAAAATATAAAAAAATAAAAATATGTTTCCTAAAAAAATATAAAGTTTCCTAAAAAATTCCTTCGAGAGAAAAAAATTTTTTAGAAAGAAAACATTTTCTTCCCCAGAGATCACGTTAAAAAATTTTTTTTTTTTTTTTTTTTTCAGAAAATTTACGAAGTTTTGATAATCCCTACTAAGTTGAAAGAAACTAATCAATTAAAGGTTAATTCAAAAAGCCTTCAAAAAATCCATCAGAAAAGGCCCCTTTAATATTTTTAATAAGAACCTCTCCCGAGAGACCCTTCGAAGAATTAAAATTTTAGAAGAGTCTTCAAGGATATATATAAACGAATTGAGGAAAATTATAAATTAAAAGTTAAAAAATTACGGGATTTGGGATATCCGGGGAATTTTCAAAGGGCTGCTTCAACAGATACAACTTAGGTATAATAGATAAAATAATTTAAGTAATTTAAGTAATTTAATTAGGGAGCAATTCAAAGAGCTTATCAAGTTGGGCAAGATTAAAGAAAATGGTAAGTAAGAAAATACATAAGCAAAAAGACAATAATTATAAGATGTATTTTTAAGAAGGTATAAGGTAGCTTCAGTAATCTAATAATGTACTATCAAAAAATTATTATAAAATTCTTAATACAGGATTAACAATTCCTGCCTAATTAGCAAATAATCAATAAACAATTAACAGTCAAGCAAAATTAGCTCAGGGATATCCCGCGCTCGGATACTTTACACGCATACAGCAACAGATAGGATTAACAAAGACATAATGGTATATTCCTGCCTAATTAACAAACAATCAATAAACAATTGATAGTCAAGAAAATGTACTCAGGGATATCCCACGCACGGATACTTTACACACATACAGCAAGATGAACAATACAGGTGGCCTTGTGGGTGCGATATCCATTGTGCGCATGCAGTCATCTGCATATCTCCAGGCACAGTTCGTCTTTTTTTTAAAGTTCAGAGTTCGCGAATCAACTGGGATTCACTATCAGCTGTGTGGACTCTCTGGGAAATGTACCTGTGGATCAAATAGCTAGTGGTTGCTGGGTGTGGTCCGTTCGATCTTTTAGTTTCGGGGGTTGCACGCGTTTGCGATAGATCAGCCTGCCGATTCTAAATCCAAGGTCTCGCTGCATAGGATGTATTGGTTTACATGCTATATTGGTAAAAAAACCAGTGTGGATTTGACTGGGGTGGTATATTGCGTCTCTCGCTAATATCTCCTCCTCTCACGAACTCCAAGTACACACGCGACTGGTCAAATGCGAAGGGCTGTCCCCTCTTTGTTTGTTGTAGGGGTCGGTTCCAGCTTAGATGGTGGTCGTGTTATCCATATTCCGTCAGCCATGCATATTCAAGAGACCCCAAATATACAAGCGGAGCTGCTGATGTATACCACAATTTCAAACTGCTAATCTTGAGTGAAACGTTGATGTAAATAATGAACTTGCAATCACATGTTATATGCCTTGAAAAGTCCCACCATATGGTCGGACGAAACGGCTGTCGGCAATAAACTTGTTATAATGTCATAATAGTTCCTTTGTTCTTTTTCATTAATATATATATATATATATATATATATATATATATATATATATATATATATATATATATATATATATATATATATATACATATATATATATATATATGTATATATATATATATATACATATATATATATATATATATATGTATATATATATATGTATATATATATATATGTATATATATATATATATATATATATATATATATATATATATATATATATATATATATATATATATATATATATATATATATATTAAAATAACAGATTAAAGTTTAAGCAAATATTTATTACTATAAATATATATATATATAAATATATATATATATATATATATATATATATATATATATATATATATATATATATATATATATATATATATATATATATATATATATAAATATATATATATATAAATAAATAAATATATATATATATATAAATATATATATATATAAATAAATAAATATATATATATATATATATATATATATATATATATATATATATATATATATATATATATATATATATATATACATACACATTTATACACGTGTGTATATATGTGTATGATGTGTATGTATTAATGTTTGTTCTCTTCAGAGAGAAATAATACATTTTAAAGCTTCTGAACAATAATGGTTTATTAATGGTTTGAAATGAGATGAAATAGCGATTGATTCTCACATATTATGTACGATATATTTGATATATCTTAACACACCCGCCTACTAAACCCACATTTCTTTCTTTAATCTATTTCAGGTTGGTTTCACATAAACACTTACACATATACACACACATATACACACATACATATTTACACACATACATACATACATACATACATACATACATACATACATACATACATACATACATACATACATACATACATCCATCCATCCATACATACACGAAAGGCTGAAAACTCTGCTAAGAGTTTTGCAATCGCTTGTCAGATTATAGAGTTTGGTGCACTTTTAGGCTACGGTCAGCCACACGAACCTGTAGCATATCCCGAACAAGTAATACTTCTGCTTTGAAGGTTTTTTAAGTGGGGAAAGGCTATACATACATACATACATACATACATACATACATACATACATACATACATACATGGTGGCTGCCAACTCGTTTTCGAGTACGGCCACTACTTTATATCCATGTAGGAGAACCCCTACCGATGCGCTAAACAAGTGTGACTTTTTAGTCCAGCCAGCGACTTGAAAACTCTGGTACAAACACTACACCTGTGACAATTATTGACACATAGTGCTAGACCCATGGTACGATGTGACGACAAGTGCAGAGAGATCTCCAGATATAAAGCAATGCCTGTGCCGTGAAGCTTTTATAGTGAGCAAAGGCACTGCACAAAGCCAGTCCCACACTCTTAACCAAGATGATATTTAACAAAAAGAAGAACAAGTCAACATCATTGGATACCATCAGGGTTGCAGGTGTTATATCAGAGCTTTCCTTCTCCTAGAATTCTGCCTTGACAAAGGCTAAGGGGTCATCTCTCTCGGATACATATATACATACATACATACATATATATATATATACATGGTGGCTGCCAACTCGTTTTCGAGTACGGCCAGCACTTTATATCCATGTAGGAGAACCCCTACCGATGCGCTGAATGAGTGTGACGTTTTAGTCCAGCCAGCGACTTGAAAACTCTGGTACAAACACTACACTTGTGACAATCATTGACACAGTGCTAGGCCCATGGTACCATGTGACGACAGGTGCAGAGAGATCTCCAGATATAAAGCAATGCCTGTGCCGTGAAGCTTTTATAGTGAGCAAAGGTACTGCACAAATCCAGTCCCACTCTCTTAACCAAGATGATATTTACCAAAAAGAAGAACAAGTCAACATCATTGGATACCATCAGGGTTGCAGGTGTTATATCAGAGTTTTCCTTCTCCTAGAATTCTGCCTTGACAAAGGCTAAGGGGTCATCTCTCCCGGTGATTTTGGATGGTCATTGACGCTTAAGAGCTCCTTTGCCCTTTGACAGGTTTTGTTTTTAGTCCTGCAGGATGTCCAAAGTCACCCTCCTCGCCAAGAAACCTTGGTGGGGTTGCCAGTTTAGTCGCCAACGACCCGACCATGAGACAGGTTGTACTGGGATACATGTTACCAGTAGCACCAACTGGTGACCTGACATACATACATACATACATACATACATACATACATACATACATACATACATACATACATACATACATACATACACACATATATACATGATGGACTCTCCAGATTCAAGATTACTCTTCAGCCTTTTCTTATACTTGAGCCATGACCTTTCTACTTTCCTATTAATAATTTGAAGCTGAGTGTACACGAGGATCTTAAGTATTCGATCATCGTTCATTTTGAGGACATGGCCAGTCCATCGTAATTGAGATTGCATGATGAAAGTCTCAATGCCTCCAATTATGCACTTAATTAACAGAGCAACATTTAAGACCTTATCTCCAAGTGTGTAACCACAAATTATACGAGGGCAGCACTTGTGTTACACATCTAGATGATTTATGTGTACGATACGGTATCGAGGTCTCAGATTCTACAAAAGGGTGGTGAGAGCAACGGCTTTGTATTAATAGATTTTGATGTTGTTTTCGTACAGAGACGATGACAGAGTTCACCAAATTAGTAATTGATACACAATCTTGTAATCATTGGATGTATTTGAGTTATCTTTGCTGTCCAAGTAGGCAAATCAATTAACATATATGAGATTCTCCACTTCCACACACACACACACACACACACACACACACACACACACACATACACACACACACACACACACACACACACACACACACACACACACACACACACACACACACACACACACGTCAGGTCATTCATGAGCGGTATTGGTCTGGTTCGTCGGTGACTAAACAGGCAATACTACCAAGCATGCTTGGGGAGGAAGGTAATTTTTTGACGCCCAGTGGGATGAAAAACAAAACCCGTCAAAAAGTGGGTGAACTCATGGGAGTCAACGGTCTTTCAATAAACCCTGTATTCACCTTTGACAGACCACCTGGCGGTGCGTTACTTCGTTAGCTGGTGTAGTACCAGAGAGGTTAAACTTTGTGACAATAAAACATGAGTATTGTTAATCAAGAAGTCGCGTGGCACTTATGTGCACATACGTGCATACAGGAGTACATACATATATACATACACACACACACACACATACATACACACACACACATACACGTACATACACACATAAAGACATGCATGCATAAATACATGCATGCATAAACATATACATACATGCATACATGCATACATGCATACATACATACATACATGCATACATACATACATACATACATACATATATACATACATGATAGCTGCCCCCTCGTTATCGAGTATGGCGATTGCACGATATAACATTATTAATAATTATTAATTAATTCTATCGTGAAATGCCTGTGAAGTGAAGATATCTTTTAAAGTGAGCAAAGACTGTGCACTGAGCCAATCCCACTCTCTGAGCGAAAAGAAGAAAAGATCAACATCATCGGTAACTACTGAGCCGCAGCTTTTATATCGGAGTTATCCCAGTTTCCTGAGTTGCCTTCTCCTAGAAGAATGCCCTGACAAAGACTAGGGGTCCTTCATTCCCAGTGGTTTAACCGTGCGATCGGGTGTCCAGACCGACTATTTCTATGTCCCCGCGCATATACATACACACATGCACCCATGTATATACACATTTATATATATTTATATATATATATATTTATATATACATATTTATATATACATATTTACACACTTTTGGATGGCCGTTGACTCTTATGAGTTCTTCCGACCTTTGTCAGGTTTTGTTTTTTGTCCTGCAGGGTGTCCAAAATCCCCCTCCTGAGCAAGTAAACTTGGTGGGGTTGCCGGTATAGTCGCCGACGATCCGACCATGCGACAGGTTGTACTGGGTTACATGTTACCAGTAGCACTCAAGAGTGACCCGACATAAATATATACATACATACATACATAATACACTGCGTGCCTCAATCTGTTCCTGCAAGACCATTGTGCCATCAACAACATTATAACACCTGAGTATACTGGGGAAAAGAAGGAAGTGTGGGGCTGTATAGAACAGCTACTAATTAACAAAATGATCCAGAAAAGATTAAAGGATTGCTGGAACTTGACTGTAGTTTGGCTAGACCGCCAGGCGACCTGGGTGGATTATCAAAGCTTTACAACTAGCCAAAATCACACAACTATAGCCGCTTTAGAACGTCTGACCAAGACTTCGTACAACACTTTGCTCCCTAGGGATGATAAGGATAAAAGTGAACCTGATAGCATACACTACCGAAAAGGCATCTTTCAATGTCATAGCTTGTAAGTGCTGCTCTTCTTCCTCTCATATCTGCTCACAAAACAGTGGCCATAGAAATGGACCAAGAATTATTTCGCATCTTTTCTTTGTCGATTGCATGAAATTGTATCGACCACATAAAAGAAACGCAATTGAACCGCATTATTTAATTTTCTACAGATATTGCATTGAAATATGATGAGTCCAAAAGTACATTTTTGACAACAAAAGTTGAAAAAGTTGTGCCCACCTTTGAAGACCTAAACATGAACGGTTTGACGATACAAACTCTCTAGTCAGGTTACAAATATAGGTAACTTGGACAGAATTAGAATGTCAGATATATGGGGAGGACCAGGAATGAGTACATCAGTAAAGCGAATATGGTCATCAGAACTCTCAGCATATAAGCATATTACCCACAATATTTTGCTGCACCCTTCCTAAGGCCAACATTTGGCCTGCTAAATAGGTCATTGCAAGGACTGAGCGAAATGGATGTAAGGACTCGCAAGCTGCTCAGTGTTACTGGAATCTTTACCATCAATGGTGATACGGATAGAATATATTTGTCAGGCAAGGAGTTCGTCGGAGACTAAATCTATATTAACATCATACGAGACTCGGATGGGCATGACAATTATAATTATTTCCGATTTAGGCACAAGGCCACTGATCGAGGGGAGACACATGAAATAAAATTTGACACCATCTCTCTCTCAGGAACATTGGTAGACTCTATTCAATGATCGAACAAAATAAAAAAAAATGAACCAATTCACTGAAAAGGTTCTACATGGAAACTTGAGTCGAAAAACACAGACCATCAAGCGGAAAAAACCATGGAGTTCCGATAAGTTCATAATATCCCACCTTGAAGCATCCCACAAACAAAATATCTCCACTAAATACCTACTGCACAAAAGAAGAAAATATTCAGTTGAAAATAAAAGGTGGCTGTACAAAACGATGAGGGAAGACGTTAATCACATTATTGTTAATTGTGAAAGAATATCTTCTCGTTACTACCTCCCAATGAGGCATGACATGTTAGCTAGAACGATCTGGAATGCATTACGGAAGACTAAAATAAAAACTGAAAATCAAATCAAATATCTGAATGTACAGTATATATATATATATATATATATATATATATATATATATATATATATGTGTGTTAATAAAAGGAATTCCAACTTTGTCTGATTTACTCGTTTTATTTACAATCCTTTAAAATTTATAATGGTATTAGAATGAAATAGTATGGTAGAATATTAAATGTTAAGTCTTAATTGAACAAGTACTTTCATGCTTTCGCAATCTTCAGGTTCATATTGTGTGGTGTCAGTCAAGTTTGCAATTTTCAACTGTCGAAAATTGAAAACTTGACTGTCACCACACAGTATGAACCTGACGATTGCGAAAGCATGAAAGTACTTGTTCAATTAAGACTTAACATTTAATATTCTACCATACTATTTCATTCTAATACCATTATAAATTTTAAAGGATTGTAAATAAAACGAGTAAATCAGACAAAGTTGGAATTCTTTTTATTAATATAATCTTCTATACACAATCATACTCACCCGTGTATATTTCTCTCTCTCTCTCTCTCTCTCTCTCTCTCTCTCTCTCTCTCTCTCTCTCTCTCTATATATATATATATATATATATATATATATATATATATATATATACACATGCATATACTGTCATGCCCCCCCCCCCCCCCCAACACGCATATATAAGGCGCGTGGCCGAGTGGTTAGAGAATTGGATTCGCAATCGTGAGGTTGTGAGTTCGATTCCTGGACCTGGCGATGTGTTATGTCCTTGAGCAAGACACTTTATTTCACGTTGCTCTTTCTATCTGGAGTTGCGACCGATAGATAGTACTAGCAACTGGAAAGACCAACGGAAACATTGTTTCTTCGGTCCGATTTGACGAAAGTCGATCGACTGTCGATATATATATATATATATATATATATATAGGAAAAGAGTCAGGACCCCGACGGCTGAGCTCCGGCCAATTCGACAGCTAGTTCTGAACGTTATCGTCCACCTGGTTCCTTACCACACTCCCTTCGTTTTATATATATATATATATATATATATAAACAATGAGTTATTTGGTTTGTTGATTATTCAACAAAGTTAATTTTACAACAGATTAGAAGCACTCAACAGTTGGAGTATCATATAATATTAATAAATGGAAAATATATTTATATAATGAAATAAATATGGTTTTATAAAGATATTTTCCATTTATTAATATTATTGTTATATATATATATATATTATTATTATTATTATTATTATTATTATTATTATTATTATTGTTCTTTGAGTCTCAGTCATTGATGTTAGTTAACTGGAAAGTTTGTTGAAATGAATATCAAGCCACTACCTGCAGCCTCAGATATTCAGGACGTATCGGAGGGTTCTTGCTGTTCCCAGCAAGCATGCCTTTTGAAGTGTTCCAAAAAGCGGGGCGGGGCCAATTTTCTTTAACCATCCCTGGAAACTCTTTAAGATAGTACCTAGTGTGCCTATGACAATCGGGACCACTTTGACTTTATGGCAGTTCCAAATCCTTTTTACCTCCCACTTTAAGTCCTGGTATCGGTTAATTTTCTCCCTCTCCTTCTCTTGTACTCTCGTGTCGAATGGGCAGGCCACATCCACAATCAGACACGATCTTTTTTCCTTGTCCCAAACCACCAGGTCAGGTCTATTGTGTTCCAGTTTCTTGTCAGTCTGTATCCTAAAATCCCACAGCACCTTCACCTGATCGTTTTCTATCACCGACTCTGGCTTATGTTCATACCACTTCTCAGAATGTGGTAAATTGTTTACTTTGCATAGGTGCCATCACATCATGTCTCCAGCCTTTATATTGAGTCTGGGCTAGGTGTTTACACTCGGATACAATGTGAGCCACAGTCTCCTCTCTCTCTCCACAGATCCAGCACAGTGGGCTAGCCTCCTCTTTGTAAATACGGTGTTTCAGCCACTTCGTTTTGAGGGCCTGCTCTTGCGCAGCCATTAGCATTCCTTCTGTAGCCTTTTTATGGTCTCCTTTTTTCAACCAGTTCCATGTCTGTGGATCTCTGAATTCAGTTTTCTCAAAGAAGGTACTATAAAGGGATTTTTCATGAAGGCTGCTCTTTCTCCTTCTTATTTCCTCCTTGGAAATCCCCTAGTCTATTGTCCTCTCCTTCAGTACAATTCTGAGCATTGGCTCCTTACTATCAGTCACGTATTTGTGTAGGTTGTTTTTCTCCATCTGAACACAGTCCTCTATGCTGATAAGACCTCTTACACCTTCAGATCTCCTTAAGCAGAGTCTATTGACATCACTCCTCTTGTGGAACATGTTGTAGATAGTCAATAGCTTCCTAGTCTTCCTATCCATTTCTTTTTGTTCAGCAACATTCCATCTCAGAATTCCCGCACTGTACCTAATAATAGACACAGCTCGGAAATTTACTGCACTTATGGCATTCCTACTGTTCAGATGTGACTTTAATACGCTCCTTATTCTCCGAATGTATTCAGATCTTATCAATTCCTTCATTTTTTTGTTCTGGATGTCATCAGCCTCCAGAGCACCCAAATACTTGTATCCTTCTTCAGTGTCAATTTCCTTTATCATCTCACCTTTTGGTACCTGGATTCTGTTGCTTCTGCTCAATTTACCCCTCTTCATCACAAGGACTCCACACTTACTAATACCAAATTGCATACATATATCATTGCTGAAAATATGGACAGTGTCAACAAGCACATCCAACTCCTTCTCACTCTTCCCGAAGAGCTTAAGATCGTCCATGCAGAGGAGGTGATTGCCAACGTTCACACAGAAAGATGAATTTGTCACCTCGTGCGCCGCTAGTCAAACGTGGTAAGCGTGTATTGAATAGAAATAACAGTCCAACACACACAACTTAATAAGCTCAACTTGTGAGGGAGCAGAAATATATATGAAAATTAGAGTTAAAACTCAATTGGAACCCTGTAACTATTAAGCTCAAAGTATAAATACTGAGCCGATATATATAGTAAGAAACACAGTAAACCGTGTGTCTAAAATTACAAGGGTTGAAAAACCACATTTGTTTGAAATATTTAACCAAGAAGCAGACAGAATGATAAAATATACAAACCGCCTCAATAACCATTATATCTCTCGGACAGATTATCCCTATATATATATATATATATATGTATGTAAATGGTAAACAGAAATAACAACACAATCGGTACAGTATATGGAAGGTATATATTATGTTAACGCTTGATAAAGCAGGAAGAGGGCCTTAACGTTTCGGAAGCTAGTCCTTCATCAGAAGAAAGAATGAGAAATAAAATAGATTAAGGGTACGAGTGGGATGGAATTGGAAAAAATGTCTTTAGATAAAAATAATAGGTCCATTCATGTTGACATCTATATATATATATATATATATATATATATATATATATATATATATATATATATATATATATATATATATATAAATGAAAAGTATAGAAATTATTGTGAGCAAGAAGCCAACAGTATTCCATAATATATATATAATATATATATATAATATATATATATAGTATATATATATAATATATATATATATAATATATATATATATATATATATATATATATATATATGAGGGTGTTAAAGTTTGCTTGAAGCATTGTGAAATGTGTAAAATACGTAGTTAAGAAAGCCACAACAATGCAGAGGGAAATCTGGAGGTAGGAAGTGAAAGATAGATAGGAAAAACAGGTGAAAGTGAAAATTGAGAGAGACAAAGATGAAAACAAAACAAAGGTAGAAGGGTTACCGTAGTGGAGATTTAATCCCAATATTTCGGGCTCACGCCCATCAACGGGGGAAAGTTCCAAAAGGGGGGGGGGAACAGGCCAAGCGGAGAAAGTTGTGATGTCGTTCCTGTCTTAACGACATCACAACTTTCTCCGCTTGGCCTGTTCCCCCCCTTTTGGAACTTTCCCCCGTTGATGGGCGTGAGCCCGAAATATTGGGATTAAATCTCCACTACGGTAACCCTTCTACCTTTGTTTTGTTTTCATCTTTGTCTCTCTCAATTTTCACTTTCACCTGTTTTTCCTATCTATCTTTCACTTCCTACCTCGAGATTTCCCTCTGCATTGTTGTGGCTTTCTTAACTACGTATTTTATATATATATATATAATATATATATATATATATATATATATATATATATATATATATATATATATATATATATATATATATATATATATATATATATATATATATAAATGAATCATTTGATAAATTAACCACATAAAAAATCATTTAAACGAGGCTATAAGTTTAAAATGTACTTATGAAGAAATAATAGAAAAATGATACAGATTATTTTCCGCGATGTACAGCCATATGACACTTATCTAATTATTTCTTCTAGCCTGTAGAAATTGACTAGACAAATAGTTAACTACACGGAATTACCTACAAAATAGAAGATTGAAGAAAAAATGCACATAAATTTTACCAGACTTCTCATAGTCTCTACCACCGGTGGTTTTTTTCCACCTTTTGGATATACCCGGTCTTGGAACTCATCAGGAGATACCCCAGACTGGACTAAGGTTTTTATACCATGATCCCCACCAGAAATGAATTCAAAATGGTTAAGAACCATCACGTGGCCAGTGGTCAAGGCAGAAAGTTTGTGATTGGTGCCTGTCGGCGAGTAGGTTGGTTGCTAGAAAGCGCAGCCGAATACTGCCTAAAGTTTTACTCAAACCTACGGGAGTATATATTAAATTCAAAGAGTATATATATATATATATATATATATATATATATATATATATATATATATATGTATATATATATATAATTAGACAGTCACAGATACATATATGAGTTTGGAAAACATTCACGGTGTGGCTCAATGAAGTATTAATTAAATAATTATTAATCAGAGCTATATATAAAAATGTAAGTCCAAAGAATCATTAGATAAAATATATACAGTATTTCCTCTCCCAATCGGTATAATATATATATGTATATATGAATATGTCGGCGAACTAGTAGAATTATTAGAACCTTGGAAAGAATGTTTTGCGGTATTTGCTCCAGTTCTCATTTCAAATCCCACTGTCAATTTTCCTTTCATCCTGTCCAGGTCGATCCAGCTTAGTACTGGAAACAATTTTTCCTTTATATCTCTTTCTCACATCCTCTCTATCAATCGTTTTCTCCTTCCCTGGGAAATCTGCTTTGGTGAAGCCTAGAGAGGAGATGGGTACCGCCAGGTTTAAAATGCATAAGAAACGTCGTATCTCAATAAGGTCCTCCCATGACTCTTCTAGGAGTTATGGATCACTTTAAAAATACATATATGAATATGTGTGTATGTGTATTTATGTTAATTTTCATATGGATATTCAATAAGGCAGATATTTATGTTAATTTTCATATGGATATTCAATAAGGCACCGAATTAATATTAATAACCGAATTCATCTCCTGCCACACACACCCATTCCAAGAATTGTCATTGTTAGCTTCTGTTGGAATCCGACCTATTTTCTTCCCTCCACACACTTGCTTCTAGCCATACAGTATTTTTTAAACTATCATTTTTATGATTACCTTATCTCTGACCAACAACATGAGTTTTCTGTTTTATATTGGATGCTAATTTCGTTAACTACTATAAGTATTTTACTTTTTCTTTTTGTTTTATTTAAACATCTATCTAATCAACTTTATTCTCAACAGCCATAAATAGAGTATAATTTTTTGTAAAATTCACACAGGAAAATGCACACACAACCATGTATTCTACACACAACCCAATGCCCCCACACCCATGTACACACGCACACATTCGCACCCACACACCCCACACACAAACCAGAACTAAATTCTATCTTACATTTCTAAGCTCAGACACACTCACTATTCTAATAGTTATTACTTTTCAAATCAATATCAATAGACTTTCGTCGGTTTAGACGATGAGTTGTCTAGTTATTCGACAAGCCGAACAGTCTACTCATGAAGTGGCTCAGCATTTCACAGAAGGGTTTACTTTTAAAGAAATGCTCAGGGAGATTCAGTGTGGCAAACTGTGTGATAAGGATGGTTCTTTTAGTTACAGGTACAATCCATCTGATGGGCTTTCAAACAGTTTCCGTTTACTCAATTTCATTTACAAGGCATAGATTGACTCAAGGTTATGGTAAATACACAAGACGAACCCGAAC
Organism: Eledone cirrhosa; assembly: GCA_964016885.1. NCBI lineage: Eukaryota > Metazoa > Mollusca > Cephalopoda > Octopoda > Eledonidae > Eledone > Eledone cirrhosa. The sequence goes on from OZ024740.1 coordinate 358,397,113, forward strand.
CCTCTTTATTTTGAGCTTACCAACTCCTATTTATTTCTTACTTCAACTATTCTATTTCTTTTCCTTCTGATAGCTTAAAATACTTTGTTTTGACCAACAACATATCGCTTTCTGTTACGTTTTTTTATGTTCTTAAGTCTGACTGAAATTTTAAAGCCATTCGAGGCATAATATATTTCTTTTCTTTCTTTTTTTTATAGTTTCCTTTAAAATAATTTCTATCCAAACTTCGACTTTCCTCCCACCCATAAACTGGATATCATATTCCATATAACAATCACACATAAGCACCATCCACGCACATACATAAACACGTACACACATATCCCGAATTGATGAACTTCCCACTTCTCTCTCTCTCCATGTATATATATATATATATATATATATATATATAAATATAAAGAAAATTTCGCTCTACATGGCTGAATACAATAAATGTAATCTGAGTTTTTCGAATATTAATAATAACATTCGATTCGTTTGCAATTATGCAAACAAGCCTCAATTTTATAGCCATGTCAGTAGAATGAACACTTCATTCTTGCTCTTATGTTGGCATGCGAACAGAACTGCAGACACTAATGTTTCTGGGTATCACCCTTCATCAGTACAGCTTAGGGTTCACCTGCCAAACTGTCAGTGCTAGTGATCAGCCAGTCTGCTAATATGCAAATCAGGCCGATCAGTCACTGTGTATTTTTGAAAATAGCATATATTTTCACTAGCTCTGACAGTTTGTTGATGAAGGGTGATACCCAGGAACATTAGTGTCTGCAGTTCTGTTCGCATGCCAACATAAGAGCAAAAATGAAGTGTTCATTCTACTGACATGGCTATAAAATTGAGGCTTGTTTGCATAATTGCAAACGAATCGAATGTTATTATTAATATTCGAAAAACTCAGATTACTTTATATATATATATATATATATATATATATATATATATACACACACACACACACACACACACACATACACACACACACACACATATATATATATATATATATATATATGTGTGTGTGTGTATACATATAAGTATGATGGACAGACGGAGAAACAACTCTTCTTTTATAATATAGATTTTGACGGAAATGACTCGCAATAATGCACATGCACTCTGCAACCGACACACACATGTGCACTACACACACGCACATATATATGGACACCAAACATTTTCCCATGATCTCCAAAATTTGACCTTACCCCTCATAATTCAAAAACAACATAGTATTACTCTTAGCCCCTTTAAGCATTTCTAAATTCAGGCTTTCGACTTATATTCTGTTATCTAGTGACTGGTCAAACTCTTTGTCACATCAGTCTTACGTGTTTTCGAAAACATTAATAGTCTTTTGATATTTCATTAAACTATTTCGTATGAAATAAAAGCGAGACCTTTTGCCTAACTGAAAATAAAATAAAATTGATACAATCAATTAAGGAAAGGAGAAAATACTCGATACGTATCAGCAACGAAGCATTCTCTAATCTGATTGCCAATAGATTACGCATGAACAGTGTATTGCAAAACAAAAATAAATATGTGAGTATTGATGTATCTTTATATTTTCTTTTCTAAATTTATTCTTACAAATATATCAATTATGATATGGCATTTCAACGTTGTTAGTTTTATCTTCTAAGACTTCTCTAACCAAAAGTAGACACATTTGCTTCGTTTATTCCAACCAATAATCTATATCTATAAAAGTCGTATTTTTGCTGCTCTGTGACTTGTTGTCTCCATCAGAGATAAAGTATATTTTAGAGATATATTAAGCAAGAAAAATAATAATAAATAAAATAAAATAAATAATAAATAACAGCTTTCTCTAAAACTTTTATATGGCAGTTGTTGATTCAGAAAGAAAAATGAAATTATTTCGACGTTCAACTTAATTAGATTTTAAAAATGTATAACAATGTATAAGTTCTAATTGTTTCTACTTTTAGCACATGGCCAGCAACTATGCCAGTACATTACTGGTACTTTATTTTATCGACCCCGTAAGGATGAAAGCCAAAGTTAACCTCGGCGGGATTTATAATGTCAACAATTTAGCAGCGGGTTTCGTGGTGGGGGTAAACAATCTAGATTGTAGTTATTTCATCTATTTGGTTGTTTAATATTAGCTCAGCTCTGCTAAGGCAAACCTATCATCAAATGCATTTCATCAAATGCATTTCATCCATTCAGGTATTTAGGACAATATAATTTGATACATCCCTCTTTCTGGTGAGGTGGCAGGATGTGATTTGATAGAGATTTATCTGCTATTTCCTGCAGCAGCTTGAATGATCCTTTTGGTTCCGCTAGATTCTAATTATTTAATCTAGTGTTCTTTCTAAGAATTTCCCATATTTTCGTATATGAGGAGCCCCATTGTTTAATATGTCTTATTTTTAAATCAGAAGGAGGATTTAAGCAAGCTTTGGCTGCTATTTCGAGCAGGACAAGCGACTGTGCAGAGGATCTTTCTCTGGTTCCTTAGATTGTTTGTACAAAGATGTTTGGAAAACTGATATCATTCAGAAATTAAAGATTCAGAAACATTATAAAAACACAAAAAAACAAATAAACATACAAATACCAAAACAATTAGAATATCTAAAACACAAACAAAAGGAAATATTTAAGGAGAGAGATTTTAAGTTATTGTAACCTCAGTACTTACATGTAATGAGGGAGTTATTATGCAGTCACTCGACCTGCATAGAAAAGCAGCCTAATTCCGTCATACCTTAGAAAACTGCCGTTTTGAAAAAATGAACACACCTTTTCTTATTTGTTTTTCTTTGCTTGTTTCCTTAAAGCTTATCATCATTCTGTTAGTATACATCTATTACGCAATTTACACCTGATGAGGTCACCGGGATTTTAGGCAAACTGGCCACTGAAATGTGCATAGTGTTTACAGTAATAAAAAATTAAGGAAATTCGACATATTTGGCCTCCTGTCATTTCTCTTTCTGATTATATATATATATATATATATATATATATATATATATATATATATTTAAGAGTTAAACAAGGTTCAATGAATACATCAAAGAATGAGTTTTACAATCGATTGGAAGCACTCAACAGATAATGTTTTCCAGAGTTATTAATATTAATTCAAAATATTAACAAAATATTTATAACTTTGATTCAGATCTTTATTTATCTGTTTTAAGTATATAGTTTGGATATTTAACTTGTAAATTTACTGATTATAATTTGAACTGTGGATCATTCATGCGTTTGCATATTTTATATATATATATATATATTTTACTCATTTTGAGTATGTTTTGGGGGACTCAGGAAGTTAGATTTGCACTTGTTTTTTTTTATGTATATCTAGGTATAAATTTAACAAACCATAATAGCTGACAAATATTGGTATATTTCTCCACTGAACTGGAGGTAAAACTACAATTATAGCATTACTAACAATGATTATAATTATTATTTTTTATTAAATGTATACCGTTTCATTAATACCTATAATTATATCTATATATAGTTGTATAAATATCTTTATCTAGTGTAATAACATAATCATAGTTACATTTATAAATAATTTAGACACTCAAATGACTTTATATTGTTATAAGTGTTTGGTATTCCCTGGAAGGTCGAACTTATATAATAATTTACTTAATATAATATAAAATAATATAATATAATTTAATTTAACTTATTTTGTTTTATTTTATTTTAATTAAATTTAGATTACCTTCAGCTTTTTCAAATATTCAGCGCTTCTTTATATCACATTTGCTAAAATATTTTAGAGATATCTTTTCTTTACTTTATTAAAACCCTATTGCATTTATTTCTAATTTTGGGCATCTTTAAATTTCATAAATAATTCATTTTCTTTTATTTGTATATTTATTTTGTATCTGGCCCCTATCACTGTGACTCATATAGTTTTTTAAACTTATATCTTTATAGTATATATCAACTAAATGAAAATAATTGATATAAAACATTGGTTCTTTAACAATGTTTTTAACTATATATATTGTTGAGCATTATCTTCAGGAAATTATTTACTATTGTAATATGATAATATATTATTTATATTTGAAAGGTATCACCTCAACTATGAACAAATAATAAACTATAATCTTGGTATTTTATGATCAATACATATATATATAGTTGAAAATTCTGACTTCTTTAAGTTTAATTATAAGGCCGGTTGATACTTTAGGTACTCAAACTATTTAACAATAAATTCTTTAATAATTATAACTATAATTATCTTATAAATTATATTATAGAAACTGTTGTCAATATTATAAGTAATTTTGGTAAAGATTACCTTCGTGAGGATATAAAACATTATATATATATATTTTCTTTCTCGGGTTTCGTAAATCCTTTAAATTTGTTTTCATAAAATTTGAATTTTAGAAATTTAACATAATTATATTATAATATTAATACAAATACCTCTTAACTTTTAAAACCTAAAATATGATTCTTTACCCTGAAATAACATAAATTAAATATTTTGAAAATTAACCGCCAACTATATTATATAGAAATCTGTGTGTATAGAAACGTGAACATAAATTACTCCCCTTTGTCTCTCTCTCTCTTTAATCATCTTTCATCTGTCTTCTCAAGCCACATACTAAATATATTATCACATCAGCTGTTTCTTCCTCTATGCTTTCTTTTCCCTCCTCTTTCTCTAGTAGTTTTTAAAAATTAAAAATGTTTTAACTCTTATATTGATGCCATGTATTTCTTAAAACCTATTACACGCACCCTCTCTATTGTTTGTATTACGTTATCTCATGTTCTCAATATTAGGGTATAAATATTGAGTTTTGTCATAAGTTAATCACTACCTTGATTGAATCTTAACCATCTACCATGTCAGGCTATGTCATGTATCATTTTATTTTATCTGATGAGGACGTAATGTTGAACTTAACTCAGTACCTCTGAAATATGTATAATAAAATATAACTGATCACAAGAATATCTATTTTGTTAATATTTTGAATTAATATTATATATATATATATATATTTGTTTTGCGAGTTTTTTTAATATGAAATCGTGTGTCGAAACAAATATTGTTATACTTGGGGAGGGTCATATTGTTGTAATAATATTGCCAGAAATAATAACAGAACACATTCACTGTTTGGTTGGTTTTCGCTTCTGTATCTTTTATATCTCCACAGTTAATTCATTTGGTCCTCAATGTTTATCATTGACTGACCAACGGTCAAAAATACAGATATAATATAGATATAAACACATATATATAGTCTAACAAAGTTCTTTCGTTGCACATCTTCAATATCATCAGTGGTACTCCTGTTGTATGTCTACTCTATTTATTGTATGTCTACGCTTTTCTAAAATAGCGTAGACATACAATACAACCGCTCTGTATAATCAGTTCCTGATTATTACTGGAATTCTATAAGAATCCAACATTTATAATTTTCAACAGACAAAGGTGAATGCTAAGCTCTGATGAATACCAACAGTATGAAACAGAGATCTGTCAGCTTATCTCCCTTTGTTTGTTTAAAAAAGAAGTAAGTGACATAGTCAGTACTTTAAAACAATAGCGTAAGGTCTTCAAAATGTTTTTAATTAAGCATACAGTATATTGCCAAATATACTATATATACATTCATATATACATCGCTATTTCAGAGCACTCATTCTAATATATATATATATTTATATATATCCTGTGCATCCCTTATTTTGAATATATATTCTAAAGTCTTTGTTTTGAAACTATCATGTATATATATATATATGCTTCCCTTCATGTCGATATAAGTACCAGTCAAGTACTGGGTTAGGGTTAGTGTTATCTCTTTCTCACTTCCTTTCTTTCCCTCTCTATCCTTCTCTGGAAATAAATTTGCTGTATTCAAACCTGGAGAGGAGATGGACTCTACCAGGTTAAACGATGCTCTTGAAAAGTATATCAATATGGCATCCCTACGTCACTCTAAAAAGTTACGGATCCATACATACATATGCATATATTAATATACAGAGACACACTCACATAGAAGTAGAGTGAAAGATAAGATATTAGTCAAGTAAGACCATTATCCAACCAGGTAACTGGGTACTTGATACTTTAAAAAGGTAGATTATTCATTAACTATTAGTCATTATTCATTACTCATTACTCATTAATCATTATCTATTAATTTGTTAAAAGGTTCAGTCTAAATAAAACGAGTAGAAGTGTTTTAATCCGATATGCGTTAGATTTGGCTTAACCAGAGAGACGCCAAAAAGTAATCCCCACGCTCCATTATTCTGTATTATATGATATAATACTTAGCTACATATATCATATCGCATAATGTAAATGCTTTGCAATAAATCACAACGTATTATCAGCATCTTTCTTTCATAAAACAACAATAACTACAACAATCACCACAACCAGCACCTCCACCAGTTATGCTTCATTTTATTGTGCATATGATTGCCTGTTGATTATCTGATGTAGGAAAACTTGATTGTTAGATAGCTGATTTTATATTTCAATATATTACGAGCTCTGTGGAGTAATGATTATGGTTGCTAGATTGTTAAGTGTATCACCTGATTTCGACCAACAGTTTAATCATTCATTTCATTCCAATTCTCTTGCTTCCTTTACAGTTTTGATAAATACAAGAACAATGTGCCACCAAATACTCCTCCAAGTCTATAGAGTTTCCCTAAGAATCCAATAGTTAATGACAATTAAGTATGTTTTTGAAACAGCGAGTGAGTTTGAAATTAGAAATAGAAGCTTTCACCATATTTTTGACTAAGGAAATGTTAGCTTGATAGTCTTAGAGTCTAAGAAATGGAAAAGGTGACTATTGGCGTACATGTACGTCAATACTCTTCTTTTTCCATTTCTTAGGGGGTTCTAAAACCCACTACCAGGCTAACATTTCTTTAGTCAAAAATATGGTGAAAGCTTCTGTAGCGGATAAGTGGTATTCTTAGTATGGTAGTTTTGATGAAAAGAATAATGCCATGATTGAGTTGTTAACAACGTTTATTTATTAATAACAATATTCACTCTGCACATCGAGTAATATTATTTGTGGATTGGCAGTATCGGTAGAGGGTCTGACGCCATGCTTTGATGCATAGAGTTACGGTCCTTACCATTCTGAGTTCAAATCCCGCCGAAGTTAACTTTGCCTTTCATCCTTACGGGGTCGATAAAATAAAGTACTGGGTAATTGCTGACCTTGTGCCAAAAGTAGAAACAATTATTTATGGCATGACATATCCGTACATTAAATTGCTAGCTGCTACGAGCTAACGTGAATGCATGTATCAGAGAAGACGATGATGTAAAAGTTGTGTTGTGTCTTACAGATACAATATGACAGGAAGAATAGGATGATCGTATAATGTAAACAATATGAACTTACTATGTGTGTGTGTGCCTATTCTTAGAATATGTTATTCTCGTAGTAGTAGTGGTCAATCTGTCAGGCAGGCATGGCTGGCTTTCTGGCTGGCTGTGTCGGTGGCCGAGAGGTAGAAGCCAGTAAGGAGCAGGATAGAGAAGGGGTAAACTGTCTACTAATGCCTACATCATTATCACTTGCTGACTGCTGCTTTGAGTCTGTCTTTGAGTTCCTTAACTCCTTGTATTTATAATAAGTGCTAAAGTTAGAAGGATGTGTATATGAGGTTGATTTATGATCAGCCATGTGGATATTGTCTCCCAAGAAGCTGGGGTCACAGGTCAAGTGGAATGTACGTTTATCATCGTTGACTTGACAAGACAATGGTGAGAATTTTCCAATAATGGTTAGTCCCAGAGGCGAGAAACCTCAGATTCGGTTTCGAATCTTCGCCGGTAAAATATAGGAGTATTCCGTTATAGTAACCCCCTTCTAGTGAGAAAGGTATGGATCGAACGATCAAGGTGTGTGTGAGGCTAAGATAGGTATGTATTGGCGTGCGGGGTCACTCTCGATGTGTAATTCGTATGATACTTTCCCAGTGAGTCGGGGAAGTTGTTGGCGAGTCCGTTGGAGAAACGGTGGGAACTGGTGGCAAATCCTGTTCCATTAATGCTTTCCTAGTGAATCGGGGAAGTGGCTGGACTGAAGTTTTATGCTATAAGACGATGAGTGTGCAACGAGATTCGGAGCTGTGTGAATCCAGCTGAAATTAGCAATTCTCGTGTTGTGGCCTGTGTGTGTCCAGGTGAATTAAGCTGCATGTGTCGATAGCATATTTCCGTACCTCAACCAGGTGAAAAGGGATCTCACAGAATACCAACACGAATCAAGACCATATGAAAAGCGATCTCGTAGAATCCCCACAGGAATCAAGAACATACACTATAGACAACAACATTATATATATATATATAGCGAGAGAGAGAGAGAGAGAGAGAGAGAGAGAGAGAGAGAGAGAGAGAGAGAGAGAGAGAGAGAGAGAGAGAGAGAGAGAGAGAAAGAAAGGGAAACAAGAGAAAGAAAGAGAAAGACAGAAAGTGAGAAAGAGAGAGAGAGAGAGAGAGAGAGAAAGAGAAAGAAAGGGAAAAAAAGAGAAAGAAAGAGAAAGACAGAAAGTGAGAGAGAGAGAGAGAGAGAGAGAGAGAGAGAGAGAGAGAGAGAGAGAGAGATAGAGATAGATAGATAGAGAGAGATGAATGGGACGGTGGAAGATAAGGTGAAACGGAGATGAGCAGAAACAGAAATAGTAAGAGAGAAGTGGAGGAAAAGAGAACATTGATTCTTAAAATCCTGCGGTCTTCTACTTGAACAAATTCTTTCAGTGAAATATGTTTATCGTTTTGACATCTCCGTGACTCTATTTGACATTAGTACTAAACTGTATTTACAAGCTGTGGGCGTAGAGTGTCCGCATAATTAAGCGGTTCACTTTGCAATCATTACAGCCCGGGTTTATTGGGAAGATGCCATCTTTGTGGGAGAAATTGAATAGACGGAAACTATTTGGAATCCCGTTGGATGAACTGTACCTGTAATTCAAAGGCCAGTCATATCACAGAATGTGTCACGCTAAATTTCTTTGAGAATTACGTTAAGTTACACGTTCAATGGAATGGTCTTACACGCTCATTTCATGAGACTGTTGTTTCGTTGATCTAACAGCTGGAATACTCATCTTCGAAACTGACGAAGTTCCATTGACTTACATGATATTTCACTACAAATTTTCTTAAATTTTCTGTATTTCTTTTCATACCTCTTTCTCTTTTCTCTTTTCATCTTTTCTCTTTTCTCTTCATATTTCAAGGCCCTCTACTGGAACAACGACCTTAGGCAGTTCTATTATAAATCGATTAATTAACCTAGAAGTTTGAACAAAACTTCTAGAAGGAAGAATTTAGTCGAATATATCAATTTGCAGGCGTATACTTATATATATATGTATATATATATAGTAAACGAATGAAGAATAACATGGCCGGCTGTACAAAAAGGCGTTTATTTACAGTATTAATTGTTTCATTAATCAGGTGATTCTAAAAGCCGCTGATCGTTAGAAATTACGTCACTCAACCTTAATTACAGTGTTTGTTTGATCAAATCATCAGAATACCTTAAACGATACCTTGTTATCCTATATATATATATATATATATATATATATATATATATATATATATATATATATATTAAGACAGGGGGGAAGAAAAAATGGCTTCACTTGTGCTTTCAACAAATTTATTTTCTTCACAAAATCCAAAAAGAATTTTTCTTAAAAAAAATTATTTTATAAATTAAGTTGTCTTTTTGGATTTTGTGAAGAAAATAAATTTGTTGAAAGCACAAGTGAAGCCATTTTATCTTCCCCCTGTCTTAATATACCTAACTGTACCAAGGATTACACACATTTTCCAATATATATATATATATATATATATATATATATATATATATATATATATGAAAAAGTATGACCCCAAGCAGAAATAGCTGTCGAAACGGCTTGAGCTCTGCCGTCGGGGTCATACTTTTTCCTATTTCCCACTCTACTACCCTAAGCATTGAGTACTCTGCTGCGTTATGGTCCATCTGGTTTCTTACCACTATTCCTTTGGTATATATATATGGGGTAACAAGTTATCGTTATAGGTAATCCAGTTAGAGGTTGTCAGTATTCTTCGTCGTGGATAGTTTTAACGTACGGCTTTGTTTAACTCAACAAGATGTTTCCATAGTTAGGCAGCGAGTTCGCGGTAATTCCTATGTAGATTATACTTGGAGTAATAATAGTGAAAGAATGAAGAGTAACATGGTTGGCTGTACAATAAGGGGCTTTATTTATTTATGAAATAAAGCCCCTTATTGTACAGCCAACCATGTTACTCTTCATTCTTTCACTATATATATATATATATATATATATATATATATATAGGAAAAAGTATTAGCCCGACGGCAGAGCTCAAGCTGTTTCGACGGCTATTTCTGGACGGCTATTTCTGACCCGTCGGGGTCATACTTTTTCCTATTTCCTATTTCCCACTCTACTACCCTAAGTATTGAGTACTCTGGTGCGTTATGGTCCATCTGGTTCCTTACCACAATTCCTTCGTTATATATACATATATATGTATATATATATATAAAAATAATGATAAATGTGAAGACTAAAATCCAAAGAGGGCTCGATAAGGATAAATATATATCAAATATATAAGAACCCTAGAGCAAATATTTATTAAAATAACAGATTAAAGTTTAAACTTTAATCTGTATATATATATATATATATATATATATATATATATATATATATATATATATATATATATATTATTATTAGAAAGTGAGGTTTTTTTTACAAAATGAAAAATAACCGAGGTGTTCTACACGAGTGAAAGTATAAGGAAAAAAGATGAAATCGAAAATGCAACTGCGGTCTTTTAAAGAAAATATATATATTTATTTGGTTCCTTTACCGGTTTCGCAGTTATTCTGCTTTTCAAAAGTAGAATTGAGATGGAGGGTTTGTGGTTTTTCTCACACCCAGATGTGAGAAAAACCACAAACCCTCCATCTCAATACTACTTTTGAAAAGCAGAAGAACTGCGAAACCGGTAAAGGAACCAAATAAATATATATTTTAAAAAAAAGACTCCAGTTGCATTTTCGATTTTATCTTTTTTCCTTATATATATATATATATATATATATATATATATATGTATGTATATATATATATACATATATATATAATACATATACATATATATATGTATATATATATGCATATATATATACATACATATATACATATTCATATATATATATATATATATATATATAAATACACACACACACATATATATATATATATATATATATATATATATATATACCGTATTTGCCTGAAACATATAAAAAAAGATCTTCACTGTGTCCAATACACCCATATCGCCGTTGGGAGGCTAACAGAGGGTGAGAACAACCATGGTTACAAACTTACAAATTTATTTTTTTATTGCTATTAGTATTACTAACTCTGCAATTTATATAAGCAAAATGATATTGATTTCTTTTAAGAGTTTCTGAAAAAACAATGAAATAACTTTTAACAAATTTATGAAGTAGTGTACTAAAATTCATTTTTACTCAAAATGTCTTGTAAAACCAAGAGGCGTCTTATACGAAGGATCATCCAATAATCCAGCAAATTATATATTTTATTCTTTTATTTGATTCTGCCATTAGACTGCGGCCTTACTGAAGCGCCAGCCTAATTTAGTCGATTGCATCGATCGCAGTACTCAGTTTTCAAGTCTGATACTTAGTTTATCGATTTTTTCTTCTTGCTGAAACGTTATGGTACGAGAAATAAACACAGACACAAACGGAGACTGAGTAATGGACACACACACACACACACACACACACACACACACACACACACACACACACACACACACACACACATTACATGTGCCATTGTCCTGTGTTCACCCTTCTATCGGTATGTTTACTTCGTTTTTTCTCTTTTTCTTCTACCCGTTTTTCTTTCTTTCTCTCTCTTCGCTATCACTTCTTTCCCTCGTGGGTTTTGATAGATAAAAGGCCATGGACACGATATAGATCGATGTTCTCTTATAATTGTTTCTACTTTTGGCACAAGGCCAGCAATTACCCAGTGCATTACTGGTACTTTATTTTATCGACCCCGGAAGGATGAAAGGCAAAGTTAACCTCGGCGGGATTTGAACTCAGATCATACAGGGAGGTAACTCTATGCTTCAAAGCATGCGCCGAAACATCTATGACCCGTAATAAACAGCTGACGAAGAGAAACTTTCCATCTCTTGTTTGTGTCGCCTTACCTTCTAACACTCGTTATCAGTAATTTTCAATCTAAATATTCTTCTTAACTCAGTTAATTTAATTTAATTTAATTTAATATTTATTTACATAAAATACAAAACCAATATCCCTCATAACTCATTAGAACAATTATCTATAACATGATATACACATTTATTTATTTATTTATTTATTTATTTATTTATCTACTTTAACAGAAGAAAAATATTATATTATAAACACATTTTAAACAACTAATAATTGTAAATACACATACTATTAAGATATATACTTAGAATATATTTCCCTCAAATTAACGTTATATGATTTTTTTTTATTCATCTTCCCTTTTTTCTTTCTTTTCTCGCACTATTTTATCCTTCTTCTCTTTTCTCTTCTCTCTCTCCATAGTTGTTTACATATTCATTTGCATATTAACCCATAAGTTTGAAAAATCCCTAATACATTCCCACTATCCAGAGAATATCCAACCGATAAGGTATGATTTTCATGGGTATGTCTCTATTTACAAAACAAACTTTGTATTTTATCTGAGGAAAGCGTACCAATGTGTTTTGTAATCCTTGAAATATATATAATAAAATAAATATGGTTTTATAAATATAGTTTCCATTATTTAATATCATTGTATATATATATATATATATATATATATATACATATATATATATACACACATATATATAAATATATATATATATATACATATATATATATACACACACACACATATATATATATGTATATTCATATATATATTTATTTATATATGTACAGTATATATATATACATATACACACATATATATATGTATATTCATATATATATATATTAGAAAATATATAGCTTTCACCGTATTTTTGACTAAAGGAATTTTAGCCTGATAATGGGGTTTAGAACCCTCAGATAAATGGAAAAAGATGAGTATTGACGTACATGGGAGTCGAACCCACATCTTTGGTTAGCGCGACCACTGTGCTACCATTACACCAACTCATCACCCATCTCTTTAGTCAAAAATACGGTGAAAGCTATATATTTTCTAATTTCAAACCTGCTCACTGTTTCAAAACATACTTACTTGCCATTTAAACTCGCTAAGAATGTAGTTTCTAATTTGGATGGAAAGAGATGGGTGATGTGTTGGTGTAATGGTAGCACAGTGGTCGCGATAACCATGTACGTCAATGCTCATCTTTTTCCATTTATCTGAGGGTTCTAAACCCCATTATCAGGCTAAAATTCCTTTAGTAAAAAATACGGTGAAAGCTATATATTTTCTAATTTCAAACCTACTCACTGTTTCAAAACATACTTACTTGCCAATATATATATATATATATATATATATATATATATATATATATATATATATATATATACACACACACATACGTATATATATATATACACATACGTATATATATATGTGTGTGTGTATATATATAATATATATACATACGCACATACTTACACACGCTCATACACACATTCACACACGTGTGTGTGTGGCTGTGTAATAGATCGACAAAGATAACGGGTCTCTGCTATGGACTTAACTTTAGTTTTTCATTGATAGAATTGATAGAAATTCGTGAAATACGAAGAAATCCAGCTGTATTTGGTTGTGAAAATAAAACTGATGTATCTTATTGGTTTGGTGAGATGAAATATTTATTAAAATTTTACTCTTGATATTTGAAAAGGAAACTCTTGGGGTAAGAAAGTGGACGGCAAGAAGATTTAATACTTAAAGATATCTAAGTCATATAAGTAGAATTTTACTACAAGCTATAAATCAACCGACGCTCACACAGATAGATGCATACATATATATATACCTAAACACGTACATACACATTCATGCATATATAAACATATACGCACGAATGCATTAAGCTGTTTTTCTGTATTCAATATCAGAATTATTTTTAGTGTTTTCTAAATAATTACGTATTAGGCCTGTGTATGGGAATGCATGTGAACATGCAACAAATACTTATTTCTAATTTAGGCACAAAGCCAACAATATGTGGGGAGGACAAAGTGGATTACATCGACACCAGTTCATAACTGGTATTTTATTTACTCAACCACGAAATGATGAAAGGCATAGTTGAACTCTTATTACGTAAAGGGCTGTAACTAAATGATTTTAAGCATGTTGTCCGACGCTCTAACGATTCTAACAATTTGAAGGGATGGGGGAAGTCAATTAAATCGAAGTGTACTGGTACTTTATTTTATCGACCCAATAAATATGAAAGCCAAAGCTAACCTCGATGAGATTTGAATGTAAAGAGATGTAAGCTATATGCCACAAAGCGTGTTGTCCGACGCTCTACAGATATTGATAATCCAAAGCCCTTATGTATCAAATTATAGTTTCTGATTTAGGCACTGGGCCAATAATTTTATGCGAGGGGAAACTCGATTATATTGACCCCAGTGATCTACAGGTACTTTATTTTATCAACCTCATAAGGATGAAAGGCAAACCTAACCTCAGTGGGACTTGAAATCAGAACGTAAAGCGTCGTAATTATAGCTGCACAGCATGTTGCCCGAGGTTTTACCGATACTGTCAATCCAATGTCCTTATTCATGAAATAATATTAATAATAATTTCTACTATAGGCACAAGGCCAGCAATTTTGTATCATTTAAGGTTGAGGAGGTTGTCGTGAATGGATCTCTTATAACACCAAAAGCTAGACACACTCGGACTAAAGTGCCAAAGGAACTTAATGTGGCAAATTCCATGTCTTTCGATGCTATCCACAATTTTCGTACAATATCACACTTGAACCTAGCAATCTTTGGGAAATCGAGGAGATTAATGACTGTTACAGGCAAGGGCCTTGTTTCAAGGGGGTACCAGGGGACAAGTACTCCCCCACGTTTTCAGGAACGGGGAACAAACCATCCTCCCTACTTTTTTCCAATGAAAAAAACATAGGAAGATCTCCCTAACAAGCCATACATATATGTATAATACATATTTTTACATGTTTATTTATGTGCATATATTTATATGAATATATATAGACCCTAAGATGCAAACGGTATTGAATTTTGTTCGTTCGATATTTACATTCATTTGCTAAAAATGAAAAAAAGATCAACTCATCAATAATTTGAATGAGAATTGTATAACATTTTTATATGTATTTGTCTCACTAAGTGAATATAGATAAATAAACAAAACATTGTTTATCAAACTCCCAATGGAAATGCAAATAATTTTATTTTCTACTCTTGAATTTCAGCTGCTTCCGTTTTTTCGTAGTATATAACATCTTCAATTGTTAACGTCTCATGCAGCATTTTCTTTGATCACGACACTTATAAAAAACATCACCCTTTTCAAGTGAGAAATTTAATCACGCGTATTTATCACAACATGAAGAAAATAAAGTATCGTCACCACGCTCATTAAAACCTGTGCCTTACTCACTAACACGACTTTCTGCAGTCAAAGACTTCTTGAAAATTATTCAGATGTCGTCATTTCTTTACAAGAGTAACAAATGAGTTTGGCACATACATTGCATCCAGAGCTAATGGTATTCTTACGTGTCACTCTACGGGCCAATGTGTTCTTGGATTGCATGTTGTAGTCCATTACTTCAATTCCTTGAAGGATTGAACAAATATTTTCAAAGTACCACCGTCAATCTAGGTAGCATGTTGCATAGTGTCAAACTGGTACAGGAGGAGCTAAAAATCTACGCAGTGAAGAAACATTTCAGGAGCTGTTCAATACAGCAGAAAAAATGATTTATCAACTCGATATTTCTCCTTTAGAGCTACCCAAGCAACGAAAAGTTCCTAAAAAATACCAGGAAGCAAATGCGTTAAAATATCAACACTGCACTGTTTTTGGATCATTACAGAGTGCAGTATTTGCAGGTAGCGGATACTGCAATATCAAATTTGAAAGATTATATTTTTTCACAGGATTTAGCAGATTATGAAAAACTGACCAATATTTTACTCAATGAAAGTTTTTGTGCTGAAGTGATCATACAGTATCCAGAGCTTGATGAATTTTCTTTAAGGAACGAAATACTTTTTTTATAGAAATCATCATAGTGGATCATCTCTCGAGGATCATCGTAAAATATTTGGTGAAATGTAACCAAAAGTCCGTCGCATGTTTCCAAATGTTGAGCGATTGCTCAGGTTACTTTTAATGTTTCCAACCAGTTCTTGTGAAGCTGAAATATCTTTTAGCGCTCTGCAGAGACTCAAAACTTGGCTGCAATCGACCATGAATCAAT
Source organism: Eledone cirrhosa (assembly GCA_964016885.1). Classification (NCBI taxonomy): domain Eukaryota; kingdom Metazoa; phylum Mollusca; class Cephalopoda; order Octopoda; family Eledonidae; genus Eledone; species Eledone cirrhosa. The sequence continues at coordinate 358,413,752 of OZ024740.1, forward strand.
ATTCTAATATGCCAGAGATGTTTTGAAAAAGATTAGTTGTGAAGAAGTTGCTAAATTATTTATTGACAGCAATGATGCGAGATATGATACGTTTGGAAAGTTCTAAAAGACAATAAATTTACTTTATATTTTTTTTATTCAAACGTCTATGTATTATTTTTCGTTTATTTGATATAAATGCTTTTTACTTTTATTTGTTTTATATCTGAACTTCATTTGAATATATAAAATTTAATTAGCGTAAAATTTTACTTACGTGATAGGGTCCGGGAAAGGAACCATAAGCAATACTAACGTGCTACTTTAAGAATTAACAAATGTTGGTTTGTCCCTTTCACATTTTTAAGGCAAACGAGGCCCCTGGTTACAGGTAATAATCCTGAAATATGTGACTATTTAGGAACAAACAAATTTTATGTTATAAACATCTTTCTCAATTTATCAACCTTAGTTCTCATGATTCTTATAAGCGACTCAAAAGAAAAGTGCAAAATGTTTTCAGAGATATTAAGCAACAATGGTGGCAGGGCAAAGCCAAATGAGCATAAGAGTAAGTAGATCGCAAGGTTATGGTCCTGAATCTTCTTCAACAGCACCTGTAAGAACTGCAGATGGTCGGTCACTTTTGACTGATATTGTTTCCATTCAGAATTGTTGGGTAGACCACTTCTCTAAGCTCCTTAAAAGGTCTTCTAATGTCGACATAGTTATTATTGAATCAATGGAAAGCTACTCAACTGCAGATGAAATGGCCTCAGAATCAATTAGAAATGACATTGCTTCTGCTGTAAAAAAATTAAATAATTATTTCTGATTTAGGCACAAGGCCAACAATTTTTTAGGGGAGTGGAAAGTCGATTAAATCGACCGCAGTGAATTACTGGTGCTTTATTTTATCGACCCTGTAAGGATGAAAGCAAAGTTAATTTCAGCAGGATTTGAACTCAGTTCGTAGAGGGCCGTAGTTCTATTATGCAAAGCATGGTGTCTGACGCTCTACCGATATTGTCAATCCACCGTCCTCACAAAAATTAAATAATGATCAGTCTTCTGGACTACTTACTGAGGTTCTCAAGCTTGGAGATGAGAAAATGGTAGATGAACGTACCCCTAAGTAAGTGTTTGATGGAGAACTTGTTCATGGAGAAAGGAAACAGTGTAAACGAAAGAAAAAGTTCAAGGATAATTGAAAGAGAACTTGAAGAATGAAGTAATTGTAAAAAAAAAACCCAAAACACTGGAAAATATTGGAATTGAGCAAAATAGTGCAATGCAGGTAAATATTAAAAAGAAAATAAGAAAAAAAGCCCATTAAGTAAAGAACATGAACTATGGAACGTTTTCTACCTGTAGAGTTTGGGGCAAAATATGCCTCTCATATAAATGAGTTTCCTACTAACTACAGAACATATTTACCAGGTCACTTTTATCAATGCCACATATGCCACAAGATCTGAAAATCTCAAAGAGGTCTGAAAAGACAGTTCAAACTTAATCTAGTTCAGACGCCACAGGCAGTTCAAGCTGCATCAAAACTAATCTGCAATGTCTTTTAAAAGTATGTCTAGACTAAAACGCCACATAGGATCTCAATCCACAACTGAACATCCTGTATACTGAGGAGATCAAGCTTTGCATTGAGCAGACAACATCAACAAAACAAATTTATGTATATATACACATATAAGAAGACGGCTATATGTGGCTCTTACAATAGTAGATGCTGATAACTATCTCTGCATTATCTTAAATCTTAGAAAACTGAGAAATCTTTTGAAATGAATCTAAACAACTATTGGAAATATTTTGCATGGCTACAAATGTCACACACCATTATGGAGATAATGCCCTTATCTTGATGACGATGATGATTCTGAAGAGGAGATGGAGAATGAAGCCAAAGTGTGACAGTGGACAATGTATGTAAACTTCAATAAGACTAATGACATATAGATGAAGCGGATTGGGAGGAGAAAGATGAAAGATACAGAAGATTAAACAGACTGAGATGTTGGATTTCGATGCCCACACTGAAATGTTAATTACAATAAATATGGAGATTTATACTAATAATAATTAAAATAAGAATAATGAAGACAAGTGTATGCAGCCTCACATTATGATAAAGAGGTTCGCTTCGCAATCCAGGGTTTGATCCCATAACATGGTATCTTGTGCATGTGTCGTTTACCATAGCTTCAGTTTGACCCATGTCTTGTGAGTGAAGTTGGGTAGAATAAAACTATTTAGTAGCCCGTCAGATTGGCTGTGCTTGCAATTAACAGGGTCAGTCTTGTCACACAATGTTACCCTGAATCTCCCTGAGAACTACCTTAAGGATATACGTGTCTGTAGAATGTCAAGTCACTTACTCGTTAATTTCATGAGCAATCTGTTCCGTTGATCGAACAGCTGGAACACTCATAATCGAAACCGACGGAGGTCCATCGATCGATCGTATGAAGGAAGACGACGACGGTGATGATGATGATACTAATGAGAAGAAGAAGAAGAAGAAGAAGAAGAAGAAGAAGAAGAAGAAGAAGAAGAAGATATACAGTTAAAACTTCTTCACCCACTTATTCCTGAGAGGGTCATGGGGGCTGAGTCCTCAAACACTCTTTCCACCGAGTTCTGTTAGAAGCAACTGTCTCCAATTGATCCAGCTGGATACCCTAGCGAGACCAGCAAAGCTCATGGATGTTATCCAACCATCTTACTCGGGATGTACCAGTGGGTCTCCTGGAGGGCCATGGGAGCAGAGTCTTCAAGGAAGCTCTCCAGAGGGTCCTACCAGAAGCACCTTCTCCAAATGATCCGGCTGCATCCCAAGGGAGACCTACCGAGCCCATAGATGTTATTCAATCATTTTACTTGTGGACTACCCCTGGGTCTACTGCCGGTTGATTTTGAACGTAAAATCTGTCCAGCGATTCTTATACCACATTAATGAAAAACAACAAGCATCTGTTAACATATAATCCGAGCTTATAGCTAACGTAGCAATTATTAAACCTCAAATATAATCAATTTTTATATTTTGATCGAAGTCAATCAGATATCACTTCACTTTTATTTTCAGTATAACAAAAAATCGAAACTATTTTATATTAGCAAGTCTAATATCGCATCAAGTAAATCAAATGAAACAATGAAAGAGTGAATTATTAAAATCATAATGCTTATATTATGTCATGATATTAGAATGGGATAATGATGCTAATCATAGCCAATTTCCAGTCGGAATTTCATATTGTTCTCTTAATATTAAGCAGTGAGCTGAATAATCAATGTATAATTAAATACTCATAATTCATATTCTCATGAAACGAAGGATTCGTATATTTTAAACATTTGTAGTATTTTTTTGTTTTTAACGTGGACAGGATTTTGGTACTATGTTCTGAACATCAGGTATTGGGTTTCCATTCTTTTTTGAATACGTGATTTCTTGGCTATCGGTACGAACTTTAATTGTTAAGGAATCTCCGTATGTGGATGGACCGAGACATTATTGAATGATATGTGTTTATATTTATCTGTATATTCTTACTTTCTTATCTAGATACAATATCAATATTTATAGGAGAAAGATTTAAACTGCTGGATTGAACATCTTATATTACTGAATCGTTGTCTAATATAATACTGAAAATTATAATATTTAGAATATAAATTTATTGAGGCTGGAATTTCAACTTTGAAAAAAAAAAGAATTTTACAAATCCAACTGTTTTGGCTAAGCTGAATTACAACGTGTTTTAAAGCAATGAAATAGAATGTTGTATTGTTCATATACTTTTTGTTTGCAACGGCATTAAAATGTAGGTGAAAGGAAATTATATTCAGCCAAAAACCAAAACTACGTCACCTCAGATTCCATTTCCAGGCGCTAGATTATCCGTTGTTCTGTGGATTTAATACTATCACATAATGTTTTATTTCTCTGTCACTAGGTACAAAGGTCCTATATCTAAGGAGAGGAGGAGGATATAGGGGGTCAGTACTTCATATCTTTCCAGGAATCATATCAGAGGTCTTCATCTGGACATTGAAACTCTGACCCAGCTCACCACTTGCTCCACAACACTTGGCATCATAAGCGATATCGATATTG
>OZ024740.1:358425368-358482868 GCA_964016885.1 Eledone cirrhosa
AGCTAATATTAATCAACGTTTTGTTGGTAAATTATACGAACAATTTTGTCACAATAACACAAATCATTCTTATTTATGATATTAAGGCAACCCAGCTTGTTTGCATTACAAGCTATATCCCAGCAATACGTAAATCTATATATCTGGAGGTCTGAATATATAGAATACTTCAAAGAAGTTTCTCATCTACACAAGCAAGGTTGTTTGAACTCCCTTTTCTTCCCCTTCTTACATCAACAACGACAACAGCTGAAAAGGAGTACGAATTTAAAGAGGTATCATAAAAAACGAAATTAGAGCACCAGAATTAGATTGTTGTTGGATAGCCCCAGCTCAGCTATGATCAAGCAAACCCCAGGAGAATAAAACACGATAGAATGAGGTGTTGCAAAAGGAAACTGTAGCTCAGAAAATTATTACTTGAGCCAAATGCTCTTCTAAATGTTTGACAAAATTAAACCTAGGTCGTACTTCTTTATCAAATGTAAAGAGAATTTTACTGAAACACTTCGTAAAGATGCTTTCTTCATCATTTTAAAAGAACGTTGAGCATACCTCTTTCATCTAATTTCTATCTTAAAATATATGTTTTTCTACTTAAAAACATACAAACAAAAGTGCATGCAAGATATATAAAAATGAGAACATGCAATCTGTGAGGTGGGTGGGTGAGGTAAATAACAAAAGTAATAAATTAAGTTGTAAATTAAGCAATAAGGAAATAATTATTACCAGAATGTATAATGCAGTTAATTGTAAAGAAACCAAATGGAATGTTTTGACGTAAGAACAGAATTGGCTATACTTACCATGTCATTGATATATTGGGAAATATATTAATTGCTATGTTCAAAGGATTTCAGTTAAACGAAGATTAGGAAGGTATAGAAAAGATAACATCAAAGACATTCCAAGCAATTGATAAGGAAGTAGCGAAAAATTTAATTTCATTATATAAATAAAGGCTTTCATTTGCAGAGTAAATGTAACCAAAGACATAAAGTCAGCCCGTATGAAATCAAGAATACTCAATTAATTTGAATAAGAAATAAAAATAAATCTACCACACACTATTTTCATTGAATGTCAAGAAATTTGATTTCCTAAGAAGTAAAACAAAACACGTGAAAACGTAATTAGTGTGCCAAAATTGATGAAAATAAGGTGAATAATAAGAGCTGATTAGTCAGTTTCAGGAAAGATTGCATGGTAATCAGTATTTAGAAAACAAATATCAGATTATTTATGCGAATAATTAAACTTTGGTTTGAGGTAATGAGTTTGGGCGTGTTAAAGCTCATGCTGTTCGGTCTCACTCTTTTATAATTTCTTCTCGCTCCCATAATATCTCAGCTATAATTTTCGTGTCAATATCTTGGCTTCTCTGAGGCTTTGTATTCTCGCCAAAACTTCACCCAATTGTCTAAATGTCTTCCATTTTCTTATCATTCTAATCATTCCTTGATATGGCTCGTTAAATGTTGACGATATAATTAACATTATTTAGTAACTCAGGAAATAAATTCTACTTAATAGCATATTTGACAATTAATCTTGCAATTATCTTTAAATTAATATATATTACAATACATCATTCATGATTTATACATTATATACATTATATACATATCGTATACAAGGTCTGTCACATTGGTAAGGGTCCGTGTGCAAGATAATAAGAGGGAACGAAATAGAGAGTGAGCAACGGTGGTAGTATTGGTGGAAACAGCGCCGATTTAATCACATGCTGTAACAAGTCATTATGGAAAGGTGATGGTAAGAGTGTGTGTATGTAAGAGAGAGAGAGAGAGATTAATTACTTTTTAAAATGTCAATTATGTTTTAGAAAGAAGGCGATGGTAAGATTATGTGTGCAAATGAGAGATCGGGTGTGAATAATATTCCTTTTTTGGTAGTTGCAGTCATTTGATAAACTCATTCGATTTATTTTGTAATTATGTACTCTATATACTATTTGGGTCTATTCAAATGTGTTATAAATGAAACATTAATTGTTTCTACGTCAGGCACAAGGCCAGCAATTACCCAGTGCATTACTGGTACTTTATTTTATCGACCCCGTAAGGATGAAAGGCAAAGTCAACCTCGGCGGGATTTGAACTCAGATCGTAAAGGGACGTAACTATGCTGGAAAGCATGGCGTCCGAACCTCTACCGATACTGCCAATCCACAATGAAACATTAATGAGATCTGATATTAAAAACGACATACTGATTGTTTCTAATTAAACGGTGGCGTCCTTACGAGCTTACCTAGTAGATGATTAATAGTAGAACATTAATGAATTATCCAACGTGACTCCTTAAAAGGAATGAAAGAGAGAGAGAGAGAGACAGAGAGTGAGAGAGAGAGAGAGGGAGAGAGAGAGAGAGAGAGAGAGAGAGAGAGAGAGAGAGAGAGAGAGAGAGAGAGCTACGCATGCACGCTTCTCTGTATGTGTAATATATAGAGAAAAAGATATATATATATATACTTGGAGACGGTCATATTGTTGTAATATTGCCAGAAATAATAACAGAACACATCAGTGTTTGGTTAGTTTTCGCTTCTGTATCTTTATATATATATATATATATATATATATATATATATATATATATATAGAGAGAGAGAGAGAGAGAGAGAGTGAGAGAGAGAAAATAAAGTTTCAGCTCATCGACGAAAAAACATACGCCGCGTTAGTCTCAAAATAACTGTATCATGTTAGATATATTTTCAGCTCTTCAAAGGTAGATTTTCTGAAAGGTGCAAGAGAATGACAGTTGCAAATAAAGAAGAACGGAAAAAGATCGACAATGAAACAAATCCCATTCATAAATCATGATTCATAAATAAATAAGTTGTTGATTGAAAGAACAAGGGAAGCTTCATTCAAAAACTACTTAAGGTAACTTCCAAAGTAACGAAACTAATGCATGGCAATTCTATAAAAAACAAATTAAGAATCATTTAACGTAATATAAGTACTTAATGTGTGAACATTAGCATACGGTTTGAAATATGAATATACAAACTGCCCCAAATGAAAGGAAAATAGTGAGTGCATGTGTGTATGTGAGTGTGTGTGTGTGGGGGGGGGGGGGGGTGAGAGAGTGAGAGAGAGAGAGGAAGAGAAAGAGTGAGGGAGTGAGAGAGCGAGAGAGAATAAGAGTGAGGGAGGGAAACGAGATTGTGAGGACGCGCTCGCACACAATATTCTCTTATAGAGGCTCGTATCCCAAAAGAGGACAGTTGAAAAGGCCTCCAGCTTAATGTTTCTGGGCGATCAAATTCTTATACATACAAGAGATTTCGACCTCTAGACAGTCTGATTTACAAGTTGACAAAATAAAGTTTGCCTCACGACTCTGCAACAGATAATTTTGTTTTTATCCAGCATAGCAATGTAGACATACGCGCTAGCCAGCCCTGTTGGAATCGGCATTAGCTGAGTTTGTTGCCGGATTAGTAAAATTTATTACATTTTATTTTACATTATACACATAAGGTACTGCTATTGTTTTCATTCCGTTCTTCATTGCTGCACATGATTTCCAAGTAAATCATGTTATAAATAAAGAGAATATTTAAATAAGCAATATTTTGCTCATTTGTTAATTCTTGTACATGCGATTTGGGAAAATCATTTTCCTCACGGTAATGTCCCTTCACATCACAACAAGCGAGTGCAACTACTCAATATTTCTCTCGACGTATTCAGATATATATCTTTTGTCCAGACCACTTTTCATTACTCGACAAAAAGCTATTCACCCATTCAACTATCTATACGACAACTTCATCTCGCAACTCATTCTAACATCTAACAAATAGACCAAACTGACAAACAAATAATCTTCTCGAGGTCAACTTGTCCAAGTCGGAGGTGGTGAATGTCAACCACAATGCAGAGCAGAGGGCTTTGTAACCTCCGTCGTCTTACGGGCGATCCATACTCCGCCAGATGCAGGTGACCCCGAAAGTCTCCGGCCATCCTCTCCACCATCAGGTCCAGGTGTTTGCAGCTCATGACACTCACGAGCAGACTGGGCATAATTAATGCCCAGTCAGCTCTCTTTCTGTTGATAAACTGTTTCGCCATGACGAAGCTCCTCTACACATTTCCTTGCTACAGCTACGCATCTCTCCTCACTGACCTCGACATTTGTATCCCAGTGGCAGCTGAGGGGATATGCAACATCAGGTTTGATGACTTTGGATGGCAACAGATCACCTTACCTGTTAGAAACGGTGGCAATCATCCACGTCATGTTGCTCTCAACGAGGTCATGAAGCATGGCTTGGATGCTGCAAGCTTCCTCTCCCAGCTCGAGCCAGCGGGAATGGACCGAGGCGACGGTAAAAGTCCAGACGGTATGACCATCTTCCCGTTCCGCGGTGGTAAACCCCTCATCTGGGGTGCCACATGCAGTGACATATTCTTCACCGGCAACATGGTGCAGTCTGCGACTAACCCAAGCTTTGCTGCATTTCGGGTAAACTCTCCAAATATTGGTCGCTCTCCGACAGGTTTGCAGTCGAGCCCGTAGCAGTTGAGACTTCTGGTGTCCTTGGCCCAACGGCCACCTCCCTACTCACGACCATCGGCACAGAGTTGGCTACCGGCAGGTGTGAGCCTTGCGAGCTGGACTTGGCTCTTCTCGTGCGTCTCTCTCCCCATCTTCCGGGGAAACGCCTTCTTTATTCTGTCATATGACGGGTAATACTCTAGTTCAGCTGTATACAACCACCGGGCCGCGGACTGGTATCAGGCCTAACCATTTGGTATCGGGCCGCACAGAAAGAATAACACTTTTTTTTCCATTTTATTGACTGTTGCGTTCTAAATTATGTTGAGTTGAGTCTGCATTACGTTGAGCTGAGTTACATTTTCTGTATAAATGTAATAATTAGATGAATAATACAATTATATAATATGCACTTTATTTTTATTGTTTTCTTATGCGGTGAACGACACTCATCCCCCCTCGGCCCGTGCAGAAATTGTCTTGCATAACACTGGTCTGTGGCTTAAAAAGGTTGGGGACTCCTGCTTTAGTTTATATAAATACATTACAAAGTTTATCTCTTTGTCTAGAAACAATGTTACAATTTCTTAACGAATCGACACAACATTTGGCAGAGAGATTTATCCCGGAATAATTGATGAACAAACATTTTTCACATCCAATATCTGAAACTAGAGAAGAAAAGAGTTTTTTTTGGAGAGATGTAGAATAAATAATGATATACCATCCTTGGATTTCTTAAAATTTGAATTTTAAATGCTCTGATACTTGAATTGCCCTTAATTTCTCCCGTTTCTTTTCACTCCTGAAGAACAGATGACGGTTAAGTTCATCGAGCTTATCTCATCTTACAAATGAAAATAGTGAAGTACTACACTATAACCTCATATAAATATTTATATATATATATATTTGTGTTCCCACGCAAATCCGTTTATCCACAATGTAACGTATTGTATTCGCTCTGATATGCAGATTCGTATTTGCAACATACGATTTTTATAAAATCATTGAACATGTGAGAATCGGCAACCCCAGGCGACATCTAATTGTCTGGCTTGGTATCATTGTATGTCTCTCTCTCTCTCTCTCTCTCTCTCTCTCTCTCTCTCTCTCTCTCTCTCTCTCTCTCTCTATATATATATATATATATATATATATATATATATAGTTAGGGAAGCAGAAAATTGCTTATTGTGATCCAGTTCTTGGTTAAGAAAGCCAGTTTCATGGATGGTTTCAACGTACGGTTAGGAGTAACTCCACAAGTTTGTAAGAATCCCGTTCAATCTTGGAGTATAAAGTATAAAAGAGAAAACACAGGTAAGCATTAAGAGAAGGATTTTATCCAGGTATTTACGACCGTTTCATTGGTAAGTGCAACCTTATATTGCTATACTGCAAATAGCAGCCACTCAATTATAATTGTTGTTCACAGTCGAAATTTTCAAAATAGTGAGTAAGTTACTCTTGCAATAATTCTTAATATATAGAGAAAAACATTTATTTGGAATTGTATTTACTAGTATAGAGAGAGAGGAATCAGAAGGTGAGGGGACAAACGGAATAGTATAGACAGAGAGGAAGGGGAAAAAGTTAGGAAGTAGAGTGACAAACTGAGATGTAGGGAGGGGTAGAGGTGGAAGGATTCCTTGATCAGTTTTGATAGCAGACTTCATGTCGTGGAATGTAGTGAGTTAAAGAGAATTAAATTGATCATAGTGGGAGGGATGGATAGAGAAAGGGGGAGAAAGAAGAAAAGAAAAGAAAAGATAGCCAAGAAGGGGAGGGAAGGAAGGAAGAAAACGAAGAAATAGAAGGGGAATGAAGGAGGAGGGGGATATAGATGTTGGTTTTTGTGGGTAATTAAAAGGGTTTAGATACAACAAGAGGGTATACAGTCTAAGTATATGCAGTTTGTCAGTTGGTAGTAAGAGGTTAAGGGTTCGATTTGCATTTGTAGTGCGAAAACTTCTCTTTGAGTCTATGGTTACAATAAATTGATCTTTCGATTTTATTGTTGAGTAACTTATTCTTCGACCTCAAGATGTGGAACAGCTCAAGGTCGCATAATTCGCAGCTTCTCATACCACACCGATATGGGGGCGCGTTCGATAATTATTTCCATTTCAGGGTGTATTGATGGTTACTTTCCCTCAGTTTGATTTCGATGTTGTATTTCTATTTACCGTATACTTTGTAGTTCTATGCGTAAGTGCGTGTGTGCGTGTGTTTCTGGAGTTTGTGTTATGCGTGTTCGTGTGCGCTTTACGGAGGCTTTCATCTATATATTCTACTCTATCTAAGTGGTCTGCCTTGTCTAATGCGGTATTGTAGTATTCTGCATGTTCTTCGAAGATTTGTCGGTTAGACGAGAGGCGGGAGATCCTAAGGGATATGCTGCGTGGAATGAATTTAATTATGGAAACACACGCACACACGCACTTACGCATAGAACTGCAAAGTATACGATAAATAAAAATACAACATCGAAATCAAACAAGTCACGCAGTAAAAAATATATTTGGTATAACCCCATATTTAACACCTCTATTAGTACTAACCTACCCTCTACCTTCTTTAGAATAATAAATAAGCACTTTCCGGATTCACATAGATACAGCAAAATCCGTAACAGTAAATCTATTAGACTATCTTACTCCACAGCACCAAATATAGAGGCACACATTAAGATGCTTAACGCTAAAAAGATACATAACAACACCAAAACACAAATTTACAACAATAACAATACAATCACCATCGAACACAACAAAATATCTAATACACAACCACCCGCTAATAGGCAAACAAACGTAACACACTTGTACAGGCATCGCAGCCCACCAAGACTGATCACGGACACTGAGATACAGGACGCTCTGGGCCGCTGCGGGAAACGCAAGTCACCCTGTCTAGATGGTCTACCCTACGAGTTTTACATAGGCATGCCGGACTTGTTCTCTGGCATCCTCGAAGCCGTCTACTGCAATTGGCAGCAGAACGGAAGAATTCCCAGTTCTGTAGGCAAGGGCGTAGTAACGCTGATCAGGAAAGACGAGAGTAAGGGGGATGAAATTAACAACTTCAGGCCCATAACTCTGCTCAACACAGAGTTAAAGATTTTGGCCAAGGTGCTAGCGACGAGGTTGGCGCTTGTCGTCGAGAACCTGGTAGGGAAAGCGCAAACGTGTGCAATCCCGACCAAGTCCATACACGACAACCTCCACGCCATGCGATACATCATAGAGAGGGTGGGTAGTAAACCCGGCTTCGGTGGGGCTCTGATCAACTTGGATCAGTCTAAGGCATTCGATAGAGTCCATCATCGATACTTGGAAGCGGTTCTCAAGGCGGCCGGTTTCGGTCCCGTGTTTAGGGGATGGATCGAGGCGATGCACACCAGCATCTGCTCGAGGGTCAAGGTGAACGGCTACCTATCGGAGCCGTTCGCAATCACGCGTTCCATTCGACAGGGGTGCCCTCTCTCCTCCATTCTGTATGTATTGACTCTAGAGCCACTACTGCGGAAATTGGAGCTGTTGCAGGGCATCCGTCTAGAACCAGGACTGGGCAAAGCGGCGTCGGCTTATGCCGACGACGTGGCGGTAATGGTGTCGAGCACCTCGGAAATCGGGGTGATCGGCAACTTAAAGAAAGAATACGAAACGCTGACGGGAGCAAAACTAAACCCGGAGAAGTCTGTCGGTTCGCAACTCGGTTCGTGGAGAGGCAAACCGATGACGTCCGACAGCGTCGTTGGACGCTACGCGGACGGACCGGTGAAATTGCTCTGGGTCTGGTTCGGTCCAGACCTCCAGGTGGAGAAAAACTGGAACGAGGTCACGGCCAAGGTGTTTGCACTCACACAGAAGTGGGCAGAGTGCAAACTGTCCTTGAAAGGTCGAGCGGAGGTGGCGAACACTTTCATAGCGTCCGTCATCTACTACCGTTTGACTGTCGTGCTTTGTCCCCGTGAACACCTCGCCAAGATGGAACGCATGCTCTTCCAGTTTCTGTGGAAGAAGCAGGCTCCGCTGGTGAGGAGATCCGTCTGCTGTCAGCACCCTTCCAACGGAGGGCTGAGAAAGTCGTGGCTGATGATGCACAAACATGTGCTGAGGCTGCGGCATCTCTAGGTATTCCTCACCGACCCCCAAAAGGTGTGGGCACCGTTTGTGAGACAGGCTTTCCCACAGCTCGTCTCGCTGACGGAGCTGCAGTCCTGAGTCAAGAAAAGACCGAAAATGATGGGCGTCTTGCATATTGAATGCGCTCAGGCGCTCACAGTCCTCTGGCAAGCGGGCGCAGCAATCAGTGGAGACTCCACTTCAACATTCTATAGAGGGATTGTACGTCACAAGGGCGACGACGTGCTCGGAGAGACTCTGGGCGTCGAAGACGATGAGCTCACCAGTCTGTTTGGTAGGACTTTCCGCCCGGGACCTATGGACAACTTCCAGAGGTCCTTGGCCTGGCAGTGCTACCGAGGAGCTCTACCGGTTCGTAACAAGATCTACAGGCATCGCAGCCCACCAATAATGCCAAAGTTGCCTATGACAAGAATTGTAACTGCCACCTACCTGAAACTTGTCCATTACATAATAAATGTATGCAGTCTAACCTGGTTTACCAATGCACAGTGGAATCAGACAACCAGAAATGGTATTACATCGGAGCGACTGGGAATACATTTAAAGTCCGTTGGTATACACACCGTTACGCATTGAAACATTCCCAGCATCGTTATGTAACTACCCTTGCAATCAAGACCTGGCAACTGAGGGAAAGTAACCATCAATACACCCTGAAGTGGAAAAAATTATCGAACGTGCCCCCATATCGGAGTGGTATGAGAAGCTGTCGATTATGCGACCTTGAGCTGTTCCACATATTGAGGTCGAAGAATAAGTTACTCAACAATAAAATCGAAAGATCAATTTATTGTAACCATAGACTCAAAGAGAAGTTTTCGCACTACAAATGCAAATCGAACCCTTAACCTCTTTCTACCAACTGACAAACTGCATCTACTTAGACTTTATACCCTCTTGTTGTATCTAAACCCTTTTAATTACCCACAAAAACCAACATCTATATCCCCCTCCTCCTTCATTCCCCTTCTATTTCTTCGTTTTCTTCCTTCCTTCCCTCCCCTTCTTGGCTATCTTTTCTTTTCTTTTCTTCTTTCTCCCCCCTTCTTTGCTTTTATTTTTGACATTATTATCTTTATCTTTATTTTTCATATATATATTTCTTTCTTTATATCCCCCCCCCCCCTCTCTCTCTCTCTCTCTCTCTCTCTATCCATCCCTCACACTATGATCAATTTAATTCTCTTTAACCCACTACATTCCACGACATATATATATATATATATATATATACACATATCTGTATATATATATACATACATATCTATATACATATCTCTCTCTCTCCCTCTCTCTCTCTCTCTCTCTCTCTCTCTCTCTCTCTCTCTTTCTCTTTCTCTCTCTCTCTCTCTCTCTCTCTCTCCCTCTCTCTCTCTCTCTATATATATATATATATACCACCACCCCACTCTCAAGAGCGTGAAACTAATAAACATTTGTTCGTACTGCCTCTCTGTCTTGTTCCCGTTCAATTTTTTACTATATATATATATATATGTATATATGTATGTATATGTGCGTGTGGATATAAATGTATGACTTTAAATATAGGCCTTATGTGGACATATGTGTCCACATAATGCCTTACCCACGAGGGTAAGTGCACCATTGCTAATCGTTATGTATATAAAGAACTCGGTAAAATTTGCTATAAGTTAATTCATGTACAATGTTTAGGTATTTGCCTCTCTGAAAACGCAGACACCATAAAAAAATCTATCTATCTATCTATCTATCTATCTATCTATCTATCTATCTATCTATCTATCTCTCTCTCTCTCTCTCTCTCATCTCTCTCTCTCTCTCTCTCTCTCTCTCTCTCTCTCTCTCTCTCTCTCTCTATCTATCTATCTCTCTATCAGACGTGTGTAACTTCGCGGAGAAGTTTCCGTTAATTTATGTAAGAAAAAAACGTGAGTTTTTAGTTAAATTTTATATCATTGTTTAACTTGACCCCCCGTCTGAACCTTCAGGTGGTAGGTCACCTCATTTTCGCCCCTACAGGGGCGGAATATCCATTTAAAAAATTTCTCTCCATCGAATCTTGGAAAAAATATTGTAAAATTTTGATTACGTTATGAACGCTGCGTCCAACGATAATGGTGGTGGAGAGGCGGTAAGACTACAAAGCTCGCAGTCAACAACGTCTTCTTCACTAGATACTATAGAGATGGAAAGACAAAATGAAAATGTAAAAACGAATTCATATCCAAACAACACAAATGACACCAAACAGTTCAATGACAACAAAAATAACAGCAACACCAATAATGATGATAAAAGCAACAATGATAACAACAACAAAGAAAAAAATAAAGACAACGCCAATAACACCAGCATCAAAGACAACAACAACACCAAGGAAAATACGGATGATACCAACATCGGTGACAACAAGAATAACAACAACAATAACAACAATAATGACAACACCACCAATACGGATTCCACAAAGAAACCAAAAATATCCTTTGCAGAGTAAGTTAAAAAAAAGGAAGAATTGATATATCTCGACATAACAAATGCTGAACAACTTTTAAAGGACGCTAGGAGATATGTCAGTTTCGAAAAAAAATGATGCTTTCAGCATCAATTCTCCGGTAGAAATTCGCAAAGAAACTGCTCTCAAAACGATAGTTTTTAGGACAGTTTCCAATTCTACCCGAAAACCAGTCCAATTGTCACAGAAAGAAATTGAACTGGTTTTCAAAAATTCAATGAATGATATTGCATTCATTCAAAGAAGCAAACTTTTTGGGAGTATTTCGGTACTCATGAAGGATCAATTGACGGCCCCAAATTACTCTGTGTCGCCAATTGTATCCAACCTGTACACCTTTTTCCCTACATACATGGGAAAAAGGACACAAAAGATCAGAATCACGAGTGTCACACCAAAGGTGAAGATATGGTGGATACTGTGCGGCTTCATCAATTTTGATGAAGACAGAATACTGTCAGTAGGCAAGTCCCCCAGAGATGTATTCAATGGGACTAGCATTGAAGTTCTGGTGCAAATGAGCCCAGAGCGAATAGCTATGATCCCACAGCGTGTACTCCTGGACGGGCTCACCAACATAAACTTTTCGGTTGAGGGTAGGCGACCTTCATGTTACCATTGCTTTAGCAGGGGTCACCTGAGGGCTTCCTGTCCTAAATTAATGAACCAAAAAAAGGTTCTTCTGCCGACACCCATCAAAACAACACAACCACCAACACCACCACAACAACAACAACACCAACACACAAAAATAACCACAACAAACACAGTCCCACTAACCCCACTCCACCTAAAACCACTGCAAAATCACACACAGACACAACAGCTCCCCAAGACATACCCCTCCCCAATCACACAGACGATACAACAGATGAGGCTATCTCGCCATCACCCAGTGAAGACGAGGGAGAACCCCATCGCTTGAAAAGAAAGAAAAGACATCACAAAAGCAAAAAACCAGCAAACACTACCACAGACATACAACCACCAACACAAACAACAAAAACATCACAAACAAAACCCCCACCTCCTGAAAACAAAATACCTACAACAAAACGAAAGCACACACAAGAACTACAGACAAAAACAAACACAACACAAGAAAATTACACTTACACTTACATAAACACTGAAAACAAAACACTAATGAAGACCATCACGAACGACCCTTCGGTGAAAACCGAAGGGAAAACTTTCGCCCACTCTATTAAAAATAGCAAAAAACTGAACCTAAAACTGATTAGGGTCCCTACACAAACTTATAGGTCCCTAAAAGAAACATTTGAGAAGGATGTGGGGAATTCCTGCATGAAACCACTCAACCGCGTCCTTCTCAAATGTCTCCCCACCCCAGACACCCCCATCCCACCAGACCCCACCCCACCAAACATCTCCGCCCCCACCCCGCCGGAAACCACCACCCATCCAGACAACCCCTCCAACACCCCCATGGAAATCGCGCGGCCTGGTCCCAGGAGGCGAAGGGTGAGTGATCTCTTTTCCTCTTTTAACTTTTCAGCGCCAACATGGCCAATATAAGAGTTGGATGTGTGAACGTACGCGGCCTGGGGATGCCCTGGAAACAGGGCAAACTCTTAAACGACCTCAGGTCGCACAGTATGGATGTGGTAGCCATTTGCGAGTCCAGGATCCACGGCGAGCGACAGCTGGCCCCCATCTACGATGACTTTGAGATCTACGCATCTCTCTGTCAACCGGGGGGTGGGGGCGGAGTTGCCGTTTTGCTGCGGAAACACCTGGGCCTCGTAACACAGACGGTACATCTGGACCCGGAGGGTCGACTGGTGGTCCTAGACGTTGACGGTAGTGAAGGTGGAGCCTTCAGGCTGGTGGCCGCATATGCTCCATCCGGGACACCGCGGCCAGACTTCTTCAAACGTCTAGAGACTTTTCTGGCAACGTCCCGCTCCTTGCTTTTAGTGGGGGACTGGAATGGAATCCTAGATGCACGTTGGGACTATGTGGGAGCATGTCCCGATAAAGGGGGGTGTAACAGCCTCAAACAGTTAATCGACCGATTTGACCTGGCCGATAGATATCGACTAGATTTTCCGACTGCGCCACTGTGGACGTGGAGTAATCGTAGCGGAACATCTAGATCGTACCTAGATAGGGTTCTAGTTAGAAATAAGGATAGGGACATGTTAAGCTGTCCACAAATGTTCATGGTTGCCTATTCAGATCACAAACTAGTGACTTGCATGGCCAACCTTGATAGAACCCATAGACAAGCACCCGGCTACTGGAAGCTGACTTGTCGTTACGGACAAGCAAAGCCTACAGTAGACGGATTAGCACTTTAGTTAAACAGCACTTGACAGGGGCCATTGTCAACAACAGATGGTGGTACTCTCTCAAGAGGGCAGTTAGATTAGACTCGATAGTTTTTAGTAAAGAATTAGCGTTAGATAGAAATAGAACCGAGAAGGAACTGGTAGATAAAGTAGAAGAGGCAATTAGAAGTGGCAACGTAGCCAGCGTGCTAGCAACGAGAACGGCCTTGGACCAGTTCTTCGACGCAAAGCACGAGGGCTGCGTTGTCAGAAGCAAAATACGTGCTCTGGGAAACGAGGGAGCCAAAGCTGTTAGCTGGGCCCGAGTGACGGAGGCAAAAAGTGGCAACAAGTCCACGATTCGGTCTTTGAAAGACCAAAACGGACGCGTGCTACGTGAGCCGAAGCAGATGTGTGCGGCTTTTCAGCGGCACTTTGCTCGGCTGTTCGGGGGGGGGGGGGAGGCTATGGATTTCGGTCCATACCTCGACGGCCTACCGCGACTATCGGACAGCGAGGCAAAGTTCTGCGAAAAGCCGATTTCAGCCACTGAGATAGAGGACGCTCTGAGCCAATGCGGCAAACGCAAATCTCCAGGTCTCGACGGTCTACCCTACGAATTTTACGTAGCAATGCCGTACTTATTCTCCGGTCTCCTCGAAGCGGTCTACTGCAACTGGCAACAGAACGGGAGAATTCCCAGTTCTGTAACAGGGGGTGTGGTCACACTAATCAGGAAGGACGAGAATAAGGGGGATGACATAGGAAACTTCCGGCCCATAACTCTGCTAAACACAGAGTTACAGATTTTGGCCAAGGTGTTGGCAAAGAGGCTGGCGCTTGTCGTCGAGAACCTGGTGGGAGAAGCGCAGACATGCGAAATCCCGACCAGGTCCATACACGACAACCTCCACCTCATGCGATACATCGTAGAGAGGGTAGGGTGTAAACCCGGCTTCGGTGGGGCCCTGATCAACTTGGATCAGTCTAAGGCTTTCGATAGGGTTGACCATCGTTACCTGGATGCGGTGCTCGAGGCGGCAGGCTTCGGACCCGTGTTCAGGGGCTGGATTGCTGCAATGCACAACAGCAACATCTGCTCAAGGGTCAAGGTGAACGGCTACCTCTCGGAGCCGTTCCATATTACGCGATCCATTCGACAGGGATGCCCTCTCTCCTCCCTTCTGTACGTACTGACTCTCGAGCCACTACTGCGGAAGCTGGAGCTATTGCAGGGCATCCCTTTGGAACCGGGACTGCGGAAAGCGGCGTCGGCCTACGCCGACGACGTTACAGTAATGGTGTCGAGCGCCTCGCAAATCGGGGAAGTCGGCACCTTACTGAAGGAATACGAAAGTCTCACAGGAGCGAAGCTGAACCGGGACAAGTCCATCGGTTTGCAACTCGGATCGTGGAGAGGCAAACCGATGGCGTCGTCGGACGCTGGACGGAAGGACCGGTAAAGCTGCTCGGGGTCTGGTTTGGTCCGGACCTCCAGGTGGAGAAGAACTGGAACGAAGTGACGGCCAAGGTCTTTGCACTCACCCAGAAGTGGGCCGAGTGCAAACTATCCTTGAAAGGTCGAGCGGAGGTCGCGAACACTTTTATAGCGTCCGCCATCTACTACCGCTTGACCGTCGTGCCTTGTCCAGCCAAAACGCTCGCCGAAATGGAGCGCGCGCTCTTCCGATTCCTTTGGAAGAGGCGGGCTCCTTTGGTGAGAAGATCCATCTGCTGCCAACACCCTTTTAACGGAGGGATGGGGATGCCCTGGTTGACGATGCGCAAACACGCGCTCAGGCTGCGGCATCTCTACGTATTCCTCACCGGACAACCGGTGTGGGCCCCGTTCGTGAGGCGAGCCTTCCCACGACTCGTCTCGCTGACCGAGCTGCAGTCCTGGGTCAAGCAAAGACCGAGGAAAATGGGCGACTGGCACATCGAATGTGCTCAGGCGCTCACAGCCCTCTGGCAGGCGGACCCGGCGATCAGTGGAGACTCCACTTCGTCATTATATAGAGGGTTGGTCCGCAGCAAGTGCGACGACGCGCTCGGTGAAACTCTAGGCGTAGAGGAAGATGAATTGGCCAGTCTGTTCGGTAGGACCTTCCGCCCGGGACCGATGGACAACTTCCAAAAGTCCCTGGCCTGGCAGTGCTACCGAGGAGCTCTACCAGTTCGAGACAAGCTCTACAGACATGGGCGCCCGGGCAGGGACCCTGCAAAAAAGATCTGTCCGAGGTGCGTGCGAGACGAAGAAACCGTCGCGCACGCATTCATACACTTCCCGGGCGTCACTGACCTGTGGGGCTATGTAGAACGACTATTGTCGCGGGTGGGACCAATCCAGTTGACCACCGAGTCCATTGTCATGATCAAACCGCCACCCTCCTTCAAAAACGAAGGAGAGGCGGTTTTCCTTTGTGTGATAGCTATGGCGAAAGAGGTTGTATGGTGGACAAGGTTGAAAGGGCTGAGGTCAGACACCTTTCTCTCCGGCCAACAACTGATTCTTTTTTTCTAATACCACTTTGGAAGAAGAATCAGGATGGAGAGAGAGGTGCTGTACCCCAGCAAGTTTTATGAAAGGTGGGTGAAAGTGGCGAGAATGGCCCGAGTGAATGGGCCTTCTCTCTATATCAGCCTGTAGGTTGAGGAAAAGGAGGAGGAGAGGAAAGGAGTACAAACTCTTCGTACTCCTGGAGATGAGGGTTGCACATTTTTTTCGGGGGTATGTGTTCCCCATATAAACTGTCTCCCTCTATTGGGGAAAATCGACTAACTTTTTAAATTCCATTTGCGGTAACATTTTACACGTTTTTATTGTATGTAAACTTCCCCCTTTGTATTTGTCCCCTTCTTTTGTGCCCCTGTGGCTAATAAAGAAATATATCTATCTATCTATCTATAGACGTGTATAACATCGGCTCCTGCCTTTTTGAAATTTTACCCATTGACAGTAAGTGTTTGTCTCTTTATTGTGTTGTCTTCGTGCCTTTTAACCACCCGGCTAGGTCTGTAGACGGGTGGTCATCGTATTTTTACCCCGTTTGGGGGTAAAAACTACTCCATAAAATTTTTGCTGACTCACATGGTAAAAAATTGACGCCATGTCTGCAGCACGTGTTGACGATAACGTCATACTCACTAAGGAAGAAGAAAGAAAGAAACAAGCGGTACAAAGCGTTTTGCTTTCTCGCGCCAACGTGGTAAAAGACTAAGAAAAAGGCGATATGCCAGATAAAAAATTAAATACGGGTGCAACCCCAATTTATTACAACACAAACAATGACAAAACCAACACACCAAACGAGAAAGACAACAACAACAAAAATGAAAACAATTCAGATTACGAGAAACAAAACAATTCAAACACCAACAATGAAAACAAAATATCTTTTGCACAAACGGCTAAAATATCAGTCACATATGTGCTTGAGGATATTTCAAATGCCAAAGAAATGCTTGAAAAAGCCACAAAAAATCTTTTGGCGAAAATGGTTCTTTTTCTATAAATTCACCTCCAGAACTAAACAAACAGACGGAATTACAAACTGTCATATTCCGTACAATTTCAAACATAACAAAAAAACCAGCACAACCATCTCAAGCTGAAATTCAGTTAGTACTGAAAGAAGCTATGAAAGACATTATTTTCATACAAAAGGATAAACTCTATTGGAGTTTATCCATATTGATGAAAGACGAATTGGCGGCGAAAAAATACTCTGTGTCGCCAATTCGTCCCACACACTACACCTTCTTCCCCACCTACATGGGTAAAAAACCCCAAAGAATATGGATAACCACATCACCCCAAACATAAACTACTGGTGGTTACTAACCGGTTTCCTCAATTTAGACGAGGACAACCTCATATCAATAGGGAAGGCATCCGGCGACGCGTTCAGTGGAACGAGTATCGAAGTTCTGACCCAAATAAGGCCAGAACGTATCGCCCAAATCCCTGAGCACGTCATGCTGGATGACCGTACCCACCTCAACATTATTGTGGAGGGTAGGCGTCCCTCCTGTTACCTCTGTGGCAATAGAGGTCACCTGAGGGCTGCCTGTCCCCAGCTCACACCGAAAAAAACACTGCTACCAACACCCCAACAACCAACACCAACACCATCCCAACAACAACAACAAAAACAACCACAACAACAACAACAACAAAAACCAACACCACCACCACAACAACAACAAACACGTGAAAAAACAACACAGAATACTGTCCCACCCAACCCCTCCCCACCCAAAACAAATACAAAAACACACACCGCAAACACTACCAGAAAATATACCCCTCCCACCCAACAAGGAAGACGAACCCCTTTCGTCGCAAGACGAAAAAGATCCCTTCCAAATAGTAAAAAGAAAGAAGAGGAGGCGCACCACAGACACACTTATTAATATTAACCCTCCCCAAGAGAAAACAAACTATATACAAACCACCCCTCCCCGTCACACAACACTAACTGCTACGCAAAAAAAGACTTTACAATATACATACATGAACACAGACAACAAAGAACTAATGAACACAATTTCGGCAAACCCTTCGGTCCAAACTGAAGGGCCTAACTTTCTAACTGCTGTGGGACTACCTCATTTACGAATGATTAAAGTCCCAATGAACTTATATAAAACATTGAAAATAAATTTCACGGAGGACGTGGCCCCCCCCCCCTACTTCAAGCCAATCAAGCGCGTCCTCCTAAAAAATTTCCCCACCCCCACCCAGACACCCACTCAACCACAAACACCCCAACCCCACAACACACTCACGCCCCTACACTTCCACAAACCACCACCCCACCCAACAACCCATCCCCAACCCTCATGGAAATTGAGCGGCCCGCTCTCCGGGACGCAGAGAGGTAAGTGCGATTTCTCCTTACCACCAACATGGCTGTGCTAAGAGTAGGGTGTCTAAATGCGCGTGGCCTGGGCTCATCTTGGAAGCAAGCAATGCTTCTAAATGACCTCAGGGCACGATCTATAAATCTGATGGTTATCTGCGAGGCCCGGATCAGCAGCATGCGACAGCTAGCCCCCACCTTTGATGACTTTCAGATGCACGCATCTCTCTGTCAGCCCGGAGGTGGGGGTGGGGTTGTCGTTCTGCTGCAAAAACATCTGGGTCTCGCCACACAGATAGTTCACTTGGACCCGGGGGGGGGGGGGGGGGCGACTGGTGGTGCTGGACCTTGGCAGTGGTAAAGGTGGAGCCTTTAGGCTGGTAGCCGCATACGCCCCTTTTGGGACAGAGCGGCCCGACTTTTTCCAGCGTCTAGAGTCTTTTCTAGGGACGTCCTGTTCCCTGCTTTTAGTGGGGGACTGGAATGTTATCCTGGATGCACGTTGGGACTATGCAGGGGAATGTCCCGATAGAGAGGGGTGCAACAGCTTCAAGGGGTTACTCGGCCGATTTGACCTGGCCGATAGATTTCGACTAGATTTTCCGACGGTGCCAACCTGGTCTTGGTCAAATCGTAGCGGTCAATCTAGATCGTACCTAGATAGGTTCTTAGTTAGAAATAAGGACAGGGACTTTTTAAGTTGTCCAGAAATGCTCATGGTTGGCTATTCAGACCACAAGTTGGTGACCTGCATGGTTGGTCAACCTTGATAGAACGCATAGACAGGGCCCCGGTTACTGGAAGCTGAACTTGTCCTTGCCGGCAAGTAAAGCTTACAGGGACCGGATTAGTACGTTAGTTAAGGAGCGGTTGACTGGAGCGATCGTCAACAGCAGGTGGTGGGTATCTCTAAAGAGAGAGATTAGAGTAGTCTCGATAGAATTTAGTAAGGTTCTAGCTGCGGATAGGAATAGGAAGGAAAGGGAGCTAATAGATAGAGTAGAAGAAGCAATTAGAAGCGGCGACGTGGCCAGAGTGCTAGCGTCGAGAACGGCTTTGAGCCAGTTTTTCGACGCGAAGCACGAAGGCTGCGTTGTACGAAGTAAAATACGTGCTCTAGGGAACGAGGGGACCAAAGCTGTTAGCTGGGCCCGCGTGACAGAGGCCAAGAGTGGAACTAAATCCACCATCCGGTCTTTGCGAGACCAGGATGGACGAGCGATCCTTGAGCCTAAGCAGATGTGTGAGGCCTTTCAAAGGCACTTTGCCCGACTGTTCGGAAGGGGCGGGGAGCCGGTTGGGGATGTGGACTTCGGACCATACCTCGACGGCCTGCCGCGTCTCTCGGACAGGGAGGCGAAGTCCTGCGAGGAGCCGATTTCAGCCGCTGAGATAGAGGACGTGCTGAGCCAATGCGGCAAACGCAAATCCCCGGGTCTCGATGGTCTTCCATACGAACTATATCTAGCTATGCCGGACTTGTTCCCCGATCTCCTCGAGGCGGTCTACTGCAACTGGCGACAGAACGGGATAATTCCCTGTGCTGTGACCAAGGGCGTAGTCACGCTAGTGAGGAAGGACGAGAACAAGGGGGACGAAATAAGTAACTTCAGGCCCATAACTCTGCTAAATACAGAGTTACAGATTTTGGCCAAGGTGCTAGCAAAGAGGTTGGCGCTTGTCGTGGGCAACCTGGTGGGAGATGCGCAGACATGTGCTATCCCGTCCAGGTCCATCCATGACAACCTCCACCTCATGCGTTACATCATAGAGAGGGTTGGGAACGAACCCGGCTTTGGTGGGGCTCTGATCAACTTGGATCAATCTAAGGCGTTCGATAGGGTCGACCATGGTTACCTGGATGCGGTGCTAGCGGCGGCAGGCTTCGGATCCGTTTTCAGGGGCTGGATCACTGCTATGCACAGCAGCCGCATCTGCTCTAGGGTCAAGGTGAACGGCTACCTCTCGGAGCCGTTCGAAATCGCGGGGTCCATCCGACAAGGGTGTCCTCTCTCCTCCCTTCTGTATGTGTTGACTCTCGAGCCACTACTGCGGAAGTTGGAGTTGTTGCAGGGCATCCCTTTGGAACCGTGATTGCGGAAAGCGGTGTCGGCCTACGCCGATGACGTGACAGTAATGGTGTCGACGGCCTCCGAAATCGGGGCAATCGGCACCTTACTGGAGGAGTACGAAAGGTTCAGAGGGGTTAAGCTGAACCGGGACAAGTCGATCGGTTTGCAACTCGGCACGTGGAGGGGAAAACCGATGACCTCCAATGGCGTCGTCGGACTCTGGACGGAGGGCCCGGTGAAGTTGCTCGGGGTCTGGTTCGGACCAGACCTCCAGGTGGAGAAGAACTGGGCTGAGGTTACGAACAGGGTGTTTGCACTGACCCAGAAGTGGGCCAGTTGCAAACTATCCCTGAAAGGTCGGGCGGAGGTGGCGAACACCTATATAGCGTCCGTCATCTACTACCGCCTGACCGTCGTGCCTTGCCCAAGGGAAACCCTCGCCAAGATGGAGCGCGCACTCTTCCAATTCCTTTGGAAGAAGCGGGCTCCTTTGGTGAGGAGATCCATCTGCTGTCAACACCCTTCGAAAGGAGGGCCGTGGCTAATGATGCGTAAACACGCATTAAGGCTACGGCACCTCCACGTATTCCTCACCGGTCAACCGGTGTGGGCCTCGTTTGTGAGACGAACCTTTCCCAGACTCGTCTCACTCACCGAGCTGCAATCCTGGGTCAAGCAAAGACCGAGAAAACTGGGCGCCTGGCACACTGAGTATGCCCAGGCGCTCACCGCCCTCTGGCAGGCGGACCCGGTTATCAGTGGAGACTCCACCGCAACATTCTATAGAGGGCTGGTACGCAGCAGGGGCGACGACGCCCTCGGAGAAGCCCTAGACATGGAGGAAGACGAACTGGCCAGCCTGTTCGGTAGGACATTCAGCCCGGGACCTATGGACAACTTCCAGAAGTCCCTGGCCTGGCAGTGCTACCGAGGGGCTCTACCCGTTCGAGAAAAGCTCTACAGACACGGGCGCCCGGGTAGGGACCCCGCCAAAAAGATCTGTCCCAGATGCGTGTGCGACGAGGAAACCGTTGCACACGCATTCGTACACTGCTCGGGCGTAGCCGATCTGTGGGGCTATGTCGAACAACTGCTGTCAAGGGTGGGACCGATCCGGTTGACCACCGAGTCTATTGTAACGATCAAGCCGCATCCCCCCTTCAAAAACGAAGGAGAGGCGGTGTTTCTGTGCGTAATAGCCATGGTGAAAGAGGTTGTATGGTGGACGCGTCTGAAAGGACTGAGGTCAGGCACCTTTCTCTCTGGCCAACAACTGGTCCGTTTCTTCCGATATCATTTCGGAAGAAGGATCAGGATGGAGAGAGAGGTGCTCCACCCCAGTCGCTTTTATGAAAGGTGGGTGAAAGTGGCGAGAATGGCCCGTGTGAATGTGCCTTCTCTTTACATCAGCCTGTAGGTGGAAAAGAGGAAGGAACGAGAGAGCACCCTCTCTCTGTGCTCCTGAGGAGAAGGGGTTGCACACTTTTTTCGGTGGTGTGTGCGACCCCCCAAACGCCCCCTCCCTATTGAGGACTTTATTGTTAATTTTATATTTGTTATTTGTTTTCTTTACTCGCCTTTTTGTGTAAACTCCCCCCATTGTACTTGTCCCACTTTTTGATGCCCTGGTGGCAAATAAAAAGAAACATATCTATCTATCTGTCTATCTATCTCTCTTTCTGTCTGACGCGTGGAACATCGCCGGTAGGCTTTTTTGTTAATTTCTATATAAAAAACCGAACTAATTGTTTGAAAAAACATAACATTTTGTAGATTAAACCCCAAGCTGAATTGTCAGCTGTGTGGTAGGGGCGAACATTTTATTAAAAAAATTGTTTTAAAATATCAGATTTTACAAACTTGAGCAACACAAGAACGACGGAGAACGTCAATAAAGAAAAGAGAGAGAAAGAGGCAGATATTCACGTTATATCTGCTTCTGCTACTATGGACGTCGCCATAGATACGACTGTCAACAAAGAGGAAAAAATATTACCACTTGAAGATTTTAAAATTTTTACCGTCGAAGCGGAGAAAAATAACAATAACACACAGGAAAACACAGGAATTAAACCCATTAACATACATACACATGAAAAAGACATCAACAACTCTACAGATACATCTACACATAAGGTTTCACCTCGACAAGGAACTGAGATTTCCAACACCGAGGCTAACAACGATAACAACAACAACAACAGCAACACCACACAAAAAAAGAAAATGTCTTTCGCTGAAACAGTGAACAAAAAACAAGATTTTATAAATCTTGATATCTCCAACGCAAGAGATATGCTCCAGCAAGGGAGAAAATTTGTAACTTTCGAAGAAAGAGGTGGGTTTATAATTAACTCACCCCTTGAAATAAAGGAAGACACAATTCGCAGATCAGTCACCTTTAGGACTGTGTCAAATTCCACAAGAAAGCCGACATTTGTTAGCCAAGTAGATCGATATAGAAGATACTTTTAAGGAAATTCTAGCAAATGTCGATTTTCTGCAATCAGGAAAACAGTACGGAAGTGTTTCCGTACTGTTTAAAAGAGAGGCACTCGTTCCAAAACATTCTGTGACACCAATGGTGTCAAAAGCATACATCTTTTTCCTTACATACATGGGAAAAAGGACACAAAAAATAAAAATAAAAAACATACCCCAAACATTAACATCTGGTGGATCTTGGCTGGCTTCGTAGAGCCAGAAACTGATATGATTCTTTCGATACGAAAATATATTCGACAAAGGTGGGCGGGTACAGATTTGGAGATTCTGTTGGAAATGAAACCGGAGAGAATCTCCAAAATACTCGAAAGAGTCGTCATCGATAATAACAACAAAATAAACATTTCGGTAGAAGGACGAAAATTTCATTACTTTCGCTGTGGTAGCACAGCACACCTAAAAGCCTCTTGTCCATAAACACACAACAACAATATCATTAAAAAAACACTATTACCAACACCAACACCAAAACAACCACCACCACCACAATTACAACGACAGACGAAACGAGCAACCACACCAAAACAAACAGACACTCAAGCAACAACAACAGAAAAAAACAGAGACAACACCCCTGAAGAATACAGCTCCACCCCATCCCACTCCATCAAACACTACCACAAACACACACACCGAAACACCACCACCACACAACATACCCCTACTAACACACCTGACGATGATTATTCATCGATGGAAGAAGCTGCTTCTCCTTCTTTAAGTGAAGAAGAGGGAGAACCGCGGAAATCTAAAAAACAAAAAAAGACACACCACAAAACCCCCAAAACTCCAATCACCAACACCAACACACAACCACAGACACAAACAACAACACAAACAACACCCCAGTCAAACATCCCCCTATCAGCAAAACCAGCACCAACACTACCCCAAACACAAGCACCCACCATAAAAAGAAAACTCCCGGACGAATAACAAACTAAAACAACACAACAAAAACACAAACAACAAAAACACAAACAACAATACGCATACATCAACACATCAACAAGAGTTTGATGAAGGTCATCTCCCAAAACCCCAAGGTGGAGACGGAGGGCAAAACTTTCGTCAAGGCAGAATCGTCTCCACACCTTAAACTTATAAGGGTTTCTATGGAAACCTATAATGATCTAAAAAATAAATTTTCACAGGACCTGGGCAACCCCTGTCACAAACCCATCAACCGCGTCCTGTTAAAAAGTTTCCCCACCCCACCCAACACCCCATCCAGCACCCAAATGGAGAT
Organism: Eledone cirrhosa; assembly: GCA_964016885.1. Taxonomy (NCBI): domain Eukaryota; kingdom Metazoa; phylum Mollusca; class Cephalopoda; order Octopoda; family Eledonidae; genus Eledone; species Eledone cirrhosa. The sequence goes on from OZ024740.1 coordinate 358,449,538, forward strand.
TGCACAACCCGATCTCCAGGAAACGAAAAGGTAAGTGCACCTTTCGTCCTTTTTCTCTAACTTTTCTTCACCAACATGGCTAGTTTACGAGTTGGAACCGTGAATGTGCGTGGCCTAGGGATGCCCTGGAAACAGGGCCAACTTTTAAACGACCTTAGGTCACACAGTATGGATGTGATAGCCATCACCGTGTCCAGGATCCACAACAGGCAGCAACTAACCCCCATCTTCGACAACTTTGAGATCTACGCTTCTCTCTGTCAGTCAGGAGGTGGAGATGGAGTGACTGTCATGTTTCGGAAAAAACCTAGATCTCGAAGTACAGCAAGTACACTTGGACCCGGAGGGTAGACTGGTAGTCCTAGACGTGAACAGTATTGGAGGTGGAGCCTTCAGACTGGTGGCCGTTTATGCCCCGACCGGAAAATCGCAATCACGGCCAGATTTCTTTAAGCGTCTAGAGTCTTTTCTGGGAACGTCTCGCTCCTTACTTTTAGTGGGGGACTGGAATGGTATCCTAGATGCACGATGGGACTATCTGGGAGCATTTTCCAGTAGAGCCGGGTGCAACAGCCTCAAAACTTTAATCGGCCAATTCCAACTGGCCGATAGGTATCGACTGGATTTCCCGACTGCACCACAGTGGACGTGGGCAAACCGCAGTGGGACATCTAGATCGTATTTAGATAGGTTTTTCATTAGAGAGAAGGACAAGATGTTAAGCTGTCCACGAATGCACATGGTTGCCTATTCAGATCACAAGTTAGTCGTCTGCTTAGTCAACCGTGATAGAATACATAGACAAAGAGCCGGATACTGGAAGCTGAACGTGTCGTTGTCGGCACGTAAAACTTACAATGAACGGATAAGTAGACTAGTCAAGCAACAGTTAACGGGAGCCATCGTCAACAATAGATGGTGGTACTCTTTCAAGAAAGCAATTAGAATAGAATCGATAGGGTGTACCAGAGAGTTAGCCTTAGAGAAAAACAGAATGGAAAGAGAACTAGTAGCCAAGGTAGAGGAGGTACTTAGAAGTGGCAACGCGGCTAGAGTGTTAGCGTCGAGAACGGCACTGGACCAGTTCTTCGATGCGAAACACGAAGGCTGCGTGGTCAGAAGCAAAACACGTGCTCTAGGAAACGAAGGAGCGAAAGCTGTCAGCTGGGCCCGAGTGGTGGAAGCGAAAAGTGGCAACAAGTCCACGATTCGGTCTTTGAAAGATCAAAACGGACGCGTGCTACTTGACCCCAAGCAAATGTGCGCGGTCTTTCAGCGGCACTTTGCGCGACTGTTTGATGAACGACGGTGCACCGAACGGGTCAATGGAATTTGGTTCATACGTCGACGGCTTGCCGCGTCTTTCGAGCATGGACGCCTAGTTCTGCGAAAGACCGATCACAGCCACTGAGATACGGGACGCTCTGTGCCGCTACGGGATACGCAAATCACCCGGTCTATATAGTCTACCCTATGAGTTTTACATAGGCATGCCGGAATGTTCTCTGGCGTCCTCGAAACCGTCTACTGCAATTGGCAGCAGAACGGGACAATTCCCAGTTCTGCAGGCAAGGGCGTAGATCAGGAAAGACGAGAACAAGGGGGACGAAATTAACAACTTCAGGCCCATAACTCTGCTCAACACAGTTAAAGATTTTGGCCAAGGTGCTAGCAACGAGGCTGGCACTTGTCGTCGAAAACCTGGTAGGGAAAGCGCAAATGTGTGCAATCCCGACCAGGTTCATACACGACAACCTCCACCTCATGCGATACATCATAGAGAGGGTGGTGTGAAAACCCGGTTTCGGTGGGGATCTGATCAATTTAGATCAGTCTAAGGGTCGACCATCGATACTTGGAAGGGGTTCTCAAGGCGGCCGGTTTCGGTCCCATGTTTAGGGGATGGATCGAGGTGATGCACACCAGCATCTGTTCGAGGGTCAAGGTGAACGGATACCTATCGGAGCCGTTCGCAATCACTCGTTCCATTCGACAGGGATGCCCTCTCTCCTCCATTCTGTACGTATTGACTCTAGAGCTACTACTGCGGAAATTGGAGCTTTTGCAGGGCATCCCTTTAGAACCGGGACTGCGAAAAGCGGCGTCGGCTTATGCCGAAGACGTTACGGTAATGGTGTTGAAAACCTCGGAAATCAAGGTAATCGGCAACCTACTACAGGAATACGAAAGGTTCACAGGAGCAAAACTGAACCCGGACAAGTCTGTCGGTTTGCAACTCGGAACGTAGACCGAAGGAGCAGTGAAATTGCTTGGGGTTTGGTTCGGTCCAGACCTCCAGGTGGAGAAAAACTGGAACGAGGTCATGGCCAAGGTATTTGCGCTCACCCAGAAGTGGGCAGAGTGCAAACTGTCTTTGAAAGGTCGAGCGGAGGTGGTGAACACTTTCATAGCGTCTGTCATCTACTACCGGTTGACTGTCGTGCCTGGTCCCCGTGAATACCTCACCAAAATGGAACGCATGCTCTTACAGTTCCTGTGGAAGAAGCAGGCTCCACTGGTGAGGAGAATAGTCTGCTGTCAACACCCTTCGAACGGAGGGATGGGCATGCCGTGGCTAATGATGCGCAAACATGCGCTGAGGCTTTGGCATCTCCAGGTATTCTCACCGACCAACCAGTGTGGGCACCGTTTGTGAGACAGGCCTTCCCACAACTTGTCTCGCTGACGCAGCTACAGTCCTGGGTTAAGCAAAAACCGAAGAAGATGGGCGCCTGGCACATTGAATGCGTCCAGGCGCTCACAGTGCTCTGTCAAGCGGGCACAGCAATCAGTAGAGACTCCACTTCGGCATTCTATAGAGGGTTAGTACTTTACAAGTGCGATGACGTGCTCGGAGAGACTCTAGGTGTCGAAATCGACGAGCTCACCAGTCTATTCGGTAGGATATTCCGCCCAGGACCTATGGACAACTTCCAGAGGTCCCTGGCCTGGCAGTGCTACCGAGGAGCTCTACCCGTTCGAGACAAGATCTACAGGCACGGACGCCCCGGCAGGGATCCTTCCAAGAGGACGTGTCCAAGATGTGAGCAGGACATTGAAACCGTCTTCCACGCAATTGTACACTGCCCGGGCGTAAGCGACCTGTGGCACTACGCAGAACAACTTCTGTCGCGTATGGGACAAATCCAGTTGACTGCCGAGTCCATAGTAAGGATCAAACCGCCAGCCTCTTTCAAAAACGAAAGAGAGGCGGTTTTCCTCTGTACAGTGGCTATGGTGAAAGAGGTTATATGGTGGACGAGATTGAAAGGACTGAGGACAGATGCCTTACTCTCCGGACAACAATTGATTGGGCCTTCTCTGTTTATAAGCCTGTAGGTTGAAGAAGAGAGCAAAAGGAAGAAAGGAGCACTTGCACAACACGCTCCTGAAGTTGAGGGTTGTTCTATCGACGGGGTATTAAACATCCCATTTGTGGCGCCTCCCCCCTATTGGGGATTTCGATTGTTATAATTGTTTGTTTCAATATTTTTACACGACTCTATGTAAAATCCCCGGAATGTCTTTGTATTGTCCTCTTTTCTTGGGCGCCCTTGCGGCAAATAAAGAAATATATCTATCTCTTGCTATGGCGAAAGAGGTAATATGGTGGACGAGATTAAAAGGACTGACGGCAAACACCTTTCTCTCCGGACAACAACTTATCCTTTTCTTTAAGTACCACCTCAGAAGGAAGGTGAGAGTGGAGAGAGAGGTGCTACATCCCCGTAAATTCGCTGAGTGGTGGGTGAATGTGGCGAAAATTGCCCTAGTGAACGTGTCTTCTCTGTATATAAACCTGTAGGTTGTGAAAGATAAACAGAGGGAAGACGGGAACACCTATAAAACGTGTTCCTGGTGTTGAGGGTTGTTCTATCCACGGGCGTAAAACAACCCTGCAGTAACGTTCTCCCCTATTGGGGATTTCAATTGTTATTTTATTATATATAGTTTATTGTTATTTATTAATGTTAAAGTTATATAATTTTTATGTAAAACCCCGCCGTCACGTCTTGTAATATCCCATTTTTGTACGCCCCTGTGGCAAATAAAGATATCTATCTATCTATCTATCGACGAGGTATTAAACAACCCATTTGTGGCGCCTCCCCCCTATTGGGGATTTCGATTGTTATAATTGTTTGTTTCAATATTTTTACACGACTGTATGTAAAATCCCCGGCATGTGCCTTTGTATTGTCCCCTTTTCTTGTGCGCCCTTGTGGCAAATAAAGAAATCTATCTATCTATCTATCTATCTATACATTTATTTGTTTGTTTATTTATACCTACACCTAATTTATTTATCTTCTCTTTATATTTATTCTGCCTATCCACTCTTTTCTTAAAAAAACAATTTTCTGAAATTTTAAGAGATATACATACACCTATAAATTGTTTTCACTGTCTGCTTAAAATGTGTTGATAGAGCGCGTCTCACAGAAGTTAATAAATGGATAGTTATACAAATGATTACATTTCTTAGAGCTCAAGACAGTGTGTTATTGGATATACATTTTATTGCTGTCACTTGTGGTTTTTGTTATGACTTGCAATGAATTTTGTATGATAATGTATCACTGTGCCAACATTGTGCATATAATTTAACATTGAGTGCATAGACGTTTTGTAATATTCACTATAATCCTACGACATATATGAAAGCAATATGACAGTAAAAGAAGTACTGACTAAGTCACTTCTTTTCGGCGAAAGAAGGTAGAGAAGCTGACAATCTGTTCCATGCTGGTTGGCGTTCATCAGAGCCACATACTCCCTTGCCTTCGTCGAAAAAAATTATAGAAGGTTGATTCTTACAGAATTCCAGTAATAATCAGGAGCTGATTATACAGAGCGATTGCCGGTACAGCAAAAATTAGGTATTAGGATTGGTGCTCTGAAATAGCGATGTATACATGAATGTATGTATAGTATATTGGGCAATATAGCGTATGTTTAATTAAAAGAAGTAAGTGAAATAATCACGCCGAAAAGAAGTGACATAGTCACTACTTTAAAACTGATAGCGTATGGTCTTCTAAATGTCTTCTCTCTCTCTCTCTCTCTCTCTCTCTCTCTCTCTCTCTCTCTCTCTCTCTCTCTCTCTATATATATATATATATATATATATAATTATGTAATAAAAACATAAGATAATTATTTCATTTACCAAAGTCTACATAGAACACTCTCTTTTCCTTTACCTTTCCTAAGGAAACACTTCATATATATATATATAAAGAATAAAACAAGGTTGCACTTTGCTATAGCATAGTATGCTGATATTGGTACCTTCTTCAATAAACTACGAATCTAATGAATCACCCAATCTCTCTCTGTCTCCTCCTCTCTCTATTTATCTCTCCCCCCCTCTCTCCCTCTCATATATATATATATATATATATATATATATATAATCACGATACATTAACGGAGCCATAGACTCTCGCCGTTCCCTTTAAATAATGTGCTCAAAGGAGAGGAAATCTTGGACACTTTAAAATATAATATGTTGAAAAGGTAACACACTAGAGAGAGATACAGTGCGCCATCAATAAAACAGGGAAAAACCACCAGTGTATGGAATATATAACCTATGAAAGGCAGAATATAGACACGATAATTAAAAATATAAATTAAAGCGTAAATAACTATATAACACACGTACAAATCCAAAGTGATCTGTTTCGCCAGTGAGTTGTTGACGGAAATGAAATAACCCAGGTTAATCAGCGTGTGTTAGGCTATACATTTCAGACAACACTAAGAGAATTTTTAAAGCGACCGTCCAACTACACGTGGGAGAGAGAAGTCACAGCGTGTTTAAGGGCAGTGAACCAATGGCCTCTGAGGGACGAGCTGCTAGAAAGGGCAGCCCAAAACCACTCAGAGAAGTGTGCTCAACCAAACAGAGAAAGAGGAGAAAGACTGTTATAAGGAGCAAAATATCACGATACATTAACGGAGCCATAGACTCTCGCCGTTCCCTGTAAATAATGTGCTCAAAGGAGAGGAATTCCTGGGCACTTTAAAATACAATATGTTGAAAAAGTAACACACCAGAGAGAGATACAGTGCGCCATCAATAAAACAGGGAAAAAACCACCAGTGTATGGAATCTATAACCTATGAAAGGCAGAATATAGACACGATAATTAAAAATATAAATTAAAGCGTAAATAAATACCTCTATAACTATATAACACACGTACAAATCCAATTTGGATTTGTACAAATCCAATTTGGATTCTGCCTTTCATAGGTTATAGATTCCATACACTGGTGGTTTTTCCCTGTTTTATTGATGGTGCACTGTATCTCTCTCTAGTGTGTTACCTTTTCAACATATTATATATATATATATATATATATACAGTTGTTACTACGTTCCTTGAGCACACGTGAAGAGTGAAAAACCGCGAATATTGGATGTGGTCCATAAAAATGCCTATAAACCTCAAAATATAACGTAAAATATAAGCCGGCAAATACGGTATATTGTTATCAATAATTTAGCGTTAAAAAATATATAATGCCACGAAAAAATCCCTAAAAAAACGCGGAAGTTATTTACGAGTCCGCGAATATGCGGTGGTTTCCACGAACAATTATTAGTTAGGTTCTAAAGAAAATTCTGTGTATCTTTCAAGCTTCTACTTTCCAATAAAGTTTAAATGTTCAGAAAGTGTTCCAAAGCTTACATCTAATTCTCCTGCAAGCTCCTGAAAAAATGTGCGAGGATTTGCTTTCACCGAAGCTTTCACCGAAGCTTTCACCGAAGCTTTCAATTCATCATCGTCAACCTCTCCAAGAGCGTATTTACTACTACGGAATGTTTGAAACCAAGGTGCACTGTGTATTAATTAACATTTCTTTGGCACCAAACTTCATTCATGTTTCTAACCGTTTCTGCTGCACCGCCACAGAGTTTAAACTCATAGAAAAAATTCAGTAAAAATCACGTTTTGACAACTTCCTTTCTAATATTAAAAGTGGATTACAGAAAGAAAGCCCATAAAATAAGCTTTAATATGACATATAATTTGACACACATTGTACAAATTTTTATTCTTAAAAAATGTTGAAAACAAATAAAAATATAAACCCTGCATTAATGTCTGAGCAACCATACGACTAACGTCCTTTTCCGGCATTTTTTGCTGAATCTACCATCCACACCCTTGAGTACAGCGATAAAAATGCTTCTTCTTGAAAATAATCTTGGTGTTCTGCTTGTTATGTATTCGCTTCATTACTGTCATCTCACACAGGCCACTTGTCCTATTTCCTTATATTATGTTTTGATACAATGCAAGGTTCGTAGTTAGTGAATTGTTCTGTGATGGTTCTCAAAATATATTCATACATGAGAAGCTGTATTGGATACATTCCAAACCAATATAACTTAAATACGTTACAGTTATATCTAGTTTCTTTTACTGAGTTGTGAAATATCACTGGACTTCTTTAATACCGGTGAAGATTTAGTTCCAAAATAAATAGCAGAGAAATGTTCTCTCAAAGGAATATTTCTGAAGTATTCGAAATGATTGCTGTATATTCTGCATTCAACAAAATAATTGACACGAAATATATTAGAATATGATTTTTTCTGCATCACAATCACTGTCATTTCAGCAATTCTAAATATAAAAGCATTTCTAAATATAAAAGCGAATAAAAATCTATTCTATAATCTACACATAATTTTTTAATGTTTGGAATCATCTAAAACTTGTAGCCTTGTTATAAATCCTGCTTATATTCAAACACATATATAAGATAATTGATGGTGAACTCACTGGAAATTATCTATTGGATTGACAACTTTTTTATAATTCTTATATTACATCAAAATGTTTTATTAGCTAGGAAACCTTTGCTATTTGGTTTCAGCACTCAAAAAGGATCGTCTCACATTATCTTACATGATGGATTAGCAGAATCATTAGAACATCGTACAAAATAACTTGCGCTGTTTATTCTGACTTTATACGTTCTACGTTTCAAATCCCGCAGGTGAACGTTGCTTTTCATCATTCCATAAAATCAAGAATCAATCAAGTACTACGGTCGATTTAATCAACTAATCCATTCACGTCTTACACGTCTTTAAAAAACAAACAATTATAATATCCTATACTAGTCAACATTTCTTTTAATAGATTCAGGAAGCAAGGGTGTTCCTTAGAATGTTAATAATTGCTAGAATTAATTTGTTCACTTCCAGTTCCCTTTGAAATATATCTGGTTGAATGTTTTCTTCGTTTTCATTGCAGATATTCACTGTACTCTTATCGTAAAGCCCCCAAATATACCACATTGGAAACAATAACATGCGAAGGAAATGCTCCTTGGTATACTGGACAGTTCGTCTCTACAAGAAAAAAAAAATCAACGTCTTTTCTTTTAATTTATTTTCAGTTATTGGTTGCTCTGAATTATTCACAAACTTCCTTTTCACAATATATTCTGAAAACTGTGGAGAGAAATTGGATATTTACATTTAATTGCAGCTCTTTTAAAGTCTGGATTTTATTTATAGATTTTCAGGTAGTCAGTTTGTTATGTAATTAGCTACAATGAATTAAAATATTTGTAATGGTATAGCATAATTTCCAGGTAGATGCCTCATAGAATTGTAGTGTAATTGTAGTGTATTTATTTTTACTGTTTAGAAACAGAACAAAAACCTTCGTTACAACACAATAGTTAATTCCACTTTCTGAACGTTTTGTATTTACATTTTTCTGACGCAGACGATCAATATTCCCTCCAAATTCTACGGTTTCACATAATATTACTGATTGCTATATCAGTAGGATTTTAAAATATATATCTTCCTGGGATAATGTAAATTTAAGATTTAAAAAATAATTCAATGAAATATAATTGGAAGCAGTTTTCAAGTGTATATAAATGAGACTACTAAAATATATTTGGTCGTTAATTTTAGATGCATAACATTATCAGCTATGGTGACATTTGTATTGATAGACTATACATGTCACAATTTATAACATTGACCCTTTTAATAAAAAAAAATCGCTTGGAACCACCAATCGTTTTGGATTGGCAGTATCGGTAGAGGGTCAGACTCTATGCTTTGCAGCATAGAGTTACGCCCCTTTACGATCTGAGTTCAAATCCCGCCGAGGTTAACTTAGCCTTTAATCCTTACGGGGTCGATAAAATAAGGTACCAATATTGCACTGGAATAATTGCTGGCCTTGTGCCAAAAGTAGAAACAATTATATAAAATTCTTTATTTGAAAGTGTTTATATTTATCTAAAAAACTTTCCATCATAAGAATGGGTTAGAGTAAAAATGCCACACTTTCATTATATTTTTAATTAGGATTAAATTATCAGGAAAAGAGATACTTAAGGGGTAGGAAAGCGATCATCTGCTGCTGCAGATAACTGATGGAAAGCTAACTACGCGAGACGTTTGTATTCTCCAAATGATTAATTGATGATTTTAGGATTACTGCTAATATATCATTGCTGACGTTGTAAGTCCAATTGAAACATTATGTAGGAAGCCACATGTATTATTGAAGCCATTTGCAGACTTATTATTGGCAACATAATCACACGGAATAATATATTATAAGATATATCAGAGTATTACCGTCTGAATATCATTTTACATTCGTATTTATCACTGAAAACATCCTGCTAGTATAATAGAAATAGTAACATTTTAAGAGAAATATATAGAAAACATTGTCTAAATATCAGGAAACCTGTGTGACAGCATATCAATTCTGTATCTGAAATATGTTTCCACAAAGAACATTTATATGCATGAAAGTAGATCAGTTGCTTCTATACAATGAAATGAATTCTAACGTATAATTAAAAATAGATCCGATAAAACTATGTGGATTAGAAAAATGTGTGGAGATTTCGATTCAATAGAATATATGCATATTTCCATTTGTTATTGCATTGGGAACATGTAATACCCATATTCCCTTTACCCACGAAATAACAGCACAAAACAGACAAAAATGAACGACAAAACATTTTTATGTTGTACAGTTTTTCTCATAAAGATACATTTCTAATTGCTTTAAAATATTTTTTGTCAGCAAATTTAGACATCGTAGCGATCGTGTTGTTGTTGTTGTTGTGGGGGGGGGGGGTCGAGGCGGTGTAAACTAAGTCTTTAGGATCATTTTTCCGGGCTCTTTCGAATTAATCAACTGAAAGTACAAGACTCTCCTCGCTACAGGACGCCAGTCTACCGTAGTATTAAACTGCTAGTTGTTGCTGGTATTCATTTCCAGCTGAAGCAACGTGAAATGTTTATCTCAAGAAAATAACACACAATCCCGTCCATGAATCGAACACATTGTCTTCACACAATTAATCTAGGCCGACATTATTATGTTTCTAAAAGGAGAATGGTGTGATATGAATGATTTTTGTGCTATTTTTAGCTGTTGGAGCATTTACATTGCTGTCGTTATTTATCCCCAGGTCAGCCGTCATCATGTAGATCTATGTGTAAAGAGCCATAACACTATCACCTTCTTATATATACGATTGTTTATCTAAGACTACATTAACCAAAATGATAAAAAACCGTAGAGAGTATTTCAAAATAGATATCATTAATACTTCCACCAGTAATACGCCCACATACTGGTTCACTCATTAATAACTAAACAAAAATCGTTTCTTGTCATCACTTTCACTTAAAATGTTGTTGTTGTTGAAGATGATTATGATGAAAATGATTATGATGATGATGAGGTCGATGATATAACAGCTCTCAAACATATAGGTTTAGCGTGCCTCCTACGAGGTTGTATCTTTAGGATCTTTCTCGGATGTTTTAATGACAAACCCTATCATGACAAGACTCCATCATACACCGTATGCAAGAATTAACCCTCAGCTGCTGCTGGCACTCATGTTTTTCGACTGTTTGTGTTGCTCAAAACTATTCTATCCATGAAAACAACTCATCTGTTTATCTTAGATTACATAGATTATATTTCGTTCGTTAAAGATAGCATGTTGTGATTTGAGATTTGGAGTTCGATTTTTGAACCGGGTGGTGTATTGAGTCCTTGAGCTAGATACTTTATTTCACGTTGCTTCAGTTCACTCAACTGGAAAAATGAGTTGCAGCATCATTAGCGTCAAGCTGTATCGGCCTTGGACAACATCGGTAAGTGGAGAGGGGATTGGTATGAATGGGCCGCTGCTGGACTTCCACAAAAGTACCTTTTCTGGGCTTGCATCTCGCAGGGGAACGTTCTAGGTTTAAAACCGATGGTCATTCGTGATCGAAGAGGGTCTTTATACTTAACGCCTTACTTTATTGTGATTTGAAGGAGATTTGTGTCTTATTTCTAGCTAGGCAAATGATCGCATAGTGTCTCCACCATTGATTGATAACTTCTAAAATACAGCGAGGTTTAGTCTATAATTTAACCAATAGAACATAAGTATTAAAATATACCAGAAACTACATTTGCACTTAAATTTAATATAATGTTTCCTTCAAACACTACTTGCTGAAGTACATAATCGGAGAAGGTGAATGTTTAAAATCATAAATATTTTAATTCACCGTTTTCAATCCCTTTAAATTAGACTCGTGTTTCACACACTCACATATATATATATAGAGAGAGTGCTCATATTGGTACTACTGCCAGTAATGAACAAAATTACTGAACAATCTTCACTATATATATATAGTGCACATTTAGACGGGAACAAAACAGAGAGGCAGACAAATAAAGGTTTATTAGGTTCACGCTCTTGAGAGTGAGGGGGGGGGGGGACGTTTCGGCATAAGCCCTTCTTCAGGATAAATAGGTTAGGAAGAGAGTTCCGAGGGTGTGTGGAAATACATTTAGAAAAAAGAGGGAAGGAGAACAAATAAAAATAAAAATAAAAATAAAAATAAAAATAAAAATAAAAATAAAAATAAAAATAAACGTAAAAATTAACATAAGAATAAACAATAAGATGAACAAGTGGTGGAAGGGTGTGAGGCGTGTAAGGGTGGTGGCGGCGGGGGGGTCGAAGCGGGGAAGGTTGAAGGTGGTGTTTGTGTATGTGAGTGTGTGTGCGTGTGTATGTGAATGTGAGAGTTGGAGGAAGAACGAGGTTCCATGTTCAGGAAAAGGTGTGTGTGTGTGTGTGCTTATACAAAATACATACAGATATATCTGCGTTTCGTTTGGTCACATCTTGACCTTTAGAAATGCTTTTATACTGTATCTAGTAATTGGTATTTAAAGACAGCCAACAGTTCTGAAGATAATACGCTATTATCTGATATTTTAATTATTTTGACTTCGCCCCATTACACCAACTTATTGGGTAACATCAGTTCTTTCACATTAACTATCTTACTTATCAAAATCAACATTCATCGACGTGTCCCTGTATTAAAGCCAACCTTGTTAATAATTGTTTCTACTTTTGGCACAAGGCCAGCAATTACCCAGTACATTACTGGTAATTTATTTTTCGACGCCGTAAGGATAAAAGGCAAAGTTAACCTCGGCGGGATTTGAACTCAGACCGTAAAGGTACGTAACTCTATGCTGCAAAGCATGGCGTCCGACGCTCTACCGATACTGCTAATTCAATGAACGCTAATTTGTCATTTGTAACTCTTGTTCTATATTCCAAGACCTCGCTGCATAAAATACTATGTTAGGCTCTACTAATTATATTATCCTTCTACGGATCAATAATTAAATATGTCATTTTCCCAAGAATACATTTCAATTTATTGTTTCATCCAATCTTCGCTTTATGTGTAAGTAATGGTCTTCTTTGATATTACAACTCATTGAAGTACTTGGATTAGATTAAAGCATTTCTGTATTAACTGTTTACTTTTCAATAGCTTTCATAACATTAAGTTATTATAATGGTTTCTTGTACAAGTACACGGCCAACAATTTTGTGAGGAATGTAAGTCGATTATATCAATCCCCAGTTGTTGACTGGTACTGTATTATATCGACTTCGGAATAATGACTTCAGGGGAATTTGAAATCAGAACGTAAAAAGTCCTAACATATACCAGGTGGCATTTTGTCCGAGGCTCTTACGATTCTGCCAATCTAATCCTCCACCCTACATTAATATATAATAGTGTAACAGTTGGGTGACTGCTAAGTTACTTAATGAAGTGAGAAAAAACAAAAAGAAATTATATGTTAATAAAATTACTGTTGCATCGTGGAGAAAAGCAGCAGGTTCATTATTCAAATTTAATTGTTTCTACTTTTGGCACAATTATCCCAGTGTATGACTGGTACTTTATTTTATCGACCCCGTAAGGATGAAAGGCAAAGTTAACCTCGGCGGGATTTGAACTCAGACTGTAAAGGGCAAATTATTCAAATTTAATGATGGCAAATAAGATCTTCATGCAGAAATATTCAGTATAGGTATATATTTTCTAGATAATTTTCGGGCAAATCTTGAATGTATATATTTCATATATTGCTAAGGAATCAAAACTTTTGTTTTGGGAAGTGAATTAGTTTGGAATGACAAATAAATGCAATGAAAATGATTTTAACCGTTCCATATCGCCGGTAATAAACACATTTATTTGCAGCAAAAATACCACCCTCTGTGTGGTTTTCTGCAAATATAAGTAGGTGTATATGCACGCGTTTCGTAACGAATCTATCAATGTATATAAATGTATGAAAAAGGGAAAGATACAATTTTGACATACAATTAGCTCAATCCTGCCCCGACACATTTCGTATTGCGTTTATTTGATTTAATACAATGACATTTATTCTGTACACAATCGTGACCCCCCAACTTAAGTCAAGTTGTGATATGAATAAGTAACAGAACTGTCAACTCTCCTCGTCCGACGGGGAGATCTCCCACCCACTTTGGGGTGGGTGAGAGATGTCTTCTCCTGTGAAAATGGGTAGAGCTTTCAATATGTAAAATCTCGCCATTTGGTCTCATTTCTCCCAGTTTTGGGGCACCTTTTTCATGGTAATCCCCGTTTGGGGTTTTAGAGGTTGGCAGGTCTAAAGTAATGCAATTTGATTTTTCGCTTAGATTTAACACCACGTGATACTTTATTTCAAATGGCTGACGTCATCATCAGCAGCAAGAGATATATTTTCCGGACGCTTGCACAGGCAGGAATTCGCCTTTATGACTATAGATATCAATTAAAATGTTCTTTTTAGTTAGATTTTTATTTAGATACTAAGTAGACCCTAAACAACGCCATCGTCTTCATCATTGGTCATTTCAATATCTTTCCTGTCACTAACTTCTCACGTCTGCCTGCAGACGAATGAAACTGGCTGGGCACTGCATCCGTCATCCAAAAGAGATAGCATCACAACATGTGCTCTGGTAACCGGCAGTCTGACGAAGAAGCGTGGGAAGACAGGCCGTCTCATTCCTTGATACCCTGCTGAGAGATGCCAACATTGATAACCTCGATGAACTGAGAACTGTCATGCTCGACCGGGACGACTGGAGAGTGTAAACTTGGCCGAAGAAGAACTTCTCACTCAATGAAGGCACGTGGTTTCAGGGTTAAGGTGGTTGGCTCACGATCGTAAAGCTATGAGTTCGATTTCAGGCGGCGTTGTGTCTTTGAACAAGCCACTTCTTTTCATGTTGCGTTAGTCCACTCAACAGAAAAAAAATGACTTGTAACTATAGTTCATAGGTATAGCCATAACACACAGTTTTTCACGCTGAATCTCTATGAGAACTACGTTGAGTGCACGTGTCTGTGGAGTACTCATTGGCTTGCATGTAATTTCATGAGCAGGCAGCCCCTTTGTTCTAAGAACTGGACCACTCTTCGTCGGAATCGATAGAGGCCCTACACACGAGTATGACACAAAATACTCTGAGTAAAATATTACTTATATTTTAACAAATAAATTGTAATTAGATAACAAACTCCGTTAAATCATGAGTGGAAATAAACCGTTTGATAATGTTTGAAGTTTTCCTATTATAACGTTTTAAACCGTATGCTAGCGATCGCAGAAAACTTATTTTAATCATTATGCATATGCAGAATGTAAGATATAGAGAACGTACAGAATATGTAAGTTACAAATATGGACGAATTCAATCGTTAACTAATGTTCACCTTAGCAGTAAAGCAAATAACGTAACTCTATCTTACATGTTACTGAGATATTGAAAAGTAAGAATTTGAAAATGAGATTTTAACGTGTTTTATGTAATTTACTTCCGATGTATAATATAAGAAAAGCTAAACCCAGTCAAAATATCAATCGAGGATAAGTGATAACGAACATTTAAAAATGTAGGTTTGAAATTAAAAGAAAAGTTCTATAAAGCTGGTGACTATATATATATATATTAAGATGTCATGATTTGGTTTCATGCAAAGCTGAGTATCTTGATACCGGACCATGAGTATAATAATTGTTTCTACATTAGGCACAAAGCCAGCAATTTTAGGGAGAGGAAAGTCGATTAAATTGACACGAGTACATTGCCGGTGCTTTATTTTATTGACCCTGTAAGGATGACTGGCAAAGCTAACCTCGGCGGGATTTGAACTCAGACCGTAAAGGGCGTAATTCTATGCTGCAAAACATGTTGACCGACACTCTACTGATACTGCCAATCCATCGCCCTAACCACAGGTATAATAGTACTATTTTCTTTGATTAGAACAAAACAAATATTTACAGGGAAGGGATATACTGAATTTAATCTATTTCTAATTTGAGTGACTTTCCCTTCTAGATAAAAAAGAACAACGGGAAATATTAAGATCAGTTGTTGATGCTTTTAAACTAAACGTAGATCATGAAAACAACGAAGAAATAATAGCCTATCATTTAAATCACGCCCTGTTTCCATAAGTAAAGAACACACTGGGTAATGTCGTCATTAGCATATAAAAAGACAGGAAGGTTACAGATGGAATGACTCTGCCGACTAAATCATAACTGACCTGAGGCTAAACAACAACAGTAACAAGATAAACTATTGATTAAATGTGATTTTAAACGGTGGCATAGCCAACATTCTTGTCATATTAATGAGCTTCTAAAATAGACTAATTTTCTCGAATGACTTTTTCCCACCTTAATTTGCATTTTGACAGCAATACAAAACTGTTTAAGGTAGTGTATGCAATTGATGTCATTATAGTAATTGTATTGGAATGTAAAATATATTTATTGACAAGAAAATGATTAAGAATGATGAATATCGGAAGCATCAAGTCAACTTCAATGTCTATTTATTATATATATATATATATATATATATATATATATATATATATGTATATTTCATGTGTATATTTCCGACCATTTGAAGATCTGTTAGTCTGGCAATTGACATTGTATGGAATATTACAGCTAAATCGATTGTAATGTTGTTGAGTAGAAATTTAGTCGGAGAAATTGCTGTCAATCATTCCGGTTGCACTCAAGTGCGATATTACACACTTGTCTCTCAATATCATGATGAAACTTTGTTGTGCAAAAATGCAAATAACTATAATGGTGATTAACATTAATTTAACTATGACTGCAGGCGGTCTTATGGAAATACAATTGAGTTGAGAATTTGAATAACAATCTAAAGTGATGTTTCTGATAATTCATATTTTACAATTACTTAAACGGAGTGTAGCGCTTTAATATATTAACCTATTTATCGAATTGTTGGACAAAACTAGCTCAATATAACTGACATATATTCATTACAAATATAAACGCCGAATAAAATGTATGTATTGCTTTCTGTTCTTCACAAATCTAACCTCTTCCTCCTCGCACTGGTCGCTGTCGAGACCTCAGGCGTACTTGGACCCCATACCGCCGAGCTCTTCCGCAAGAGCAGAATGTCAGCAGTCTGTCTGAGAAAGGAGTTCCCCGAGGTGGGGTTCTGTTGCAGCGGGTGTCGCTGGCCACGGAAATGCCTTTGCGGTTTTGTCCCCTGGGCGTACACCCAACGCCACCGTGCCCTAGGCTCAGAGCTGATCACCCTCTCCTCTTCCACCTCCTTTTCTTCAGTGGTCATATAGTCCTTGCTTTCCCCCTTCTTTTCCTCTCATTTATGGCTTTTATAGTCCTTTCCTCTATTTTCCCATACAACCGGATTTGCCCTTCTTTACCCCTACCTCGTTTTCTCATTACTTAATTTTGCTTTGATTTTTCTTTCTCATATTTATTCATTTCAGTAACTATTTGTTATTTGGAATGGAATAGAGACTGCAAACAATCCAGCTCTACTGTCTACTCTATTATCTCTAGCCAAGAAAAATCTCAAAAATAAAAGACTGGTGCATTAAAAAAAAAAAGTTAATCTCGGTCTGTATCATTTAACTTGCCTAGACACCACAAAGCAAACATAATTTATAAAAAATGCCGCACAAAGTAATTAAATGTTTTGAAAATACTTGTTGGATTTTATTTCTATTGTTGCTGTTGGGTGGGTGGTGGATTGGCAGAATCGGTAGAGTATTGGACAACATACTTTGCGGCATAGAGTTACGCCGAGGTTAGCTTTGTCTTTCATCCTGACAGGGTCGATAACATAAAATACCAGTAACACGCTGGGATCGATTTTATCGACTTCCCCACCCCCCAAAAATTGTTGGCCTTGTATCTAATTCAGAAACCATTATTATTGTTGTTGGGAGGGCGGTGGTTTGACAGTATCAGTAGAATGTGGAACAACATGCTTTGCGGCATTTAATTACGCCCTATATTATTCTGAGTTCGAATCCCGGCGGGGTCAACTTTGCTGTTCATCCATTCCTGGTCGATAGCATAAAGTACCAGTCGATATAATCAACTTTCCCTCTACACCCAAATTGTTAGCTTTGTGCCAAATGCAAAATTAATAATTATTATTGTTAGATTTGTGGAATCGGTAGAGCGTCGGATAAAACGCTTTTCGGTATTTGCTTTTGGTCTTTGCATTAAAATCCTGCTGACGTTAACCTTGTATTTCAACCTTTGGGAGCGATAAAAATAAAGTACCAGTCAAATAATGGGGTCAATATAATCTACTTTTCCCCTCCTCTTAATTGCTGGCTTTTAGATAAAATAAAAAATTTTCGATGGCCAAAAAAGATGACCGTTGATAATAATGGTTTCTTATATAGGCACAAGGCCAGCAATTTTGGAGGAAGAGGAAAGTCGATTAAATCTTCCCCAGTGCGTGACTAATACTTTATTTTATCGACCCCGTAAGGATGAAAGGCAAAGTTAACCTCGGCGGGATTTGAACTCAGATCATAAAGGGCCGTAACTCTATGCTGCAAAGCATGACGTCCGACCCTCTAGCGATACTGCCAATTCGCCGCCCTAATAATAATAATAATGGTTTCTATATTTGGCACACGGCCAGAAATTTGAAGGGGAGAGGAAAGTCGATTAAATTGACTCCAGTGCATTACTAGTATTTTATTTTATCAACCCCTTAAGGATGAAAGTCAAAGCTAACCTTGGCGGGGTTTGAAATCAGAAAAGAATGTTACACGGTGCTCTACCGATGCTACAAATCTCCCGCCCTAATAATTGTTTCTACTTTAGGAACAAGGCCAACAATTTTTGGGGAGGGGGAAGTCGATTAATTCGATCCTAGTGTATTACTGGTACTTTATTTTATCGACCTCGTAAAGATGAAAGGCAAAGTTAACCTCGGCGGGATTTGAACTCAGAACGTAGGGAGCCATAACTATATGCCCCAAAGCATGTTGTTTGGCACTCTACCGATACTGCCACTCCACCGCCCTAATAATAATAATTGTTTCTACTATTGGAACAAGGCCAGCAATTAACCAGTACATTACTGGTACTTTATTTTATCGACCCGGTAAAGATGAAAGGCAAAGTTAACCTCGGCGGGATTTGAACTCAGAATGGCAAGGGACGTAACTCTATGCGTCAAATCATGGTGTCCGACCCTCTACCGATACTGCCAATTCACCGCCCTAATAATAATAATGAGTGCTAATTTAGGCACAAGGCCAGCAATTTTTGGGGAGGAGAAAGTCGAATAAATCGACCCCTGTGCGTGACTAGTACTTTATTTTACCGACCCTATAAAGATGAAAGGTAAAGTAAACCTCGGTGGGATTTTCAACTCAGAACATAAAAGGCCACAAAGCATGTTGTCCGAAGCTCTACCGATTCTGCCAACCCACCGCCCTACAAGCTCCGAATAAAGACGAATAAAAGAATAAATCGAAAGAGAAAAAAACAAACAAACAAAAAACAATAATAAAATAAAAACAAAAACAAAAAAATCATGGCAAATCCATGCACATTCATAAAATCTGATTGTTGCTATGCTACAAGTATTCATATGAAAATACGTGCATGATATAAGTTGGATAAAAAACCAGAACAATCACAGGCAAACACAACAGACACCAAAAATATATCAAATACGCAAATATACAACAGTGTAATTCTGATGAAAAGGAATAAAGATACTTTGAATTTCTTCTTCTTCTTGTTGCAGGACTTAACCTGCTACCAATAAAATGGAAAAGACAGAAATTAGACATGTGAGGAATATTTTTCTATTCTTTATGCATATTTTACGACAACGCTGTACATAAATATTGAAAATAAAACAGTATATACATGTAAAATCTGGGAGAAAAATAACTCACATCCTGATTTATAACTCGACCCCACCAAACTAGTTAACCTTAAACGAAAAATATCAGAAATTGAAATAGAGCATCTAAAAAACCAATACACTATGAAAACACAACTAACGAATACAAAGCACCTAGCAAGCATACAAATATTGCATAGTTAAATCATGAAGGCTGAACCAACATATACAAAGCAGATACAGTAAACAACAAAACGCAACAAACCACAACCTCAAAAGACATACAGAATACTGACGAACAAAAGCACTGACAAATTTACAAATGAAAGAAAATACGAGGAAAAAGATGTAGTCAAAAGAATCTCTAAAGACGGAATTCAAGACCACAAAAGGTGTAAGGTAGAAATAGTCAAGGGACTCTAAACAATAGAAGATCTTCCTATAGATGAAAGAATGCAGCTCTCATGGCGAAATAGCAACAATTATTTTTTTTCAAATCATTAACTTGCTCATCATAAACTTAATACAAACGGAAATAATAGTATCATAAAGCTAAATAAGATATGTGCAGCAGTAGTCACTGTTGTTCCAAAAGAGAGTGAGTGCTCCCAAGATCTACACAAATAAGAATAGCAAAACCCACACAAACATGGAACTAAGAGATACAAAAAAATAGAAAATAAAAGAAAAGACTTCTCTATTTTAAATGAAATACGGAAAAAAATAGGAAAAGGGAAGAAAATAAGAGAAATGGAATTCACTGAAACTAAGGAATAGCTAAAACAACAAATACTTGCAAAGGTATACATAACCTGGAGATATGGAAAACGCCAGTAATTTTACTCACGCTCAAAATAATTATACCACAAAGTTAATAAAAGCAAAATAGAGGTAAATGTAGACCCAGAGTAAATGAAATAGAAGAGTTCTGGGGAGTATTGTGGGCACCAGAGAAATCACAACTTAGGACTAGACAGAATAATGAACAGAGCCACTGTACAGCTGTCGAAGACATCACAACAGAGGAAGTGTCTGACATACTGAAAACAAGCAAGCAGCTGGAAGGCATCAGGAGGTGATAAAATCCCTATCTTCTGGTTGAAATATTTAATAAGGACACCTGGTGTACTTGCAAAAAAGTCTAATGAGATATTGATGGAGCCAGAAATGACACCCGACTGGCTTACTGAAGGGAAAACCACTCTGATCCCCATGAATAATAACATAGCAACCCCCCAAAATTAAAATCACATCACGTGCCTTCTTACAACCTACAAGACCTCAAATGCAATTATATCACAGAAACTGAGCAAAAAACTTTTGGGAAAAAAGCAACCTGTTTCCAGAAAGGAAGACTTTCCAGTTCTGTGAGTGGAAGGCACTGCTGAGAAAGGACCCGAACAAGGTGGATGATATTGATAATTTCGCTTTTTCTAGAAGAGACCTGATCCAATGGTCAGTCGGATCATATGCTCTCAACAACCTTTGCGTGGAGGACTGGGTATGTCGTGGCTGATGATGCACAAACATGCACTGAAGTTGTGATATCAGAAGTTGTGATATCACCTTAGTGGTGAACATTTGCTGCCGCTATTCGCCAGACATGCCCACCCAGCTCGTTTCCTTGACGGAACTATAACCCTGGTTCAAGCAAAGCCATGAGGGAGTGCTTGAATACTGGAATCTAAACTATAATAAAGGAAGGTCTGCGGGATTGCGTACGGTTTATTTTTTTTTATCCCGTTTGTAAAATATCTTGGATTACTTTGAATAAATAATGAATGAATATTACATAATTTATCTACTAAATTTCGTAAACAAAAATAATTTCGTAAAAATAAATAATTTCAAATTGACTTCTTTTCAAAGTTGCACTTCCGGTAAATCTTCACCACTACCCCCATTTCAACTACCATATATATAGAAAGAGAGAGTTTGTGATGAGAGAGATAGAGAGATTATGGTTTTCTACACCTAACGCGTATGATTGTGCACATACATACATCTATATGTATGAGTATATAACTATTATGAGTATATAACTATAATCGAGCAAACACAAACTTATAAAAATACACTCTCACAGACATAATTCACACAAATACACATACTTTCACACAAATATACATACATTCACACATACTTTCACACAAACATACATACTTTCACACAAATATACATACATTCACACATACACTTTCATACAAACATACATACATTCACACATATACATTTACACAAACATACATACATTCATACATATACATTTACACAAACACACACATACAGTCATGATAGAGTTCGGTTTAATTGGAAATGGGAGGGTAAAACAAGTATAACGTTTTATTTATTTATTAACTCTGTTTATTTATTAACTCTTTTTTTTTAAAACTCATCTAAACTATAATAAAGTAAGGAGCGCGGGACTTCTTTAAAATTTCTGAAATGTCAACACCTCCGGTTGGCCATCGCTTAAATAAACATATTAATTTTCTCCTAATGCAGTTCATATAATATTGTCTTTTTTAATGTATCATGGATTACGTTACTGATTAAATAAGACAGTGTAACGCAGTCTTCGTTCAATTTCTATGTATTATATATTGTCAATTGCGATTTTATTTGATGTATCATATCTACATGTATATATACCTGCGTATAATATAAATATACACACTACACATGCTAGCAGAAACCACCCGAAGGGTGGTTTTTCTGCTAGTGTTATTAATCATGATAGCCCTCAACCAGCGGGCATTGTGATTGGTGGAAAGTCCACTCTGGTGGGCATTGCATAGAGGATTAGTGGCAAGGAAAAGTAGCAACGTTCTTGAGGAGATTTAAACGTCGAAGTAGATCAACTAGCCGTTCTCTTCTGGAGAACTGTCAGCTTGGAGTCGATAGAAAACTTCCAGAAACTCTTGACCTAACAGTACTATCGAAGGGAATTGCGAGTGAGCGATAAACTCTACAGGCACGGTTAGTGCCGCCAATCGAGTCTGCCATGATGTGAATGGGAAAGATGTCTTGTGGTGGATGCGATTGAAAGGGTTAAGGACAGGCAATTTCCACTTCGGTGGGGCTCTGATTAACTTTTTCAAGTTTCACTTGAAAAGCAAAATCAGGTTAGAGAGGAGAGTGCTGCCCGCTCGCCATTTTTTTGAAAGGCCGATAAGAGTGGCTTTTGTTCCTGGTGGGTATGCTCTGAAATTGCACCTGTCAATTGCAGGAGGACAACTGGAAGAGACTACTTGGCCTAATAGTTAGGATGGCTGTAGCGTTTTGTGAGCTTTCTCCACGAATTGGGAAATATTCTTTTGAATATTTACGTTTATTGTTTTCTGTTACCTCACTGTTTACACAAAAATGTACTCGCATTGTATTGTTCTGTGCCATCTTTAATGTTTCCTTCATGTCAGCTCTGTGTAGTTTTAATGAAATCATCATTGCTATCATCATCAGTATTAGCCTTATTGTCACCAAATTGATTCCGTTGTATTGGACATGCTCTTTGTAACGTGTACAGTAGTAAGGCTATTATCTGGATGTTGTGAATCCTGGGGTTTGGTTATATATCTCACTATTTGTTTTTCCCATTCTCAGAGCACATATTATAGGGTTTGTTTTCTTCATCGGTATTTGAGTTATTTCTAACACTAAATCTTTATATTTGGATAATTTCTCAATTTCCTTTGAGAGTAATATAGTCGTCTATAGTGATTGATGCGTCAATTAGGAGGCATAGATATTTTGTTGTTTTTGTCATTGAAGATTGCTTTATTCAAGCCTCGTACCTATTTGTATTAACTCTCCACTATTCTTCATTAGGTGATTTTGTAGTATTACTTTTGACAATTTATTCTAAATGCAGCCATTATTTCTTTGTTCTTTTTTCTTGTCTAGTTCTGCTAGTTCGTTTGGTGTCCAATCAAGTATATTATATCATGACTGTAATTTATTATTTGGACAGCTAGAGTATTGATGCCTATTACCTTATTCTTTGCTTTTAGTTGTGTCTTAAGCATTAATTTAATGCGCATGTAGTATTGCTTACTAATCCGCTCTTTCATTTCTGTCTGCAGAATCCTGTCTAATTCATTAATTTCTAAGTATTTGTATATCAATGTTTGATCTAATTCGCTTATCTCCGTTTCTTTATCTAGTATATCAGTGTTTTGAATTAGTTTTCGCATCTTCTGGGCTGCCTTGATGCACAGGCCTGTGCGTTGGACTTCCCTTGTTGCCTGCACACTTTACCACAACTATTCCAATTGTTTCTCTTTTGGTGCTATATTGATTTGTATTTTATTTTAGTCACGTTCCTGGTAGACTCGTTTTGGTTTAGAGGGAAACTTCTGGTTTTGTTCAAAAAGCGTTGGTAGTTTTCACACTTACGTATTCGTCGGGGTTTAGCAAGTATTTGCTTTATTAGGAGTTCCTAGGTTTCACTTATATTATAGTTTTAAAATATTTCTGTGTCCTCCTTTTTTCCTTTAGTGTTTTTTTTTTTTTTTTTTTTTACTTAAGATTGCCAGATCATTTTTCTTACTTTCTATCTTTTTTGTATGTTTGTTTTCCATGTTTGAGTGAGGGTTTGCTATTCAAGATTTTGTAAATCTAAAGGGTTACCCACTTTCCTTTGTTACTATCGTGGCAGATGCATATATTATGTCATTTAGCCCTGTGATACTAATATTTCTGTTCGTATTAATAAAACATTTGATGGTTCAAATTTATTGTCCATCCAATATCTTTCCAGCTACTACTTTTCTTTTCTCCACAGTAACTTGCCAATTAAACACTTCTTTGCTCTCCATCTTTCCCTTTCTACGCCTTATTACTACTGAGGCATACTGTAGAAATCTTTCTTTACTATATATCAGTGGTTGTTAATGTTTCGCTTCAAATTCTCGATACACTTTTAGCCCCTTTCCACAAACCGTGCCTTTCATGTTGAACTGATTATTTGCTTGATTTTGGATGCAATGCATTATACATGACCACCTCCACCACTACCTCCACCAAGATCCCCCTCCTCCATCATCATCATCATTAGTAGTAGTACTGACTAAAATGAGAAAGCAACGTTCTTTCCTCGGTTTTGAGAGACCCGTTGAAGCTTTAGAAATCGAGTGGCTAAATTTAGGCGGAGTTCTCATTTCTTAAATAACACTACTTTGTTGTGTCGGGCGCTTTTAAATGTTTTTCAAAGAAATTTACCAATTTCTTTTATTAAAAAAATAATTGTTTCTACTTTTGGCACAAGGCCAGCAATTATCCCAGTGCGTTACTGGTACTTTATTTTATCGACCCCGTAAGGATGAAAGGCAAAGTTAACCTCGGCGGGATTTGAACTCAGATCGTAAAGGCCCGTAACTCCATGTTGCAAAGCATGGCGTCCAACCCTCTACCGATACTGCCAATCCACCGCCCTTTTATTAAAAAAATAATGAAAACCGAACAAGTAATTATTATGATTGATAGAAAATATAAGAAAGAGAAAGGGAGGGGAAGTGGAAATAACAGAGCAAGAGGAGAGAGAAGGAAAGAGAGAGAGATGGAGAGAGAGAGAGAGTGTGTGTGTGTGTATGTGTGTGTGGTAATTAATTCTGACAGCATTTCTCACACTATACCATTAGTAAATGGTCGCATTTCTAAGACAGAAGCAATGAAGATACAAAAACAATACAACAGCAATAACAGCAACAACGGCAACAGTAATTTCAGCACTCCAATCGACAGTAACAATAACAGCCCAAAGCACTGTTAAAAGGATAAACTACTTCAGTAGCTCACATCACAACTTTTCCTCGAGCGCAAAACTGATCAACAACAGAGCAACAAGAGCAGCAGTAATAATAGCGAAAACGTGAATGCTGCCAGGCCGTGGTTAAATTGTTGTGTTGAAATTAAACATAAAAGGGTTACAAAAGGAATGTGGCATTGTGGCAGGCCCAAAGAAGGCCGACAGGCCAAGGTGCAAATCTCACCGTTACATATTGTTTGTGTTAATCCTTCGGCGTTCAAGCAGCAAGAGAGAGATTTTTTTAGCTGACGCGGGAATTTTTCCCTCAGGGCGCGTAGAGATACATTCTCCTCCGCTGGCGGTCATTGGCTGGGCTGAGCCAAATAACGCACGGAGAAAGTATATGAGCCCGCTGAATGTAGGTCACTACACCTTCAAACAAACTCTACAGACACAAACGTGCGTCAAAAAGCCCTGTCCGAGATGCGCGCAGAAATATGAAACCGTTCTGCATACATATATGCAATGTCCGATCATTGCTGACTTGTAAAGTTATATCAAGCAACTAATGTCGAGTGTAGGATGTGTTTGACAATCGCCTGAGTCCACCATGAAAATCTCTCCGCAACGGGTGCAAGTAGCGAAAATGGCAAGAGTGAATGAGTCTATATTCAGCAGGTACCTATATATTGCAGAATGATGATCGACTTTGGAGAGCACAGTGATCCTTAATCTATGGAGTTCCTTGCTTGGTGGGGGTTCTCATGTATCAGGAGGATCGGACACTTTACTTATCTGTACTATGTATACTATTCCCCTGCTGGTGATTTCTACTTGGCCAAAAGGAAAGGCAGAGTGAACCTGAGGAAAAACTTTATTTCCATTGCTTCAGAACACTTAGCCAGAAAAATGAATTGCACATGCTACTCAAAAGATCAGTCTTGTCACACTATGCTGAACTGAATCTACCTGAGAATCACATGACGGGTATATGTCTCTGTGAAATATTCAACCACTTGCACATTAATTCTATGAAAGGCAAAGTTAACCTCGGCGCGATTTGAACTCAGAATGATAAAGGCCGCAACTCTATGCTGGAAAGCATGGTGTCCGACCCTTTACCGATACTGTTTTGTGGTGAGTAAAGTAGAGTAAGACAGTGTTCCTTTTCACCTTTATTTTAGAAGAAAGAAATACTTATACAAATATAAGCAGGCACTGTATATTTGTATTTCAACTTGATTATTGGCAGTATCAGTAGAGGGTCGGACGCCATGCTTTCCAGCATAGTAACGTCCCTTTACGATCTGAGTTCAAATCCCGCCGAGGTTGACTTTGCCTTTCATCCTTACGGGGTCGATAAAATAAAGTACCAGCAATGCACTGGGTAATTGCTGGCCTTGTTCCTAAAGTAGAAACAATTATATGTATAAGTTCATAAAAAATGAATTTATGATTATGTGTGTTTGGGAGTGTGTCAGTGTTTGTGTGAACAGTGTGATGTTTATCGTTTTTTGTGAGTTACTGAAATTTGATAACATTTTTTAGACGTTAATGAAGTGCTGACCTTACGGGAGTTTTGGTGATTTGCCAATCTTCTAATTGACTGACTGATATCCGAGGTTCGTCTCAGTATTGAATACAAAGAGATTGGAAATTTGACAAACTTGTAGTTTGGAAGCTTTGCAACTGACAATTAAAACAGAAGAGACTTGAAGATTTCCTGACTCGGATATTCATTCTTGTCAACAATCTCTCCCTCATAAACAACTCCAAATTTACTTAACTTTATTATCCGGCTTAGGCAATAACACTTCTTTATATTCTCTTCTCCCCACAAAGAAGGATAAGTGTTAAAAACATTATATTTATCTATTCCTTACGGCAAATCAACTTGCTGAACTCAGTTAAAGATTAATCATTAACAACATAAATTACCACTAGTTTCCTCGGGTTCCAGATTTTATCGTACTAATTATAAACGCTTCATATAAAATTGTATTTGACAAATCGAAACAAATATATGTGCATTTATAAAATGCACACACACACACACACACACACACACACACACACACACACACACACACACACACACACACACACACACACACACACACACACACACACACACACACACACACACACACACACACACACACACACTCACTCACTCACTCACTCACTCACTTTAATAGAAACTGAAACTTCACATGCGCGACTCCTTTCCGCCTTTCATCTATAATAGCTTTCTCTCTATAACAGCTTTCTCTCCATTTTCATCTATAATAGCTAAACCCTCTTCATACAACCTCATTTTCCTTTCATATCCTTGCTATTTTCTCGTTTTCACTTTTTCTGTCTTTCCCCCTATTTCAAGTTGTATTCTCGTGTTTGCTATTTCTTTCTTTTTTCTTTCCTTTCTTACCTTATTTATT
This sequence comes from Eledone cirrhosa, assembly GCA_964016885.1. Lineage (NCBI taxonomy): Eukaryota > Metazoa > Mollusca > Cephalopoda > Octopoda > Eledonidae > Eledone > Eledone cirrhosa. Next base: position 358,477,336 of record OZ024740.1, read on the forward strand.
TCCCCCTTTGAATTCGTTCTACACGATTCATTCCTTACTACTAACACTTCTACTGCCCAAAACCTAATATAACGCTAATGTTTACAAACACTATTCGTAATTACTTTCAAATATTTTCCGACGTTCTACTTTCTATGAATATTTGTACTGTCACGTTCAATCACCAAAGTCTGACGAACAGAACTGCAAAGCTTTGAGTCACGCTGGTGACTATCAAATATTATAATACTCTACGCTTCGAATTGAGTAATTTTTCTTCTGCTCATACACATTAATGTGCATTCACTTATTTATCGTAATATATATAAGGGCTCTTATATATAACTACCACCTCTCACTAGCGTTACATTCTTTCCAGCCTTACTGTCGAAATACTTTGGTGTTTACGTTTTCCCAGTACCTGTCACCGTGATGTTTACCGTAGTCGTAAGATGTTTCTGAAAGTTTGTCATTGTAAGTTTGTAGTTCTGTTTTTATATGAATCCCAGTAGCTATTTAGCTATTTTTGCTATAATAACTATTGACATATTACTGAACGGTAACGATATAGCTCTTCGTGTTGAAATCATATTATTCCAGTGACATTCGATGTGGGAATTAAATGCTTATGTCTGTTTTATTAAGTTTCTTTGTCCTCTGTGTTTAGTGTTCTTTTTTCTTTTTTGTGCAATTTTTGGCATATGAACTCACTCGCTGCCGTCTCTCTCTCTCTCTCTCTCTGACCACACATATATATATTTGTACAGATGTACACACACACACACACACACCCACATTAAAGGTGCAAATTAATTGCGTCCATAGGCGGTATGCCGAATGAGGACATGGTGCTCTTGGAGAGCAGAGTATCAATAATAGCAATATATAATGGAAAAAAGAATCAGTGTTGCCCTCATATACCTATTTAATTACATATTACATATGTTTCACTGTCGATCAGCTCGAGGAACGATCGATTAATGATCAAAACTGACTCTGGAATCCGAAGCTCCTTAGATATGAGATAACATGTAGACTCGCGTCTACATGTTAACACATGGAGCTTTCGATTTCAGAGTCAGGTTCAATTATTAATCGATCGTTCCTCGAGCTGATCGACAGTGAAACATATGTAATATGTAATTAAATAGGTATATGATGCAACACTGATTCTTAGTTCCCTTATATATTGGTATTATTGGATTGGCAGTATCGGTAGAGGGTCGGACGCTATGCCATTCTGAGTCAAATCCCGCCGAGGTTAACTTTGCCTTTCATCCTTACGGAGTCGATAAAATAAAGTAACAGTAACGCATTGGGTAATTAGTGGTCTTGTGCCAAAAAGTAGAAACAATTATATATATGTGTGAGAGAAAGAGAGAGAGGGAGAGAGAGAGAGAGAGAGAGAGAGAGAGAGAGAGAGAGAGAGAGAGAGAGAGAGAGAGAGAGAGAGAGAGAGAGAGATAGAGAATAATGGGGCAGCGAATGAGTTCATATGCCAAAAACTGAAAAAAAAAAGAAAAAAAGAAAACCAAACACAGAAGACAAAGAAACGAAGTAAAACAGAACTAAACATTTAATTCCCTACATACGTATAAACACACACACACATATATATATAAGATTTCGCTTCAAGCATGGCTTTATACAAATATGTATAGAAGTTTCGTATTCCTAAAGAAATACGGTTTTAGGAAGCCCTCTGGTGGTGTCCAGTAGAAGCAAGGGGGACAACCGTCTATGCATTTCAGGCTTGACTGGCCTTCTTATAACATGTACAAAAGTTGATGTCAAACCTGCTTTCTCCGTTTTGAATCATAAAACATTTGTTAGTAGCTTAAATGGTTTTTTTCGTTAAAACTCCTGCATGATTATCGATCACATTGGGCTTTATATACATATATATATATATATATATATATATATATATATATATATATATACCAGGTGAACTTTTCAAACCCTTCTTTATAATTTTCCTTATATATATATATATATATATATATATATATATATATATATATATATATATATATATATATATATATATAAACGGAAAAAATGAAACGAAATTTCACTTCTCACTCTTAGTACGGCTGTTACTTAAATACTTCAAGCTTGAAACTAGTACAGCGTTCCTTTGTCAGTGTTGAACAAATGAGCAACGATGGTTGCTAGACACTGTACGGCTTAATTCGGGATGTTTGTTTACAAACACACCGAGCATTATAATAAATGTTCGGTGAATCCATACGTACATATATATATGTGTGCATATATGTATATATATATATACATACTACTGTACGTCTGTATACATATATGTATGTACGTATACATACTTATATATATATATATATATATATATATATATATATATATATATATTCAATGATATTAAATAAATGGAAACTATATTTATAAAACCATATTTATTCTCTTATATATATTTCAAGGACACCAACACATTGGTACGCCCTCATCAGATAAAATACAAAGTTTGTTTTATAAATATTGACATATCCAGGAAGAAGATCTTAACGGTTTAAGTTTTTCCAGGAAAATGATGAGAGTGTACCAATGTTTTGGTACCCTTGAAATATATATAATAGAATAAATATGGATTTATAAATATAGTTTCTATTTATTTAATATCATTGAATATTATACTCCAGAAAATTGTCGAGTGCTTCGAATCAGTTATAAACATATATATTTGTTGAATTACCAACAAATTAAATATCTCTTTTCTTTATATATATAAATGTAAGTATGCATACGTACGCATATACATATATATATATATATATATATATATATATATATATATACACACACACAGATATGCACGTATATATATGTATATGTATATATGTGTTTATATATATATATATATATATATATATATATATATATATATATATATATATATATATATATATATATATGTGTGTGTGTGTGTGTGTGTGTGTGTACGTGTGCATACTTACATTTATGTATCAGCTGTTCTAAGGCAAGGAATAAATTTATGTTTAATTCATGTTTAGAACGATATCAAGTCAACAACGTAAACACGCAACCATACAACTCCAGCACATTACTTTGCTACTCTAGATTATTACACCCAAGTAAACATTGTAAACACTATATATTAAACGACAGTCTCGTGAAGGAGCTTTTACACAGTCACTTCAGAATCGAACGCCCAAGCTACCTCTAATCCACTCTACCATTTTAATGGTGGATGAATATACTGTATAAATTATTTCTTAATTTAATATGACAAGAAAGAAGGCAGGTTAGTTTGAATGCCAGTCGGATAATGGAAATTATTATCTATTATCCAGCTTTTCCAGAAAACAGCTCCACACAAAACATTTGAATTATTACAGAACTTTACGTTCTAACGGAAATAATGTAAACAATGCCATCATTAGACATATCTATAATATATTAACGGCAAAATCGAAAACAATGTTTATGGAGCTAAATTATGTTTTGCTCTGTACATGAGTTTCGTGATGCTGGTATACAAGAAAAAAGATTATAAACACCCAAAATTCTAAATTATAGAATCATAAGATGGTATAGATCAAACAACAAGAGACGCTTCATAGCAATCAGGCATTCAGTATATTGATTACACAAATAACATTATCAAATAACATTATCAACGTTAAATTAATTAATATGAAATACCACAACCGACCTTACCAACTCTCCTATTAGATTACTTCTGATAACTAAGTCAAATTAATACTGAAATACCATGGTTAGCGAAGACAACATTCAACTCAATAATACTTATAACAAATGTGAATCCTTAACACACTCTCCACATGAAAAAATTGTGTGCGCATTCTTGCGATGGTAACTACATAACAAACACTTATCTTCCTCTCTTTTGATAACATTTTGATCATCATCGCAGCTTGTGATCATACCAACAAACATAATAAAATTACGTTTACTAATTTTACAAATGTTTAGTGAACCAAATTTCACCAGTTAGCCTCATCAAAATTTTAAGAATTTCAACAACATCACTGTTAAAGTACATATATCAACTAAATAATTGAAAATACATATAAAAAACGTAACCTATAAGTTGACGTGAAAATAACACTCTAATTACACGACAAATACAAGCCAGCATCAAACAAGACAAAAAGAAAATAAAGAAAATGATCGAAAGGAATGCAAAAACTAGTGGAACAGAAATACCAAACAAATAGTAAAACACCAAATAAAATAACAGTATCATCATCAATAACGACGAAGGCTATTCTATGCATAAAAACAAATTAAAGTCTGTCCGAAGCCATCAGGTGCATCAGGCCAGTGATTATCTCCGGTTTCATTTTTTATCAGTGATAATCGACTGAAAGTACACAACTTCCACTAGACAGGACGCCAGTCCATCGCTGGGTTAACCTACACTTACTGCTGATACTTATTTTCATTTGAGTGTACCGAAGCAACGTGAAATGAAGTATTTTTCCCCAAGAGCACTTAATACATTATGCAGACGTATCAACTCTCCTTTTCAGTCGGGGAGAACTCCCACCCACTTTGGGGTGTCTGAGAGATGTCTTCTCTTGTGAAAATGGGTATAGCTTTCATTATGTAAAATCTCCCCAATTTACCTCATTTCTCTCCGGTTTGGGGCATTTTTTTCATGGTACTCCCCATTTGGTGTTTTAGAGGTTGGCAGGTCTGCATTATGTCACAATAACAACTTCAAATAGCATACCCACACTTAAACATCAAGCAAATGCCCTCATCAGATATATCTCGATAAACAGCAACCAAAAACAGCGCAAAGAACGCGAGTAGGTCAAATCGAAAAATATCCACTTGCCACATAAATCCTAATTTCAACCTTTCCTTCCATTATGTATTAGAAAAGAAACAAGGAAGTAGCAAAACCGAAAAGCCTTAGAACTTGAGAAAATTACAAATGGTCACCTAAAACCCATTGGCGAAATGTTTCACTGCAGTCACTAATACATAAAACTAGTTGTGTCAGTACTATCAAGTCCAAATAAAATAAAATCACACAGACCCACTACTTTCATATGCACACCTCCAATAATTAAAAATGTCTTAACTTTGATATTAGTTTCAAATCCCAACAGGAATACAAACTACCACAATTGGTATAAACAGGTGAAAAATTGGGGAGGACTTGCTTAAGACAGCAAAGGTATATGTTACAAATGTTCATGATTTTGGACAGACTTTCCAGTTTCAAAAGATTGTTTAAAATGTTTTCTTACCGAATTGTATATCACAGACCCTCTCTAATATCAAAGAAGAAATGAATATGAAGATTTGTTATTTGGAACTAAGGATTTAAAGAGTTTATGAATATAAATTCTCCATTTCATTCAGAATGTAAAGACTTTGACAATGTCATATATCTAGTGAATAAGTCATCAGAGAAATCTTTAACGAGGAATTTAGTTCTAACATATGGTGTTGTACTATTATATTAAAGTAGTGAGAGCGTTGCTGGATTTCTTTAAATCCAGTAATACCTCCACATAAATAT
>OZ024740.1:358487868-358527868 GCA_964016885.1 Eledone cirrhosa
TTACAAAATCATGTACACATATAATTGTTGACTGTTTTTAGATATTGCAATGCATATAGGTATTAGATATTTAATACCCTTTACAAATCCGTTTGAAGATTCTAACCAAAAATTAGTTTAAAAAAAGATAGAAATATATAAAAGATTTTGAGCGAGAGTGTAAAGAAATAGCAATTATATGACAGATGACGAAAATTATTTATTTTATGCTTTTTATGCTTTTTATGAACAAAAATTATCTGGAAAGTCTTAACCCAAACATGCAATATGATATGATTGAATATTCAATATTTCTTTCTACTCTTGTAAAATCCTAATATATTCTTGCACAGGTTTTCAGAAAAGAGTGCATAATAGAATTTATCTTTGTCAGTTATGTTTTTTTTTCTATATTAATTACTTTTATTCACTTGGAAAATATGTTTAGTTAGATGCTACCATAATGCATACTTTGCAAAGTAAATAATATTTGGCTCTCAGATATCAAAAATTCATTACCAGAAGCGTTATAGTGACGTGAAAATTGTGCTTATATCCACACTGTTTAAATATAGCTGACAGAAGTGTAAATCTAGGCATAGTGTGTTTGGGTGAGGGTGTGTATGTGTGTACATATTTGTATACATACACACTAATATACATATATATATATATATATATATATATATATATATATATATATATATATATATATATATATATATATAAATGCACATATGATTGTGTGTGTGTGTGTATGTGTGTTTGTAATCAGAGACAAAGAAAGAAGGAAGTGAGGGAAATAGAGTGAGAGAGCGAGTGTGTGTGAGAGAGAAAGAGAGAGAGAGTGAGAGAGCGAGTGTGTGTGAGAGAGAAAGAGAGAGAGAGAGAGAGAGAGAGAGAGAGAGAGAGAGAGAGAGAGAGAGAGAGGAGTATGTGTGTGTAAATAAAGATAATATTGAATGTTAGAGATATAGAAACAAGTTGAAATACAAAATCACCAAAGCAGCTTTGCTCGCACGGCACCATAGATACACAGAAATTACATGTATGTATGTATATATAATATATATATATATATATGCATGTATGTATGTATATATTTATACATATGTATAATGTGTGAGCGTGTTTAAATATATATACAAGTTTATGTACGTTTCTCTCCCTATCCGCTTATCTATGTTTTGTCCTTCTATTTCTCTAGTTCGCTCTGTGTTTTCTCTCCACCTTTCTCTCTCATTCTCTCTATCGTTCTATTTTTCTCACTGATTAGAGAGAGCTGTATCCTTATTACTGCACAAAGCAGATTATTATTGTTACTTCTACCAAACAGTTAGAAGTAATAATCAAATCTTACAATCACCTTAGAAAAAAATAACACATTGAATAACATGATCTTAGATACATTGTATTAAAAATACTGGATGTCAAAAATACTGAATGTCAATGATTGGAATGCTTTTTAATCATAGGTTTTGATTGGTCAGAGTAGACAGCCACTAGAAAAAGTTTCCTTCCTTGAAGCTTGTCATTGCAATTGGGTCTTCTGGTCATTTGCCGAGAATGTTTCTACCAAATTTGAAGAACTCTTCTTTCCACTACATTTCAATGAAGGTTACTTCTTTGTGTAGCACTACTACTGATAAATTGCCCTCATTTACGAGCCATTTTGCTCCCAATTTCCCAATGACTATATCTCCCCGTGTGTAACATTCTACCATGTATACATTGTGGTCAAATGCAAAATCCCCTTGGATCACGAACCAATGAAGTGATGTTTTGAATTGGTAGACATTTCTCTTAAACCACACTATACCACCTTACGCTATACGGGGTGGCCTTTGATCATAGATCATTGATTGGAGTGAACCTGGGGTTCATCAGCAACGACGTGGATCACTTCAACGCAACATATCTAATGATTCTGATTGTGCCATTTCATGGAGTACATTCTTAACAATTCTACCTACACCACATTTTTCAATAACTCACATTATCCTATCTGGCTAGAAAGAAATCTACCCCAATCTATAGAAACACGTGACAATATGTCCCCTCACCAAGAAAGGAACTTGCTTGTTATCTCATCCAACTCCATTGTTAACATTTTAAAGATATTGAAAACTGTCAACAAAGACTTTAATCGCTCCGATTTTCTCTCTATTTTTAATAATGAACATTACATTTTTCTGAGACCCTATTATCTTAGAAATGGAAGAACCCTTCTTCTTCTTCTTCTTCTTCTTCTTCTTCTTCTTCTTCTTCGCCCACTCGTTCCTGAGAGGATCGTGATGGTGGAGTCTTCAAACACTTCTTCCAGCAGGTTATGTAATAAGCAACCGCCTATAACTGATCCGGCAGGATCCCCAAAGCGAGACAAGCCAAGCTCATGGATGTTATCCACCCATCTTATTCGGGATCTACACCTGGGTCTTCTGCTGGTTGGTTTTGCCTGTGAAAATCTGATCTGTCCAGCGATTCTTTCCTGAGACATTCTAACCACATGCCCACAGTATTGGAGCTGTGATCTCTCAATTCGGAGAAATAGTGGCTCTACCTGGAGTGATTATCTGATCTCCGACTATGTGTTGAGGAAAACCTGAAACAAACGAAAAAAAAAACGAAAAAAAAAAACGATCAGTGATGAATGCAGCAACTGAAAAGATTGGTAAGCTGGGTTAATGTCTTCGCCAAAATATGTAGTGTGGGACGAAGGGGTGGCAGTTGGAAACTAGCGGAAAGGAGATGAGAAATTATGTGGGGTGGAAATGTATATCGTGCAGAAGGTGTGAAATTCGGGCAGAAGGATGTCACGGAAAATTGATGTAAGTAATGAAATATAACATAACCTGGTAAACGGATCATAACGCCTATCATAATTCGTGGGATGTCTTCTATGCTATATGTCATATTTCTTACTTCCGCTGTAAACTAGAATTCATTTGCTTTCGTAGAAATTATATACAATGCGGATTGATTACATGAACGAGCAATTTTTTTCGCATTTGATCTTTCATGGGATTTTTAAACTGATTTTAAGTAGTTTTTCAGCGCAGGTTTCAAATTTATAATCGATTTTTGTCTGCATGTAATTTGAAATTTATGATTTTTTCCAAAAGTGGTATATTTATAGGAACATTCTTTTTTGTGTGGGTCGGATCTAATGATGTTATCTTCAAAATGTGAATTTTTTTCTGGAAATAAGCAATTTGCTTTCTGCCACGATATTCCAGGTCGTCTCGCGCAGTTAGCTGTAACACAGTATAACCCCTCAGGAACGAGATCATTTATGGATAGATCTTAGCGCAACCTCAAGTGTGTTCTTTTGCATAATGACAATCTTTTGGCGTCGCCCCAGTTGGTCACTCGGTGCATTTCCGAGAAACCCATGACGATATAAAAATGGTCATTGACATATTCAAATATCAAGAACACAACTGGATCATTTGTGTGAATCTAAACATGGTCAACCTTCTCCTTCGGCAACAGAAAGGTTTCACTAAGTTAACATGCTACCTCTGCGTGTGAAACATTCGAGCTCGAGACAAACACTGGACCAGAAGGAATGGCCTATCCATGACGATATGAAAATAGACAAACTAGACATTGTGAATGACCCGATCGTTAGCCAAGAGAAGATCGTTTCCACCACTCCATCTGAAGTTTGGCTTGATGAAGCAGTTTGTGAAGGCACTGAGTACTGATAGTGAAAGTTTTCAGCACAGAGCTTCTGCTTTTCCTGCTCAGCCTTTCCAGAAAATCAAAGCGGGTGTATTAGATGGACTTTAGCTTCATGCCCCTGAATGTGATGAGATGGTTAAAAAAAACTTTCTTGATAACAAAAATCAGATAACTGTGAGGTTTTGGTTGCTAAAATGCTGAGGGCTTTTCGCGATCTTGGATGTAACATGTGTGTCAAGTTTAATTTCCTGAATAGTCCCCTTCACCATTTCTTCAGGAACCTGGGAGCTGTAAGTGATGAACAGGGAGAGCGCTTCCCTCAAAATCTCATGACGATGGAAGACTGTTATTAAGGGCATTGGAACAGACATATCAGAGTTATCTCAGTAACCGTATGAGTAAATCAGACACGCGTTTCTGGATTTCATCCATCACCAATACTATTTACTCATGCAGAACTGAGACACGATTGGGGATGGTCATTTCCATATAGTGCAAATAAAATATCACCTAGTGATGCTTATTTGTATACAGTACGTGCGAACGTGACTGGCGAGGGTTAATTAGCAGTAGTACTACCATAGCGGGATTCCCCAAATAATATATATGAAGTTGTATACAATATATTTATGAATAATAAACATACAAGGGACTCAGTTTAAATATTTTAAGCTGTGATCATGCCAGAGCTATCTCAGTAACCGCATGAGAATGTTACACACATTTTGTCTGGATTTTTATCCTACATTGGTAATATTTACTCACTCGATACTGAGATAAGAATAAGCTTATAGCTTATAATCTTTCTTGTTCATGAGACGTCGACTGGAGATGCTCATTCGTATATAGTGTGAAATATATATAAATGTATATATTGGTGCCTCCAATATCATGAAAATAATGATAAATGTTTCTTTCAATTTAAAGAATTAGCCACACTGTGATACAGACAGTTTCATTTGGTGTATATCAATAAACTATGTTATTGATAAAATACATTATCAATGGAGTACACATACGGAGTCTAAAATCCTCTGTCGATCTATGACCGAAGGAATAAAAAACAAAACAAAACGAAGTGCTTGTTTTGATTCCTTTGGCCATAAATCGAATAAAGATTGTGGACTGCAATTGTACATTATCGATAATGTATTTTACCGATAATGTATTTTATCGATAGTGTCATTTATCTATCGTATCCAAATAACACTATCCGTGGTGCAGTTTGATTCGACGATTAATAGAATGTTATATAAATACAGAAACATATATGAAAAACACAGATACACACACACACACACACGCACACACATATATACATATATATGAGAATAAATTGAAGTATCCGTCGTATGTTGATTCATTCACGTTTGTATAAAATGAATATGCGTAACAAAAAAATGGAACGAGCGGCTTTCCGGTTTATTGTGTGCTCAACGTAATCGGAGGAATTGTGTAACATAAGTATCTTGATGATACGAGATGCATTATCAAGTATGGTACAGATCCCAAGGAGAATTTTATGGAGTAATTGAATGTGAACAGAGTTCTAAGAAAAACTATCGAAATTTGAAGACAGACTTATAACACAATAGGGTCTCCATCACATGTTTCGATGCATTTAAACACATGTTAGAGACCCCTTTGTTTAATAAATCCGTCTTCGAATTTCAACAAATCTTACCCAGTTTTTCCTAGTACGCTGTTCACATTATATATATCAGTATCGGTAGAGGGTCTGACGCCATGCTTTGCAGCAAAGAGTTACGGCCCTTTATGATCTGAGTTCAAACTCGCCGAGGTTAACTTTACCTTTCATCCTTACGGGGTCGATAAAATAAAGTACCAGTAATACACTGGGATAATTCCTGGCCTTGTGCCAAAAGTAGAAACAATTATATATGTATATAGTAGTAATAAGTAAATACAAATCCAAGCTGTAGAGCAACTCAAGTCCGTATGGCGAATTTGAATATAATTATTAAGGTCAGAATTATTATTATTCATCTGTTGCCTTCGGTTGCCTCTCTTTTTTCACCTCCTCCTTCTTTCTCTCTCCCCTATTTCTCTCTATTTCTCTCTGTTTTTCTTTACATACATTTCTTCTTTCTCTCCGTCTTTCTTTCTAACTGTGCTTAACACTATAACTAAATAATTATAAACACCTCACTACCAAGCCAGCTTCCTACCTTAATGGTTGCTTATATTTATGGTAAGTCAAAATTATTTATAAAACAGTTTATATATTGTATTTTATCTGACGAAGGCATGCCATATTTTTAATATGGTATCCCTGAAATATGTATTATGAAATAAATATGGTTTTATAAATATAGTTTCCATTTGTTTAATATCGTATATATATATATATATATATACGTGTGTGTGTGTGTGTATATATATATCCATGGAGTATAACGCGAATTTATTGTAGGTTCACCCAGGCGAGCACTCAGTGTTTAGGTTCACGTCAGTAGCGAGGTGTAGAGCTAGACAGTGTAATATAATAATACAAGTACGATTGGTTAAGCATTCATTACGTTTATCGGTTGGTGACGCGCGTTTCGCTATTGGTCAGCTCAAAGTTCGAACTGTATCTATCTGGCCCGACTGTGGAACCAAAAGCTCGTCGGACCTCTGTTGTAGAAATGACAAAAAAATATATATATGTACAACATGTGTAAAAAAAGTAACAGGACTTAGTGTACTATGTGAGGGATTAGCGGGTTGCCCCACCGTGTGACGTAATACTCTTGGAGTATGTAACTGCGATCTCAGCTCTCTGCAGCCATTGTATGTTTTTCCTCGTACTTTTCTTAACACCTCCTCAGTGTTAGGTCGTCAAGCGATGCAGACAGTGCACGGGCTGGAGTCGGCTTAATCCATCCGGGATGAACACTGATAGAAGTACAAATAGAAACACACACACACACACACACACACACACACACACACACACACACACACACACACACACACACACACACACACACACACACACACACACACACACACACACACACACACACACACACACACACAAACATGTATATATATATATATATATATATATATATATATATATATGCGTGTGTATGTGTCTGTATCTCTGCACAGACGTGTGTTGTATGTGTGTGCGTGTGTGTGTGATGTGTGTGGCATTGCATGTGTTTTTGTGACTCTAGTGGTGGCCATACTTTTGCAGGGCATTAGGGCCAGACCTCTGTTTAGAGGAAACCCACTTTTCACACTACCCCGTTCCTTCACAAAATGTTTGGAGACTATAAAAAGAGTCATATGCACTGCCCTCCCCCATTTGGCTAAACAGCGAAATATACATTTAATACGAAGAGACACTTAAAAATATAATTGTTTCTACTTTAGGCACAAGGCCAGCAATTACCCAGTGCATTACTGGTACTTTATTTTATCGACGCCGTAAGGATGAAAGCAAAGTCAACCTCGGCGGGATTTGAACTCAGATCGTAAAGGGACGTAACTATGCTGGAAAGCATGGCGTCCGACCCTCTACCGAATGAAGACAAATACTGAAAAGAAAATATATCATTGTGTGTTACTGATAATCAGCTGAATGTATAAATCTAAGAATATGCGATAGATACTTCAAGGGATGGTTGAAGAGAATAGTAAAATGTGATCAATATGTCTGGTGTTTCCACATATCATAAGACTCTTTGGCACTGTGCATATAAATAACACATGTTTACTATATTCTTTGTACTACAGATGACAAAGATATACCGGTGTGTTAGAACTCTCTCTATTCACGCACAGATAAATATTATATATACATATATATAATATAATATAATATAATATAATATAATATAATATAATATAATATAATATAATATATAATCGTGTTACTGTTGTAACTCATTCCTTTATCCACTATATACACATACAGACAAACGTACTTATACACAAGCATTGACACACGCATGTGTATAGAAATATATATATATATATAGAGAGAGAGAGTCTGTGGTGCTAGTACTCGATACATCATGCTAGTACTCGATACATAGGGAGATGTAGAGTGCGTATAGAGATATGTAAAATCCCGACCATGGAGCCAAACCGAAACCACTTGGCGCTGCGGTTGGTATTTTATATCTCTCTCTTTCTCTCTCTCTCTGCATATATATACATACATACACACACACACACCTTTATATATATATATATATATATATATATATGTATGTATATATATCGTGGTGTTCTTTTAGAGTTCTATATGTGCACCAGTCGCTGCCAGCGTGTGAGGTGTATTGCTACTTTCGTTAGATACTGCCAAGGATCTGGAGTTCTTGAATATCATGATAACTGGAGATGAAAGGTGGGTGTACAGCTATGACCAGGAAACCATAGCACAGTCCTCACATTGGAAGCCTATGCTGTCACCATTGCGCAAAGAAAAATCAAGTTAATGATTACGTAGGCGTTATGTATTATGGGTAGGTACTAGAAGAAAAATCAGTTACAAAGAAGTACTATCAATAATTCCTCCACACACACACACACACACACACATACACACATATATATATATATAAATATATATATTAGTACAGATTAAAGTTCAAGCAAAGTATCGCTGCTATCACCCTATTACGGGATCTTCTGAAACTCTTCGGATTTTGGTATTCAGATTTATTATTATTACTATATATATATATATATATATATATATATATATATATATATATACCTGCTGATGAACCCTGACATGATATTATTCTTACACTGTTTATGGTGAAACACTCTCTTTGAGTCTGTCCAGGTGTATTATAGTTATAAAGGTGGGTTTATGCATTTTAATTTATCTCTTTAATTATATCTTTAATTATAATGTATTTCCCACATCTTTCGTAGTTTTTATGTTTTTCACTCTAGTGGCTTTCTACCCCCTGTAACTGAAAACATACTCTTTCGTGTTTTCTTCTCTCTATATTCAATTATGAAGAGCCCGGTACTTGTTCCTTGAGCTCATTAAACTACAGGGATAGACGCGAGTCGTTAACTCATATCGATGCACACACACACACACACACACACACACACACACACACACACACACACACACACACACACACACACACACACACACACACACACACACACACACACACACACACACACACACACACACACACACACACACACATATAATATAGAAATGGCTTCTACAGGACTAAAACTATTTCAATCGGGCGAAATCATCAGGAAGCCGATTATCCAAATAATATGGTGGTATTTATACATTTTCTGGTGGTAGGAAGGGTGGAAGTCATTGGCTGATGGATTTAAAGAAAGGATATTCTTTAAAAACTATATTCAGAGTCACAAAGGCAGAACAAAAATTCAAGCAAAGTACCTATAGAAAAACTCACACTGAGAGGCACTTCTAATTTTTAAGGTTCAATTATTTCAAGCAAACAATAGCTATTCATTGGTAAAGTCTGCCAAAATGGTCAGGTGTCTACAATCACGCACACACACAAACACACATACCACACCCACCCACGCCTACACACACACACACACACACACACACACACATATATATATATATATATATATATATATATATATATATATATACATTTGTGAAGGCGCATGGCTTAGTGGTTAGAGCGTTGGGCTTGCAATCGAAAGGTTGTGAGTTCAATTCTCGGACCGGTTGATGTGTTGTTTCCTTGAGCAAGACACTTTATTTCACGTTGCTCCAGTTTACTCAGCTGTAGAAATGAGTACCGGCCTGCCCGCCCAGCCAGTGGGATGGCGTTATCTATGGCTAAAACAGCACGACGTGCTGTGACCAGCGGCGCCGATTGGCGCCCGACAGACTGGTCAGTCAAGGTGATCAAGGTGATATATATACATTTATATATATATACACGCACATACACATCCACACACACATAAATACACACATACATACATACATACACACATACATACACACATACACACATATACACGTATATATATATATGAATGTATGTATAGTATATTTGATAATATACTGTATGTTTATTTAAAAACATTTTGAAGATGCTACGATCGGAAAAAAAAATATATATACGTATATATACATATATATATATATATATATATACACACATATATACACACACGCATATATATATATATATACATATACGTACACACACACATACGTACACATACGTATATATATATTTCAAAGTTCAATTATGCTAAGCAGACAAAAGGAAATTCTTTAAGTGGCTGTGTTAAAGTATACAGAATCGTCAGCTTTGATGAAAAGGTGGTAAAAGAGGTAAAAGAGGTCCATATATTTTATTATGCGCATTTCGAATACAAAATCATCCTGGGACAAAAATTGTGTTCTCATCAGATAAAATAAGGTAACATGATATGAGGCATAATAGCACTTGTTTACAGGAAAGTGGTAAGTCTACATATATCATCTGACATATGCATAGTTTTATTGTTCTACAATATTATTCACCTTCTACATTATATATATATATATATATATATATATATATAATGTGTAAACAAACACAAAGACTATCAAAAGCACAGTATAATCAATGTAGTGATAAGAGGATTAGTACATAGAATCCACGGGAGGAATTGATAACGAGATGGGGTAGTCTGTATTACAGACGAGGAATAGTAATTGCTAGGGGAAGAGTATTACTTCCAGTTTATTAGGTATATTAAACTAGCCCAGAGAGAGCTATTTGAAGGTACTATTTATAACCTGATAGGTTAAGCGAGTTTTGATTGATTTCTTAGCTTGCTCCGAACCCGACTGTGTTTCTAGACGTTATTCATAATATATGTCTATCCTTACAATCAGTGCCACTGCCATTTCTTATTTTGATAATTTAAATGGATTATAGTGCAGACGATCGACCTCGTAATCTATTCTTCCATAACCGTCCCACTATTGAGGTTGCGAAATGACTTTTTGTAAGGTGGGACTATAAATATTATATATTGTCTGACACGGTGACATGTGTATCTTTTTGATTTATTATCCTCCACAGATTAAATGCGATAATATTTTTCATTTGACTATACAATTGTAATTATTCGATAATTAATTAACGCTTATTGTTTTAGTATAATAATAAATCAGAATAATCAGCAAATATAACTGCATATATATAAACTTAGAATAAAATATTTGAGTATATAGTTGATTTCTTCTTCTTCTTCTTCTTCTTCTTCTTCTTCTTCTTCTTCTTCTTCTTCTTCTTCTTCTTCTTCCATATATTTCTGAGAGGGTTGTGGGGGAAGATCTTCAAACACTTCTTCCAGCGAGTCCTGTCAGAGGCAACCGTCTCCAACTGATCCGGCTGGATCCCCAAGCGGGAGCAGCCAAGCTCATAGATGTTATCCAATCATCTTATTCTGGGTCTACCACTGGATCTCCAGCCAGTTGGTTTTCTCGTAAAATCTGTCTAGCGATTCTTTCTTGAGACATTCTAACCACATGCCCATAGTATCGGAGCTGTGATCTCTCAATTCGGAAAAGTAGTGTCTCTACCTGGAGTGACTCTCTGATCTCCGAGGCACGCACGCTATCGATTAACATTACTCCAAAGACACTTGGAGGACCCTCATTTCGGCCTCTTGTATTCGCGATCGTATTCTTTTGGTTATTACCCAAGATTCATGACCATATGTAAGGGTTGGTACGAATACCGAATTGAAGATAGCAAGCTTGGCTTTTATGCTTACCTCCCTTCCTCGGATTACTGAATGCTGAAGCTGGTGCATTACTGCTCCAGGTCCTGCAATTCTCGTACTTAATTCTGCCTTTCACCACTCGTGAGCATGGCCCCGAGATACCTGAACTTCTCTACTCGAATCCGTTCTTTATTTTATCTTATCATTTTTTTCAATTTACAGGGCATATTTCTTGCATATTTATATACACATTGATGCAGTCTCAGTTATCCACTTTCTATGTATACAGTTATGACCTTATCGTACACTCTGCTTGCTAGGGCATTTCTTTATATATATATATATATATATATATATATATATATATATATATATATATATATATATATGTATATATATATATATATATATATATATATATATATATATTAGAAAGTGAGGTTTTTTTTACAAAATGAAAACTAACCGAGGTGTCCTACACGAGTGGAAGTATAAAGAAAAAGAGATGAAATCGAAAATGCAACTGAAGTCTTATTTTTTTAAAAAATATATATATTTATTTGGTTCCTTTACCGGTTTCGCAGTTCTTCTGCTTTTCAACTCACCTTTTGAAAAGCAGAAGAACTGCGAAACCGATAAAGGAACCAAATAAATATATATATTTTAAAAAAAAATAAGACTTCAGTTGCATTTTCGATTTCATCTCTTTTTCTTTATATATATATATATATATATATATATATATATATATATATATATATGTAGATAAATCTACCAAGAGTTTACGGTAGTGTCCAATCCGTAATCCATTATTTCTGAAGACGGCGTATATATGTGTTGGTATGTATATTTAATCTTGATAGTTTGTATAATTTTGTATAATTTTGTACATAGATCTGTTGAATATGCATGCCAACTCTAACACATATATATCCTAGAAACGATCGTTAAATAATGAACTTTTTTTGTTTAATATAAGGAATTGTTTATTCATTATTTGTTTAATATTTTATATATATATATATATATATATATATATATATATATATATATGCATATATATATGTAAGTATATATATATATATATATATATATATTTATATATATATATATATATATATATATATATGTATATATATATATATACATACATATATATACATATATATATATATATATGTAAGTACATATATATATATATATATATATATTTATATATATATATATATATATATATATATATATATATATATATATATATATATATATATATATATATATATATATATTATATTTCGTTTGCGCTTGTACACCAGACCTCCAAAAATATTTCGAGGTGAAACATCCTAATTTTCTGGATACCCGTTGATGAACACAGAAAATGGAATCTTTCACTTTCTTATACTATCGTTGCGAAACTTATATGGGTTTTGAAATTCAAATTTGTCTGCGGAACAGGTTTGGATTTTGAAATTTAAATTTGTCCAGGTATCACGGTTA
The DNA here is from genome assembly GCA_964016885.1 of Eledone cirrhosa. Classification (NCBI taxonomy): domain Eukaryota; kingdom Metazoa; phylum Mollusca; class Cephalopoda; order Octopoda; family Eledonidae; genus Eledone; species Eledone cirrhosa. The sequence goes on from OZ024740.1 coordinate 358,500,745, forward strand.
TTGCCAATATGGGTTTGTTTTTATTGATTTATTATTTTAAATCGAGACAGGTAAACTATATTTATTTGAATTAGTTTATTTCATTCTAGCTAACTTGGTCTTTACAATACAAACACTTATGTGTTTATCATATATTAATTTATATTAACTTGTATATATATATATATATATATATATATATATATATATATATATATATATATATATATATATATATATATATATATAAAAGCTTCTACAGGATTAGAACTGGTTCATTCGTGAGAAATTACTAGGAAGCAGCTTCCTGATGATTTCTCACAAATGAAACAGTTCTAGTCCTGTAGAAGCTTTTCTATATTACAACATTTATACTCTGCTATGTATTGAGTACCTTACTTACTGTGTTTACCCCCGATTGAACCCGGAATAAGGTATCTCTCTCTCTCTCTCTCTCTCTCTCTCTCTCTCTATATATATATATATATATATATATATATATATATATATATATATATATATATGTTCATACACGGAACAAAGGTGCTGCTTTGGATGACGCCTTTATGCCGTATATGAACATGGATAAATAATATATTTTTGTTTTCTTCTCGATTGAGCACTGTTTTCGTTACTCCTTTTCACATCCACGGATATTACTACACACAAACACACACACATACACAGACACACACACACACACACACACACACACACACACACATACACACACACACACACACACACACACACACACGCACACATATATATATATATATATATATATATATATATATATGTGCGTGTGTGTGCATGTGTGCATATATATTATATATATATATTATTGAAACTAAAACATAAGAAAGATCTTAAAAGACATACAGTTGAGCTAAACTAAGCATTGGATGAGATGAAATCAGAAGAATATTATTGTTTGACAAACCAAATTAAGGGAAGATGAAATAGGTTGATGCTGTAGTGAAGAACAGAAAAGAATAAGCAAATAATCAATATATATATATATATGTAAATATATTATAATTGAATATAAAAGAAAAACGAACATATATGTATTCAAATCGCAAGGGACCGGATTCGCTGTTTTGAGTTTCTAACTCAATATATACCTTTGATATATTCGGCTCCGTTAATTGAGCTAATTCAAATGTCGAGTAAACCTGTGGTTTGAGTTTGTGAGACACGCTAAGTTCAGATACCATGTGCGTTATTATATATACGCACACTATTCAGTTTTTAATATACTTAGATGTGTCCAGGATACTAATTCTTCACCCACGGATGAGCAAGAATTGGTATTCCTCTTCACAATTAATTTTGCGAAACAGCATTACCAAAGCTGTCTGGATGATTGGTAGTTACCACATTTCCGGTTTGTATTTATTTTCTTGATTTATTCTTAAATTGAGTCTGGCAAACCCTATTGTCTATAGTTAGTATTCTTTTCACCTTAGCGAATCTGGTCCCTTGCGATTGATTTGAACACATATATGTATATATCAGTGTTCGTCTTTCTTTTATATTCAGTTATAATATACGGCTCGGAAAAATCTCTTTCCTGGAGCTATTTTGTTGTAAGGGACTGTTTTGAGTTTTTAACTCAATATATACCTTTGATATGTAAATATATATATATTGATAATATAAAATATATAACAGATATCGGTGTCGTACCGCGGTAGTAAAGACATTGATCATGATGATCAGTAGGCGAATATTAAAGACATGCAAGGACTATTATTAAAAAGACCCGAATGTAAACGAATTATGAATTTTAAAGAAAATTAGGGAGCATAAACAAAGAGAATGATTTAAAAAAATTAATAGCAGTGTAAATTAAATTAAATGATATTAATTAACAGGTCACATTAAAAGGGAAAACGCATGTGAGCAATTTAACGAAATCATGCACGAAAATCAGGTAAAAAACCCCACAAAAATAACATTAACATTTTTTTCGTTGTAATGAGGTGAGGATGTCAGAATGGCTGCGATAGAACGAAATCTAAGGTTTTAAACTATTGATGGTAATTCATTACACAGTGATTATTTAGAGATTTTTTTTTTTTACTCAATACATGTGAATTTCGAAAAATGTGAGAAACCTCGGTTTGCAACAGTAGTTTACTCTAATGGATGTACGTTCATATATTTTTGAACGCTGTCCTTTTCTAAAACAAGCATGTTTGGGTAAATTTACCGGCATGTTTGGGTAAACTTTCGGAAAACAGTTGCTGTAGGATACACAAATAATTGGAGTAAAGGTAATTACCGGTTTTGACAGAGATAAATTATTAATGCCGAGAGGATTTTGAAATACGATGGCTGGTTGAGCAACGAAAAATGTGTATGTATAAGTCCCGCCCTGAAGATGTTAGAATTATCGTACAAAGAAATACGTTGTGGTATGCATGAATATTTATTTAATCAATTATGTAGTCAAATAAATACAAAATATGCACATCACACTGGATTGTATTTCTTATACAAACTATTTGTTTGAAGACGGCTAGATAAAAGTATTTGTTTACGGATGAATACCAAACTATTTGTAGAATATGGGCGCCGTGAATATCAAAACTGTGCTAACATATGATTGACTTTATGGAGAAAAGGTTATAAACTATAGTTTTACCTACAACATTAAGATATACTTTATGTGTTCAAATATACGCTGTGTTGTGCATATATATTCATTGTGCACCACTCACACACACGGATAAACACACACACTCACACACACATATTTCTATATATATTTCTCTCTCTCTCTCTCTCTCTCTCTCTCTCTCTCTCTCTCTCTCTCTCTCTCTCTATATATATATATATATATATATATATATATATATATATATAGAGAGAGAGAGAGAGAGAGAGACCTTTGGAGTATGTTGAGTATGTTGATTTGGTCTGTTGTTAATTCTTTAGGGGTTGAATTAACGATTTTTATATATATATATAAGGCTGGAAGATCAGTGATGAAGGACTAATTTTATTCATATGTAACCCATTTACAACCACGCAGCACGCCATTTTTTCATATATTTATATATTTTCCTCCGCTGTGACGCATCTGTTTCTTTTTTACTGCTTCCCCTTTATCTGTATCTCTCACTTCCTTTTTACCCCATCTGCCAGTCACTCTATCAGTTAGCCTTTCCTCACACTTTCACTCACTCACTCTCTGCTACTCCCTTTTCATCACTTCCTCCCGTTTGACCTGTGCGAAATCCTTTCCTCGCTCACATTTCAACCAGGTTGGATGGTCTTTTTTCTCTCGTCTACGATTTCACAGAACTTATCTTCATCGATTTCAGGGACTTGTCTTCTTCTTCCTCACTTTTCGTTGCATTACCATCTTTGTTTGTTTACTGTCTCGCTCGTTCCCCCTATTTACGCATCCCAACGACTTTCTTTAGCCGTTGCTCGCACCAACCAGAGGTATATGATCTTTAAAGCGATGAAATACCAATGAAGGCTGGAAGATCACTGATGAAGGACTAATTTTATTCATATGTAACCCATATGCAACCACACAGCACGCCATTTTTTCATATATATATATATATATATATATATAAGGAAAAAAGATAAAATCGAAAATGCAACTGGAGTCTTTTTTAAAAAAAATATATATATTTATTTGGTTACTTTACCGGTTTCGCAGTTCTTCTGCTTTTCAAAAGTAGAGTTGAGATGGAGGGTCTGTAGTTTTTCTCACATCTGGTTGGTCTTTGAATGTTACTTATTTTATATGGAAAAAAGTGGCTCGAAATGCCAGGTTTTTAGAGAAGTAATTTGATTGGTTGGTGAATAAGTATAATAAATTTCGCGCCAGTTCGCGTTACAAAGTTATTCAAACAGGGGGGGGGGGGGGGGGGGGGCGGCGGCTTATATATGAGTGAGATTTGGTTGGTTGCTGCAGTCACGTGAATAAGCACATCAGCTTTCGCGCCAGTTTGTGTTTGAATTTCTTTTTACTTATAAAAAAGTGGCTCACGAAGGCTTTTTTTTTTATAAATGTAATTTGATTGGTTATAAATGAAATTATGACTGTCACGTGAACAAGTTCATTAAATTTCCTGTCCGTATTTGGGAATTTATTTGTAGCCTTTTAGAGAATGTTGTGCCAAACAAAAGATAATGGTCAAGCGAAATGGGATGGAGAGAGTTGTTCTGATTCAGTGAATATGGCTGGTTCGCTGGGGTGTCAGAATTCAGACTTTCTATTGAAATAAAGAAAGTAGAGATATGTATGTTTATTTGTGTGCTTGTGTGTGTGTAGGAAGATGATTCTATTAGTAGAAATGGGGGAGGGAGTTGTGTGTGTGTGTGTGTGTGTGTGTGTGTGTGTGTGTGTGTGTGTGTGTGTGTGTGTGTGTGTGTGGTGTTATGTGTGTGTGGGAGTATGGATAGCATGTTAAGATGGAGAGGATATATATATTTTGTGTGTGTGCGTGTAGGAAAATGATTCTATTAGTAGAAATGGGGGAGGGAGTTGTGTGTGTATGGGTGTTATGTGTGTGTGTGTATGTGTGTGTGGGAGTATGGTAGGACAACTCGGTTATTTTTCATTTTGTAAAAAAACCTCACTTTCTAATATATATATATATATATATATAATATTATAATGAAATGACAGGAGGCTGCACTTGTGTAAATCTTTGAAATATTTATTATACTATCATCATTTCAATGACCGGGTTCTGTATGAATCCGGTGATATCATCAGGTATTCGAAATATAATAAGTGAATGTAATAGATAACATCCATGGGGCTGAAGATCGGAGACCCGAGGACGACCGCCATCCAGCATCTTCCACCGTTTCCGGTCGCCCTCAAGTGACGTGGCTAAAGCTTACAGTGTGCTACTACCGGTCGCCCTCAAGTGACGTGGCTAAAGCTGACAGTGTGCTACTACCGGTCAAATTAAAGAAAACAGAAATGGATAGGAACATGAACATAAGTCAGCGTTAATATCGTGCCACAAGAAAAAAGAAAGAAAGAAAGAAGAGAGAAGAAGAAGGGGGAAGGAAAAAGAAAGAAAGAAAGAAAGAAGAGAGAAGAAGGGGGAAAGAAGAAAAGGAAGAAGAGAAGTCAGAGTTAAGGTCAGCTATAAGAAGAAAGACAGAAAGAAAGAGGAGGAAGGGTCGGTATTACAGTCAGGCCAGGAATGTCGCGAAAAAAATTTATTCTAAGGGACCGTATCTTAACAACTACTACCGGTCAAATATAGGCAAACAAAAAGGAGGCGGAAAGTCAGCGTTAATATCATGCCACAAGGAGAAAGACAGAAAGAAGGGGGAAGAGAAGAAGAAAAGGAAACTTTCGCCGTATTTTTTTTATTAAAGAAATTTTAGCCTGATAGTGGGGCTTAGAACCCTCTAAGAAATGGAATTTCTGGATAACCAAAGATGTGGGTCAACTCCCATGTACGTCAATACTCATCTATTTCCATTTCTTAGAGGATTCTAAACCCCACTATCAGGCTAAAATTTCTTTAGTAAAAAACTACACCCGGTACACATCTCTAAAAAACAGGAAATTCTCTTTTTGGAAGATGATACAAAATAATAACAAAGCGGAGATCTATGAAAAATGGATTAACTTATCCCCATTAATCCTTCCCCGCAAACTACAAATTAAATCCATCCGAAACGAACCCGAGACACAAAGACGCCTCAGGGAAAGAATGGCACTTGATAACATAAAACACCGAAATTGAACTCCTTAAATTGAGAGCTCAAGCAAATGAAGATAGGATCAAATCAATCAACGATGAGATTAATCAAGCAATTATCAATAAAACCAAAGACACCACCATAGAAAATATTTCAAAACTATTGTTTGAGGACTCTAATAAGGAATAATTAAAATCCCTTCAACGTTAGGAAATAAACGAAACCCGGCTCTCTAACTATGAAACACTTTTCCAAAAAGAACACACATCCAAGAACCCCTTCATTAAAACCAAAATAACAAGAAAACCCAATCACCACCCAAACACCACACAACAACCAACAACAACAAAAAAACAATACCTCCCCACATACCAAAACAAGAAGACATCACTTCGCCCTACCTCCTACACCCACCACATAGCTACTACACGGATTCCCAAGCAACAAATATAGTAATAGAGAAACATCAGCTACAAGATAGACACTACAACTTCTCTCCCACCAGGAGAAACTATAGAAACCCCCGCCCTTACAACCCCCTAACATCCCCACACAACAAACCCACAACCATCATTACTTTCAACATAGAACCCAAAATACACAACTACCACACATGCCACATAGGGCCTCACAACCACACTCCAACCATAAGGAAACCCTAATCTACCCTCCTCCACTAACTACATCCTACTTCAACAACACCAGCAGGGGACAATACAACCACACGAGACACCCTAACCACTACAACCACCATAACTACACACCATACAACAACAATAGCAGGACTCAGTATAACCACACAAGACAACCCTACTACAATTACCACCAAGTCTACACACCCTACAACAACACCAGGGCTCAACACAACCTAACTTCAACAACCACCACAACTACACACCCTATAACCACGTCCATCAAATCTACACAACCTACAACAACAATAGCAGGGCTCAATACAACCACACGATACAACCTAACTTCAACAACCACCACAGCTACACACCCTCTAACAACAACAGCAGGGGCCAATACAACCATAAGAGACATCCAAACTTCAACAACCACCACAACTTCCGTAGTCATTTTTTAGACACAGCACACAGACAGAGGGCAACGAGATAATACAAAACACACAGGAGACACAAAATGTAATAAAAATCGTTAATTCAACCCCTAAAGAATTAACAACAGACAAAATCAACATACTCAACATACTCCAAAGGTCTGAAATTTACACAAACTCCCCAACGACCAAACTACCCCGAAATGAAGGAAGATATTGCAGAATTCTGTAGAAAACTAAGACTCAGTGAGCAACTATACGACAAATACAATGAGGATGACTCAATAGCCAGAAATAGAAGCAACTACACCCCACCAAAAGGCAAGAACAAATTCCTCGATCAATTCTGCGAACACATTACTAATTACCCATACCACCCCCTACACAGACCTAAACAAAAACCAAACCTAAGCAAAAAAGAATGGAATGGTCTAAACAGTCTAAAGAACGACAAAACCCTAACAATCAAAGAGTTGCATAAAGGGAGTGCAGTAGTCCTTATGAAGACAGATTACTACACGACTCTAGTACTCTCAACTCTAGAAAACGAAACATATTACGAAAAGGCCCAACACTACACACAACAGAAAATAATGAGAAACGTAAAATCCCTAACAACCCTTTACAAAGCAGGCCTTACCGACAAGGAATACAACTACATCACCAATTTCAAAAGCAGCACCAACCTTTTCTACGGTATCCCAAAGACACACAAAAGCGAAGTAATAGGTAGGGCCTGCAAGCAAGCCACATACATGTACATCAATATACCCCCTCCTGATGACCTTAAATTAAGACCCATAATAGTAGGTACCACATGTGAAACCCACCGCCTAAGCAACTTCCTAGATATTCTGCTTAAACATTTCCTAAAACACATAAAAAGCTTGACATGCTCAACCACCTTCCAACAACACTTAATAATGAACATACCCTACTAGTAACCTTTAATGTCATCAATCTATATTCCAATATCCCACACAACCTAGGCATAGAGGCAATACAATTCTGGCTTGAAAATTTCCCTAGTGAACTTCCACAGCGCATCTCTAAAGAATTTGTGTTGGAGGGACTCAAATTCATCTTGGAAAACAACTTCTTCGAATTCGATGCCAAATACTACAGACATAAATCTGGGACTACCAAGGGCACGAAAGTAGCCCCCTCATACGCCAACCTTGTCATGGGATATTTGGAAATCACTCTCTACCGCAAAGTTCAAGACAAATACGTTAACCACTTCTACCAACACATTAAAAAAAAAACCGGAAGAGATATCTGGACGACTGCATCATCCTCTGGCATGAAAGTATAGAAAGACTGATTGAGTTTAAAACCCTTCTAAATGGACTCAACACAAACTTACAATTTACAATGGATTACAGCCATGAACAACTCCCTTTCCTCGACATCCTCACCAGGAAAACAAACAACAAAATAGAAACAGACATATACTACAAACCCACAGACTCCAAATAATATCTTCCATTTAACTCGTGCCACCCTCGCCATACCAAAATGGCAATTCCTTATAACCTAGCCAGAAGGATATGCACAATAGTTTCAGATAAATACACATGCTACAACCGACTAGAAGAATTAAAGAACACACTTATCAGCAGAAACTACCCACCATCCCTAATCAACAATGGATTCCAACGTGCTCTAAAACTCAACATCCAGTAACTCAGACACCCCAAAGCCAGGAATGAACCGCAACAGAAAACTCTACCATACATCTCCACATACAACCACCTCAACAATGAGGCATTCGACACCATCCTACAGAACATTCCTTTACTAAAAAGAGACCCAAGAATGAACAAAATCCTCCAAACACACAACATCATAAAGAGCATAAGACAACCTAAATCCATAAAAAACATCCTCACACAAGCCAAATTCCAACCAACCCTCACAATGAACCCTACAGTAAAAAAAATGCGGAAGGCCTAACTGTGGTATATATGCATAAATCTAATAGAAGGTTCAACATTCTATTTTAAAGAAGGACAACATTTCACAGTTAAATACAACTTTACATGTGCATCTGAAAACCTAATCCATGTTTTGACCTGCTCAGGTTGTCGAGAACACTACATAGGACAGACAAAAGACAGCCTCCGACAACGTATGACCGTCCATAGATCACAAATAAAAATACAGGAATACAGAAAGATTGCTTTTAGTGAACATATCGCCAATTGTACACCTAACCAACATCCAAACTTTAAAATTTTCCCCATTTAAAAATTCATAGACAACGCTTCTTTCATCCATCGTACCAATAAGGAAACGTACTTCATTAACAAATTCCAACCTCTACTTAATGGACTAAACTTCGGACTAAGCTAAAACTGGAACGAACAACGAATCAAAGCCCCAATTTCTATGTTCTCTAAAGAGTTACCTCCCTAACACCCTACCTAATCCTTTTTCTTATATAAATGAATTACCTATCTCATCCATCTCTGTCTCCCCTACCCGACCACCTTGAATTACCTCGCCCTGCATATTAACTCTCTAAAAAGGGAAATCATATAAAACCCCAGACTACCATTTGCCTCCATTATGGATCAACCAAGCGCTCTTGTCATAATAACACATTTTGAACTGCTTATCCTCAAGAACTATGCCTATAAATAATATTATTCTTTCTTTCCCATTACCTTATCATATTCCACATCACCCCCTTTTTTTTCTTTTTTCTTTTTACTTCAAAACCCTTGTTTGTAAATAATATTATTCTTTCTTTCCCATTTCCTTAACATGTTCAACATCATATTATTTTCTCTCCAACATTTTACACCAATACAAATTCCCCACTTTGACAATGCATAAAATGCTGAAACCGGTAATAGACAATTAGTAAATATATAAATAAGTAAATGAATAAATAAATGTCATTCTTAATTAATAAATAAATTAACTAATACCTTAACACTTCACACAAAGTAAAATATTTTGTTTTAAACATTTTCTAACCCAGAAAAAAGAGAAAAAATAAAAGGAAAAAAATGTTTTTCTTCCAAATAATCGTCTTTTTCTCCCTATTTTCATATATATATATATATATATATATATATGTAACAAAGGAATTGTGGTAAGGAACCAGATGAACCATAACGCACCAGAGTACTCAATACTTAGGGTAGTAGAGTGGGAAATAAGAAAAAGTATGACCCCGACGGCAGAGCTCAAGCCGTTTTGACGGCTATTTCTGAAATAGTCGTCGAAACAGCTTGAGCTCTGCCGTCGGGGTCATACTTTTTCCTATATATATATATATATTCACATAGACACTGACACGCACACATGCACATATATATTTATGTATACACACTCATATACGCAGACGAAAAGATATAACTACAAATATAACAATTTATACCACAAAAACGAGCCATATGTTTAGGTATAGACAAAATCAATCTTATTAAAAGGTCGCCGTGAATTGTACGTGCAGTGCCTGCTAAAATTGATAACGTATGTTATTTTGCCCCAATGTATATTTGTTGTTCACAAAACGTACACACACACACACACACACACACACACACACACACACTAGCGTTATACTTACTCATAAATACACACACACACACACAAACGTATATTATAGCAGTTACAATATACATCTTGTAAGCAAATAATGTAACAAAGGAATTTAAATTGCAGACTTCCTTTCAATTTGAATGGGATCTGACATCCAAATAAAATACATCAATTTCTGCGCCAGGTTGAATATATATATATATATATATATATATATATATATATACAAACACACGCACACAAATGTGCGGATTTATATACGCACGCATAAACACACACATACACGCATACACACATATACACTTACGCACATATAGTACGTAACACAGACTCTCTAATTTACAAATACTGTATATATCTTTTGTATCACATATGTGTATGTATGCAGTGGTAAAAGAAAAATCAGATATAGATAGAATTTTGAGAGGGCGAGAGAAAGTATAGAGATAGATATGACTGACAAACTCACACACACACACACACACACACACACACACACACACACACACACACACACACACACACACACACACACACACACACACACACACACACACACACACACACACACGCATACACACACACACACACACATATATATATATATATTAAAGTTATCATTGCATGGTGGGAGTAGACCTGAGAATCTACTATCTAATACATTGTCCCAAATGACTTGTGTCCTTTTAGCTATGGGGGAGATATTTGCAACTAACACAGAGAAGGGACAAATGTGAGTTTCTGGTGCCTTAAACGTAGTTGCACCGTGTAGATAGAACTAGTCCACCTTGGGCGGCAGTCTGTTTAGGAGAGGAGTCGCTCTGATTTCAATTCGGGTAGAGGAGACCTCTTAATCATAGTTATGACATACCATCTTTGCGCAGGAACTCAGTAATTCCAATAGATAGATAGATAGATAGATAGATAAATAAATATATATATATATATATATATATATATATAGAATTAGTAAATCTACCAACATATGTATACATATGTATACCCATGCTAGCAAATATATATGTTATGTCTTAGTACCTTTGTGGTTCTATGCAGGGGGATGCAGAACAATTATATGAAAGACGTAAAATAAGAAAATTTTAAAAATTAAAAATTAACTTACTTACTAACATTTTCACTCCAACTAATTAGTTTCTGTAAGGGAACAAATATAGTTACGTAACGTAACTATAGAGAATTCCTTACGTCATCAGGGAGTCTATTCTCAGCTAAGTTCCCAGGCAATGCGCGGACACTAGGAACCAATATAAAAATAATAAATTCCAGAGCACTGAAAAAATTCACTGCCTATTTGGTCAGTGGCAGATTCTAAAGAATCAATTACGTGACACTGAGGTTAATCAGTGAGGAATTATTATTTTTATATGGGTTCCTAGTGTCCGCGCATTGCCTGGGAACTTAGCTGAGAATAGACTCCCTGATGACGTAAGGAATTCTCTATAGTTACGTTACGTAACTATATTTGTTCCCTTACAGAAACTAATTAGTTGGAGTGAAAATTTTAGTAAGTAAGTTAATTTTTAATTTTTTAAATTTTCTTATTTTACGTCTTTCATATAATTGTTCTGCATCCCCCTGCATAGAACCACAAAGGTACTAAGACATAACATATATATTTGCTAGCATGGGTATACATCTGTATACATATGTTGGTAGATATACTAATTCTCTATATTTATCTCCAAATTATTTGTTGAGTAAAACTTGCCAAAATTTACTGCTATGGTTCATTGTAGTAGTAGTAGGCTCTTGTCATAATACCACCCCACTCCTCACTGATTAACCTCAGTGTTCCCTTACAGAAACTAATTAGTTGGAGTGAAAATTTTAGTAAGTTAACTTTTAATTTTTAAAATTTTCTTATTTTACGTCTTTCATGTATATATATATATATATATATATATATATATATATATATATATATATATATATAGAGAGAGAGAGAGAGAGAGAGAGAGACAGAGACATATAGAGAGGTAGAGAGAGAGAGTACCACCTTGATTTAATTGATTATATTGACCTTAGTCCTCGTTGGAGCTGTCCTGATAGAGAACGGGTCGTAGGTGGCTGATAGCAATACGGCAATGAGATATGATGGTTAATTACGATATACTCGGATTTCTGCCAGAGGATAAGTAGCAACAGACCAACAGTGGTAAACTAATAGGGAAGATGGAGCAATGGGTAACATTATTCGATTCCAAGAAACCTCTCACAACCCAGGGATGTAGATACGACGAAGCGTGGGTCTGAGAAAAATACAACATTAGAGACTAACGCGATGGAGACCACCAAAATTTTGTAATATGATCGGAAACAGAAAAGGCATCCATATCGCATTGGACATCGCTCAGAACAACAAGGGTTACGTTCAGGCCTTAGGTTGAGGGGCCTGTTTGAAAAATATATTGCAGTATCCATCCAACTTTGTAAGAACGGGTGATGGGCTTGCGGCCTGTCCGGGGAGGTGTGGGATGGAAGCACAAAGATTATGTAACCCGAGACCCCAGAGGTGATCTAGAAGGGAGCAAGGTTCGACAATTTGTAACTGAAAAGTTACAACCTTTTCAGACAAGGATCATGAACTAGTGGAGGCTAGATGCCACCAGCTACATAGAGTCGTGGTTTCCTCAACAAAGTTCCGCGGATCAGCTACTGTAGATATGGAAGAGGATGGAAATTCAACTATTCAGATGTGAGACCAGAAAAATACTACACAGGCGGGAATGGGGATACTCACAAATTTCTCGTTGGAAGGGAGGATTTGACGTTTGAATCTTAGGCTGAAAGAAAGGTCTCTGTGGGTGGTTCAAGTTTATGTGGTAAACAGAGAGCCTGAATACACACCCTTCTTTGCTGAAGTCACAGAAGCATTAGCTTTAAGACTAAATTATATATCCTAATAAGAGACTTCAATGCATATATTTGCACTGACGTGGAAAGGATTTATTGGAAGAAACGGCGATCTCTACCTAAATAAGAATGGAGAGACCTTATTAGAGTTCTGTTCTAGAATGGACTCTCTTTTATGGACAACTTCCAGCACAAAGCTATCCACAAATATACATGGTATAAGGGGAATCGGCGACGAAGATCAGTAACTGATTTTGTTATTGTATCTGAATTCTTCGATTCTGTACTGGATGTTCATGTTAAGCGAGTTTCTCAACTGTCAACTGATCGTCATCTAGTTAGCTGCAGCCTGAGTCTACGTAAATCCAAGAGAGTCCATAAAACTTGCAGGTGTAGCTCGAGATACAAGATAAAGTGGGAAGCTCTGGCAGATAAGGAAGTCAGGAACAGGTTTATGGATATTATTGCATCCGAATTCAGAGAACTTCCTGAGCAAACGATGGATTTCAGTTTCCGCCTACTAAATCCCTCTCACAAGGCATTGATCAACGAAAGGTTATAATAGAAGGCACTAGCTTAATGTGCCGGGCAAAATATATTGAACCTAAAACCATATGTTTGCGAAGCGAACTCCTTAACCACATAGTCATGCTTGCGCCTATAAATATAACTTTTACCTTTATTGACAAAATAGATTGGCAGTATTGGTAGAGGGTCGGGTGCCATGCTTTGACGTATAGAGTTACGGCCCTTGCCATTCTGAGTTCAAATCCCGCCAAGGTTAACTTTGCCTTTCATCCTTACGAGGTCGATAAAATCAAGTACCAGTAATGCACTGGGTAATTGCTGGCCTTGTGCCTAACGTAGAAACAATTATTTTACTTTCAGAAAATCGAAAATTCATTCTTACAGTTTAAATCTCTTAATGTTTAATGTAATTGATATTGTAAAGAAAATACAACTAACATAAACTTAAAATGAGTAGATAAATATAGACTCAATGATTAACTGATTTCTAAAACATTTGAACTTTTAATTAAAGAAATATGCATTATTTTTGCTGAATCCCAATTAACATTTTGGGGTTGTCACAAAACACCAACACACACATACACACACTCACTCATAACCCCCCCCCCCACACACACACGAGTTCACACGCACACACGCACACATTCACGCATGCACAGGATAAGTAAACGATTTTTGTTCAATCTCACAGTCAGTGCCTCACCAAATAAACTCTCCACAAAAAAAAAGAAATTTTTTATTTTAATTAACCAATTGTCATTACTTGTTTATGTTATACATCACAGACTGAGTAGTGTTTAGATTTAAAGCGGCTATATTTTTCCCAGTGTCTACTTACATCTTCTTCGCATTTTAAATGTATACAATATAGTTTAATGTGAAAAAAAAAAACATGATATCCTTACTCTCTGGAAATGTAAAATTCTTTGATACATATTTCAATTTATAAAGGATGCAAACGTTATTTCAAATGAACACGAAATAAATTAATACACTTCGAATAAGAAAAATATCTTTATATAAAAGGAAAAGAAAAAGAAAAAATATATGTATTAAGGTTTCAGTTCTGATTGAAAAGCGTAAAGAGTTCTTTTTTGAGATTCCTTAGAAATCCCTCCTTTCGTTTGAGTTGTGGTAAGTACATTGACCTTAGATTAAGAGGAGAGCAGGCAGATTTCAGACATGGGAAGTCATGTAATAAACAAATGTCTGCCCTTCAGAATATTATTAAACAGTAATTAGAATACTGCAACCCACCAATCCCAACTTCTTAGACTTCAAGAAGGTCTTTGATAGTATATAGTCTATGGGAAATACTGAGGATATACTGTATTCCACAAAAGTATATACAGATTTCCCAAGCATTATACACGATTGAGGATGCTGTTTCAAGACAGGGTATGGTATTACTTCGAAGTTAGTTCAGGTGTACAACATGGAGATATTTCTTCTCCATTTTTATTACTACATTACGAGGAATATTTTGGCAGGGAAAGAATTTAACAGACTTAAATTTTGCAGATGATCTAGCGCTACTTGATGCCAACTGTAAACGCATTTAATGACAGATACATTGAGGCAGAACAACGGAAAGGTATCTGAGCATAAATGTTGAGAAAACACAATTTCATATTGGAGACATGGAGGATGATTCTGATATTTTATTAAATCTGTTGAGATTGTTGAAAACTTTACATTCTTATGGAGTGTATAATCCTATATTAGAGACGTTGAAATAGATGTCAAAACAAGGTTAGCAAAAGCCATTTCAGTCTTCAAACGACTCCAATAAGTCTGGGCATTGAATATGATCAACCAAAAAATAAAGTTCAGTCTATACACTCTCTACTGTGTTATATATATGTGAGACCTGAAAATCTACCTCAAAAGTTGCTAATGTTTTGGACACCTTACATATCGTTTCAGAATCGTAAAGGTATAATGGAAAGACAAGATAATAAAAGATGAAGTGCTGAGACGTAGTGATTCAAGAAAACTGAATGAAATAGTTGCCGAAAGTCACATCCAGTGTACTGGACACATCTTTTAACACTCCCATATTCGGCTTATTAAGATTGCCATAAACTAGATGCCACCTGGTGGCAAGAAACCTAGTGATAGATCAATAATCACTTGGCGTGAAGCTTTGAATGGAGGTTTGTGAAAGAAAAGACCAACTGACCCCAGGCCCCAAAACTTGTTGTTGAAAATCAGCTAGAGGTAAATATAGCAAGGTAATGGAGAAGGGCTACAATGAAGCTGTGATAAACAGAGTAACAAGACTCACTTTTTAGCCTTAATATTATTGAATATCAAAATCTACTTCAGTATTGAGTACTCCTTTCTCTCAGCCGTCAACCACATACGGTTATATATATATATATATATATATATATATATTAATTATCGAGCCCTCTTTGGATTTTAGTCTTCAAATTTATTATTATTACTATTATATGTGTGTGTGTGTGTGTGTGTGTGTGTGTGTGTGTGTGTGTGTGTGTGTGTGTGTGTGTGTGTGTGTGTGTGTGTGTGTGTGTGTTCATGAGTAAAGAACTGTATGATTAACATATGACATGATCGCTGTTAAAAAGTGAATGAGGTAAATATATTCTTATAACCCATTTATTAATTACAGTCATGTGTAAATTATTCATACAGTTCTTTCTGTCTTTATTTATTTATTCATTTATTTATATATTCATTTATTTATTTATTCATTTTATTTCTGCTTCGATGAAATATGATGAAAACAAGCAGGACGTCGCTAATTCTAACTGTCATTTAATATCTTCAGTATCTGATAAGGAGTTCCATAGTGAATATTTTACAGATACATATATTTATTTAATTCATGCGATTTTCGATAAAGTCATGTTTTTGACGCTTTTCAATTTGTAAGTAATATTTTTATATATTTGTTGATAAAGCTGCAACAACAACAACAACAATAAGAACAACAACAATAACGACAACAATAATAATGATAATAATATAATGGTTTTAAGATAGTATATCGAATAATATAACAAACAATGAATATCTAATGATTTCAATATATTGCTAATTTAATGAAAAAATAGTTAATCAACAAAAAATATTACATTAGAAGAAAAATCGATTACAAAAATTATTCCATTAGAGAACTAGATTTACATAAATACTTCTAACAGTTTCCATATACTAATATATATGACAGTGCAGCTTAAAATGGAAAAGGAAATTTAACTGTTTTGAGTAACTGAATCACCGCTTTTAAACAACACCTTGAATATAAAAGGTTGGTGTCAGGAATCACACGGTTACAAAGTTACTAAAATGCCGTTATTTCTGTTCAATGGGCCCAAATGCCGTTAATTCTGTTCAATGCCAGCAAGCCCACAACTTCCAATCTCGCCAGGTAGATGAAAAGAGGTTGTAGCCACTATATATAGGGAAAAGAAGTTGAAACTGCAATTGCAGACTTTAAGGAGGTTTATTTACAATAACTGATAACTTTACTGGTTTCACAAGTTTCATGATTTTCAAACGTTAAGAGATCTGGAGAGATGTGTGGTTATGCCGTCGTGTTTCTCCAGATATATGATGGCATAGCTCCCCCGCACACACACACAAATACCTACACTCACACACACACATAATATATATATATGAATTAGACGTATTTACGTCTACGAGACGGTATTGTAGAAATAGCTATGGGTTATTTGTGCAATCTAAAAAAGAGTTTTTTACTACCAAGTCTTTAGCGTATTGTTTAACGCACTTCATGGATACGTTAACCAATGTTCTTAAATAATATTGATAGTAAATAGTAAACGTCTATTATTTAGTGTATATATATATAAAAGGAGATTAATATCCCCACAGGTACTAAGTACCCCTGGAAATATATAGGATGTCTATGATAGAGTGGTGTTCCATGGTATTGCTTCTACGAAGGGCTGATTCATGCATAGGTCAAGTTTACGGCCTCATTCGATCTTGTGCTAGCTGGCAGGTGGCAATATATTTTGCCGTTCTTGGGACTTCTGTCCTAGGAAAGGAAAATGCTCTCTGATGATCCGAACATTTCCATTGGAGATCCCTAGGATCTCCAATCTTTTGTAAGGTAAAACAGTCGGTAAAAACAAATGGATTAGGTAAATATTTAAATTATATTTTTTAATTTATTTTAAGAAATTGTTTGAATTTTACTTGCTCCGCTTATCTCAATATATATATATATATATATATATATATATATATATAGGCATATATATATATACATATATATATAATCTATGTTTTGACCTGCTCAGGTTGTCAAGAGCACTACATAGGACAGACAAAAAACAGCCTCCGACAACGTATGACCGTCCATAAATCATAAATCACAAATCAAAATATAGGAATACAGAAAGATTGCGTTTCGTAAACATATCGCCAATTGTGCACCCAACCCACATCCAAACTTTAAAATTTTCCCCATTTACAAATTCATAGACAACGCTACTTTCATCCATCGTACCAATAAGGAAACGTATTTCATTATCAAATTCCAACCTCTACTTAATGCACTAAACTTCGGACTAAACTAAAACTGGAACGAACAATCAAACATTTACAAATACCTGTCTCTCTAAAGAGTTACCTCCTTTTTCTTAAATAAATTAAATACCATCCACAATTTCTCTCCCACCCTGAATTACCTCCCCCTGCATATTAACTCTCTAAAAAAGGGAAATCATATCAAACCCCAGACAACCATTTACCTCCATCATAGATCAACTAAGCACTCTTGTTATATTAACACATTTTGATCTACTTATCTTCAAGAACTCTGCCTGTAAATAACATTATTTTTCCTTTCACATTGTCTTATTACGTTCCTTTTTTTTCTTTTTTCTTTTCATTTCATAAACCTTGTTTGTAAATAACATCATTCTTTCTGCACCATTTCTTTAACATGTCCAACACCACCATTCTACACCAATACACATTATTATCATTTGATAATGCATAAAAATGCTGAAACCGGTAATAGACAATTATGAAATAAATAAATAAATAAATGTCATTGTTAATTAATAAATAAATCAACTAATACATTAACACTTCACACAAAGTAAAATATTTCGTTTTAATCATTTTCTAACCCAGAAAAAAGAGAGAGGAAAATAAAAGGAAAAAAAAATTTTTTCTTCCTAATAATCGTTTTTTTCTCCCTGTTTTCATATATATATATATATATATATATATATATATATATATATAATGAAACCCCATGTCATACTATTATGCTATTATGAACACAGGTTTCTGGTTTAGCCGCTTGTCTGAGTTAGCTGGAAATAAATGCATTGTATCATCATGATGATGATGAAAGATAACAAAATTATTGAAAATACTATAAACCTCTTAAATGTATGCAATATACAGAAATATATTATTTAGAAAATATAGGAATTCTAAATTCAGAAAATAACTGTAATAACAATTAATTGCCATAAAAAATAACTTTGAAAAGCGTGTAAAATACTCCACGGGACGGAAGAAATAGTCCACAGCTGCTTCGGCGAATCGAATTCTATCACCACCGAATTCCTGCCGAATGTTATTGGCCCAAAGTTCTACACCGACAGCTACACCGAACAGCTTGGATCTAAACAACGTTTTTATACAAACTATCATATTTTTCCCCAGGGATATTTTACCCGATTTTCTAAGCTATTGCTTATAGCGTTCAACGACTGCTACATTTCTTTACTGTGATTGGGTTTCCTTCATTTTCGAAATAAATTCCAATTACCCAGCGGTGTTGTTGACAAATGTCGTTTCTTGTTTATTTCCTTTTGTGTATATGTAATTGAACAAGGAACAGTAATTTACAAATTTCTATGTCGACACAAGGAAGCACAATAAATTGAAGAACTGTAGAACTGTTGAGTTGAAGCGATAATAATGGTTTTTACTTTAGGCACAATGCCAGAAATGTTGAGGGAGGGGAAAGTCGAAAAAAAAACACTTGAAACACGTGATTGTGATATGATTGACAGTCGTTAAATAATTAAACAATTGCACAGCACTTATTAGATAACACTCACTACGAGTTCAATACACAGCAACGACATATGAGTTAGCTGTGGCATAGGTGAAGCTGATAACTTGTCGTCATAAGATTAATAGTGTTATGGATCTCCACTGCTCCTTACATATAATTCATAAATGTTTGAGCTGATTGAATAGTGACCCTATCAACAGCAGATGGGTCATCAACATCAGCATGCTTCACGGAATGTATATATATATACATATATATATATATATATATATATATATATATATATATATATTATTATAAATCATGTCTACAGAATTACTAGATAAACAAAATATATACTCCATTTCCTCTGCCAAACAGCATAATCAACCATATAAAAAATCAATTATACTAAGCCATAAGGATAAAAGCTCCTATGAAGAAATCTCCGACAAATAAACGAGAGTGGCCTCTTCGCGTTGTCCACAGCAGGTTATTTATCCAACATTTCGACAGCATGCATAAATCGACCAAGTACATAATTAACCATATGCCATTCGGTTTAAAATCAAACATAGAAGAAATGTGTACATACCGTAACTATCTCTACCATGGTTTCATCCGTATTTTTAGATATCCTATTAATAGGAAATCCATTGAGTTCGGAATCATCAGGAGATAAACTAAAAAATAGACACTTAGTATTCCAAGCCGATCGCGCCAAAATTGGATTCAAAAATGGCTAAGAATCACACTATCGCCGTGGTCAAGTTGGAAAGAATGTGATTGGCTGTTGACGGCGTGTAGGCCTGTCGCTCGAAAGCGCAGCCAAATATCGCCAAATTTAATCTCAACCTTACGGGAGATTATTAAATATAAAGGTTTACATATACATAAATTTATATATGTTACAACCGGTCACTTTTTAGCTCTATGAAGAATTAATAAATTAAATACTCAGAGCAATATATTATTATAAATCATGTCTACAGAATTACTAGATAAACAAAATATATACTCCATTTCCTCTGCCAAACAGCATAATCAACCATAAGCTGTGGACAATGCGAAGGGGCCACTCTCGTTTATTTGTCGGAGATTTCTTCATAGGAGCTTTTATCCTTATGGCTTAGTATAATTGATTTTTTATATGGTTGATTATGCTGTTTGGCAGAGGAAATGGATTATATATTTTGTTTATCTAGTAATTCTGTAGACATGATTTATAATAATATATTGCTCTAAGTATTTAATTTATTAATTCTTCATAGAGCTAAAAAGTGACCGGTTGTAACATATATAAATTTATGTATATATATATATATATATATATATATATATATATATATATATATATATATATATATATATATATATATATATATGAGGCTGCAGACTCTGCTAAGAGTTTTGCAATCGATTCTAACAGATCCAGAACAAGCAATATCTGTGCTTTGAAGGTTTTTTCAGTGGGGCCTTGCACTCGACCAATCCCACTCTCTAAACATCGAAAATTCTACCCGAAAAGGAGAACTTGTCAATATAATCGACTGCTTCCGAAGCCGCAGGTTTTTTTCCCAGAGTTTCCCTCTTTTAGAAAGGTGTTGTGACAACAACTGGGGGCCTTTCACTCCCAGGTAAAAAAAAAACTATTTGAATGGCCGTTGACTTTGCTGAGTTCCTCCGCCCTTTATATATATATAAAAAGGGCGGAGGAACTCAGCAGAGTCAACGGCCATTCAAATAGTTTTATATATATATATATATATATATATATATATATATATATATATATATATATATATATATATATATATATATATGCAAACATACATACATGAATACATGCAAGATAGTGATCCTTTCAGCACCTTGCACATCCCATTATTTTCGTGAGTAAGACACAGCAAACACTACAGAGACGGACGATTGCATAATCCAGAAGATGCCAATTTCCAGATCACGGCTACTTCCATTAGGATTTTTGCCTGGTTGGAAGTTGAAGTATTGAGTTGCTACTAATGAATTTGTGTTCTGCATAAAATATGAAAAGACGGAGCCTACTTAAATGTGTATTCTACATCGTGTGTTTTTATTAGATGATTTTAGACACATGAGCATTAAAGCCAACTAAAAGTATTAACTGATCTTATGCAAACACTTGATCTAGAACATCATAAATCAATTCTTTTGATTCTACTGAGGGATCTAGATCGATTTAATACGCCCTAATGACACTCACGTAGCGCATTTTCTCAGTGGAACAGGGAAGGTTATGAAGCCATGGCTAATACCAATAGGAGAGCTTATTTTTGACAGCTAGACCAACGCCATACATACAGCTTTCATTTTGAGAGAGCCCTTTACAGAAGAAAGTGTAGTCATCTTCAGTTTCCACAATAGGCACTTCTTCAGGAAAATGTGTCACTGATTGCAAAATGTTCACCTTGTAGCCCTGAAGCTCTTTGGAAAAAGGTGCTGTTCTACGTGGTGGTCGACGTCGTGATCTATAGGAAGATGCCAAGTGTCAGTTTAATTTGAGCCCACCTAACACACTCTTTCCATGATGACAAGATTATCTTTAGGCACCTTACCTCATTTTGTTAGAAAACCATCGTTTCTGTAGCATTCGTTTAGATCCAGCTTGTCACCAATAGTCTACTCTCAATAATGGTCTTATGCTTTCTCTGCTCTAGGTCAATGACTAATTATTTAACTCGTGCACCAGCTTATATTGCAATTGTCCTATATATCCACAGGCTTTTACTCAATTCGCCTCTCAAAGGGCGTGCCAACTACCAGTGAATTTCTGGAACTTGACAAGCATACGTACACACACAAACAATAAATTTCCACAGTTTCAAACTACAAAATTTCGCTTATAGAGCATTGGTCAGCCTGGGGCTATGACAGAAGAGACTTACACAAGGTACTGTGCAGTGGGATCAAATTCAGAACAATGTAATTGCAGGGCGAACAGTTTAACAATGCAGTCACACCTGGGTTGAAATAGTGTTACGCATGCAGTGCTACACTTTGAAATATGAAAATATGCAACAAGTGAATAGTTGTACAAGTCAAGAAAATGTTGATGTAAAACTAGGAAACAAGTGAATCAGTGAGAGCATAACGATGTACATAGAAATGATTTAATCGAGCCAAATTGATCCAGAATCGTAAGTCAGTTTCCTATATTTTCCATCTCGTATTTTGGACAAACTATAGGATGATACTAGCTTTACAGAAGTGTATATCTTTCTGGAGACCATATTCAATAAGTACATACGTTTCTTCCTCTAACATTGATTGCCATCATTTACATAGAATCATAGAAATGAAATAGGTTCTAGCGTTCATCCATGGTTTTCTTCTGATCTATACAATCAACATATGAAATAAACTATTTCATAATTCCGTCGAGATAAGTGTCGATGTCTGTACTACAGAAATATGAAAATGTCCCTATAGTACGTTTCGCTTTAATGTATCTTGTATTATGTCTTTCTTTAATCATAGTGCTTTATTATTCCGCTGTTTCTACTTCAGACAATTATGATTCAATGCAGCAATGTTACGTGACTCAAACAACAGAATACATCACAGAGAATGATGCCAGCCGTTTCCCTAGTAATTAAATTAACGCGAATGTGTACTTATGTTGGCATATGTGTGTTTATATTGTATGCATACATTTATAAACACACTAACTTCTCCCCATATATATATATATATATATATATAGATGCATATATATACACACACATTTGTGAATATATATATACACTGAGTGTGTAAGCATATCTATGTATCTCTCTCTCTCTTTCTAAACACACACTTATATATATATATATATATATATATATATATATAAGTGTGTGTTTATGTATGTATGTATGTATGTAACTATCTATCTATCTATTCATCTACCTACCTATCTGACTGTGTGCTTTCCTGTCTGTTTCTTGTTTGGCATCTTAGTGACTGGAGTATGTTTTGGCGAGTAAATCAATCGGACAGCTTTTTAGTTTTATTGGAAAGAAAGGGTAGTTCTGAAATTATTGTGTGTAGTATCAGTTTTATTGTCAGCACTAATATAATATGGGTCAAAACTTTACAGCTGAAGTATGTTGCTGCTGCTGCTTCTTCTTCTTCTTCTTCTTCTTCTTCTTCTTCTTCTTCTTCTTCTTCTTCTTCTTCTTCTTCTTCTTCTTCTTCTTCTTCTTCTTCTTCTTCTTCTTCTTCTTCTTCTTCTTCTTCTTCTTCTTCTTCTTCTTCTTCTTCTTCTTCTTCTTCTTCTTCTTCTGTTGTCCAGCGATTCTGTTCTGGGATATTCTAACCACATGCCCATAGTACCTCCCTTCTTCTGATTACTGAATGCTGAAGCTGGTGTATTACTGCTCCAGCTCCTGCAATTCTCGTACTTAATTCAGCCTTTCACCACTCGTGAACATGGCCCCGAGATGCTTGAACTTCTTTACCTGCTCCAGTGGAACCCCATGCACGTGTAAAGTGCAGGCTTGCTATGGTCAATCAAGAGGTCAAAGATGCCATCCGAGAAAAGAGGGTGGCGTACAAAGCTTGGTTTGAAAATAAGTCGTATAAGCAGGCACGAAGAATCGCAGCAGAAACAGTAAAGGCGTCCAAATGTAAGACATGGGAGGACTTTGGGGTTAAACTGAAAATCGACTTCAGATCAGCAATAAAGTGTTTTGGCAGACCATCCACCGACTTCGTAATAAGAAGTCCTTCTCCACACCTGCTATTATGAACGAGTCTGAGTTTCTCCTCTCGTCAGAGAGGTGCATCCTCGCGAGGTGGAGAGAATATTTTTCATCATCTCCTAAACCCGATCATAACAACATTTTCGGATGTACACGAGGTGCATCTGGGGGCGATGAATAATCTGTCAGAGGCTGAGATCACGAGAGCAGTTAATGAGCTCAAACATGGCAAGGCCACTTGGGAGGATGAAATCTGGCCCGAGTTGTTAAGAGCCTTAAATATAGAAGGCATTCGCTGACTGACTCAAGTCTGCCGGGTGACCTGGATCTCTGGAAAGGCACCTAAGCAATGGAAATCAGCAGTGATCTTCCCAAATTTTAAAAAAGGAGACAAAAGAGATTGTTCCAGTTACAGAGGGATCTCCTTGTTAACTCTTTCAGGTAACGTCTACGCTAAGTATCTGGCAAAGAGATGTAGGGAGATTGTCGAGTCCAAGCTAGCTGATGAAGAGTGTGGATTTCGTCCCGGGCACAGCATTCACTGCGGCAGGTCTTCCAGAAATCGTGGGAGTATTGCCAAGAGTTATATGCTTGTTTTGCCGACCTTGAAAAGGCATATGACCACGTTTCTCGAGACCTGCTGTGGAATGTTTTGCAGGAGTATGGGATTGATTGTGAGCTTCTTGCTGCCCTGGTGTTTCTATACGAATGCTGATGTATGCTCTCGTTCTAAATTTTATTTTTTTGGTATGCTGTATTAGCTGTATTCATGTCTGATCACAATCGTCAAATCTAATAAAATGTATCCATTTTAACCAACTTACAGAATTTGATGTTGCTGCTATTGTTGTTGTTCTTGTTTAGTCTTAGATCCTCTTTAACCATCTTCTTTTTTTTGGTATTGCATAACTAGATCTAAATTATGCAGCGCGTCTTGCTTTTCTTGTAATGACAGGGAGTTATTTGTGAAGGATTTCTCTGCTATTTCTAATAAGTAGAACGTCGAAGCCACGGTCTCACTGGCTGCTCCTTATAGAATCTTTTCTTTGTTTTGTTTATCCCCATGTGAACCCTAATCGAGCAAACCTATGCTTAAAAAGAATTCTGAGCAATTCCAACCGGTCTTTTCACGTGTATGCTAAATTAATTTATCTGTGTCCTGGTGTCCTGTCCTTATAGAACACTTTGTAACAGATTGATTGACCAAGAATAGGTTTCATAGTTGTGTCTTATAGTTTAGTGGTCCGAACCATTTTCACTTAAATTGCTTGGCAACTGGCATAGTGATCGAGACGAAATATATCCATTTATCTTTGAACTATTTGGATGAAAACGTGCAAATAGCGTCTACTACTGCTCTAGTTGATGAATTACGGAATCTTACTCATATAATGTATTCACGTATGCAACTACATTAGATTATTATCTACACGTAGGGAACTGTGCAGTCTTAGATCGCGCACACACACACCAAAATAATATCTGACGATTAAGTTGCACTACTCTTGATAATAAATATGTACAGACACATACGTACTCCTATCTGTGACCTTAAAGATGAAACTGTCAGATAATCCTGTCAGGTAATCACTTCAAACTAAAGAAACACTCCAAAGTTATATATTATAACCACTGTTTACTGTTGGCTATTTAATTATTGGTCAACTGGGCTAGCAAACATTCTGACATATTGGAAAAATAGCGTTAAAATATATCTATGAAGTATTGATTCATTGAAAGAATGTTGGATACGTGGTAATATCAACGTCAAAACACAGGAATTGATATAAAAGAGAAATTAATGTGATAGACTTTCCTGATAAAAGATTTACGAGAAAATCTACTAGGTTGAGAATGGAAGTTAAATATTTTAGTTGGTAAAAAAAAAAATCTTTCACTAAGTAAATGATAGGAAACCAGTTGAATGCATGTGTACATTATTATGTTTAATAACACTTCTACTTATATATTTATGAGTATGTGATGTGTGTGATTTTAGCAATAACGCATATAATACATAGCTGGCAATTAGTTTCCAGTATCATACATATATTCTCTTTATCACGAGGAATAAATTGATAACACCATTGATGTCTGCCAAACAGATTATATTTAAGTAAATTATTGTCTTATATCGTGAGAAATGCTTCAGTTATAGTTATATATGACTATCAACATTTTTTATACCCTTACAATGTTCTGCATTTAGAAACTCTAGTGGAGTCTGTGCTGCTGTACGGGTCTGAGACTTGGACACTGACCAAGAAACTCACTCAGATGGTGAATGGGTGCTACACGAGAATGCTGATGATGGCTCTGAACATTAATAAATATACACTGAGGATGAAAAACTCAGAGCTGTATGGGAGCCTCCCAAAAGTCAACTCAAAAGTAACACAGAGGAGAGTGAGGTTAGCTGGACATGCTCACCGACATCCAAAGTTGACACTGCACTCAGTGCTCCTGTGGGAGGCCCTACATGGACACACTGGAAGAGGAAGACCAAAGTTAACGTATGTTGATGCCCTAAAGACGGACACTAGTCTGTTAGAGACGCAGGACATGGCAGCGATAATGAGGGACAGAGACCGCTGGAGAGAACTCGTCCATGGATCTCGGGAATTTTACCCGCTCTAGATATATATATATATATATATATATATAAGTATGTACACGTAC
>OZ024740.1:358530368-358602868 GCA_964016885.1 Eledone cirrhosa
AACTTACATGAGAATAGACTTTCCTGACGACGGAATGCTTTTCCATATTATTCTTCGGAAAATATATTTACTCCATTCCAGAAACTAATTAGTTGGAAGTGATATTTTAGTAAGTAAGTTAATTTTATAATTTTCTTATTTTACGTCTCTTATATATATATATATATGGTATTAGGATTGGGGCTCTGAAATAGCGATGTATACATGAATGTATGTATAGTATATTTGGCAATATACCGTATGTTTATTTAAAAACATTTAGAAGACCATACGTTATCGGTTTTAAAGTAGTGACTATGTCACTTACTTCTTTTCGGCGAAAGAAGCGAGAGAAGCTAACAGTCTGATTTACGCTGTTTGGCGATCATCAGTGCCATGCACTCCCTGCTCCCGCCGAAAATTATTGAAGCTGGATTCTTATAGAATTCCAGTAATAATCAGGAGCTGATTATACGTCGCTATTTCAGAGCACCAATCTTAATACTTAATTTTTTACTGGACCAGCAATCGCTCTGTATAATCAGCTCCTGATTATTACTGAATTCTATAAGAATCAAACTTCTATAATTTTCGGCGGAAGCATGGGGTGCGTGGCTCTGATGATCGCCAAACAGCGTGAAACAAACTGTTAGCTTACATACGATATATTGCCAAATATACTATACATACATTCATACATATATATATATATAGAAATTACATGAATCAAAGTTCTGTTCAAATCATTTATTAGCTTACAATTGTTTCTTCCAAACCGAGGTGTCTTCGGAGCAATTTTTCAATGATTGTTTACATACATGACCTCCTTTCCAACACAAGAGACGTACAGAAACATATGTATATATCGATGTATAGTGGGTTGACATCCATTATAATATTTTAGCATGGCAATTTACATTCAAAGATTAAAGTCATATTAAAAGAAAATTAAAACACGATTAAAGTTAAAATACAACATTGGCAGTTTACGAAGATAATGCAAGAGGATAGTTTGAAGTAATGAGTGCATGCAATAGTTACACGTGGGGCATGCACGTGTGTCTTATTTATATAAGATTATCAGATTATAGTGCGGCAAGGTGTTATATGGAATACAAGCACTTTAAGCGGGCAATCAATTGATTGAAGAAACACTTGTAAGCTAATAAATGATTTGAACAGAACTTTGATTCATGTAATTTGGAAGAAACAATTGTAAGCTAATAAATGATTTGAACAGAACTTTGATTCATGTAATTTCTATATAACTGCTCTGTAGAACAACTGATGTTATTACATTGAGCTATTTATCTTACTGGTAATAAGGTAGTAATAAATTACTGTCTTTCACTGTTTAAGGTTTAAAATATATATAACTATAAAAGGTTTTAGTATATACATAACCATATATATATATATATATATATATATATATATATATATATATATATATATATATATATATATATATATATCATCATCATCAGGTCGAGCATGCTCGGCCTTCTACGACACGTTTCCTCCATCCATCTCTGTCTCTCATAGCGTTTGCCAGTTCTTCCGCAGTGTATCCAGTATCGTCCTCAAGTTGCTTGACGTATGTCTTCTTGGGACGACCACCGTTTCTTGCTCCATGAGATGGACTCCATAACAATACATCGCCTACTATTTCTTCCTTGCTGCGCCAACAGTAGCCACCAAATCTGAGTCTCTGTTTACGTATTGACTTGATGATAGGCGGTATATTGCCATAGAGATCCTTATTTGTTGGGTGTTCCCTCCAAGATACGCTTAAAGCAGCACGGAGTATACGTGTGTATGCCCCGTCTAGCTTTTTCTCCAGTTTTGACGTTAGCTTCCAAGTGATAGAGCCATAAACAACCACAGATTCCACAGCAGCTCTGAAGAAATTCCTTTTCAGTTTGACCGGCAGGTTTGATTTCCATATTTTTTCCATTGCATTCAATGCTCTCCAGGCTTTTCCCAGTCTGATGTTAACATCATGTTCTGTGGAGGCGATATAGCTACCCAAGTATTTGAAGTCGTCAACTTGCTTGATTATATCGCCGTTTAAACTTCGCATACCAACTGAGGAGTCTTGGTTCAGGCAAATATATTCTGTTTTGCCTGCGTTGACATAGAGTCCGATTTCCTTTGCAACTGATTCGATGCTGTGAAGTAGTGATGTTGCATCCTTAAGGTAGTCAGCGAGGACCGCTAAATCATCCGCATAGTCAGCATCGGTGATTTTCTGAGCTGCATGGCGTCTACTCTTTCGCTTTGTGAGAGTGAAACCAAGCTCTAAGTTTTCGTCCAGAGCTTTTCTCAATACATAGTCGAGGCAGATGATAAAAATATATGGTGCAAGAGTATCCCCTTGGAGTACTCCTGCAATGATGTCAAAGAAGTTGGTATCTCCATCAGGTGAGCGCACCATTGCGCGGGTGTTTTTATATAACATCATGATGGCATTTACTGTTTCCTTTGGCAAGCCGTACGCTAGAAGTATCTCTCTCATCCTCCCACGATGGATGGAATCGAATGCTTTTGAAAAGTCAATAAACAGGAGAGTTTCTGGGAGGCTTTTGGCTTTTACGCCTTCCAAGATACGCCGAATAGTAAGTATTTGCCCTGATGTTGATCTGTTGGTGCGGAAGCCATTTTGGCTTTTTATCAGCAAGGGGTCAATGACAGGTCTTATTCTGTTAAGCAATATGAGATTGAATATCTTTGCGGCAATTGCCATTAGTGTTATGTCACGGTAGCTTTTGGCCATTCCAAGATCGCCCTTTTTGGGAAAAGGGAGTATGCATCCCTCAGTCCATTTATCTATGGGGTCTTGATTACACAACTCTAGTAGGATTGGGTGAAATTCAGGTACCTTCCACACTTCAGCTGGGATCTCGTCGAGTCCGCACGCTTTTCCGTTACCAATACTTTTAACTGCTTTCTGTAGTTCCTCCATAGTGAAAGGACCTTTCTGTATTTGGTGTTCCTCTGTAAAAACAGGTATTATTTCTTCTTCGATGATCTGTGGTGCTTTGTCAAGTAGGTTCTGAAAATGTTGTTGCCACAGTTTTAAACGTCCGTCTTGGCTGGGGGCTTTCAGTTTGGCTCTGTCACTACTTTTTCTGCCACTAATTTCATTGACAGTTTTCCAGGCTTCAGCAGACC
Organism: Eledone cirrhosa; assembly: GCA_964016885.1. Lineage (NCBI taxonomy): Eukaryota > Metazoa > Mollusca > Cephalopoda > Octopoda > Eledonidae > Eledone > Eledone cirrhosa. The sequence continues at coordinate 358,533,522 of OZ024740.1, forward strand.
TCTTATTGCTGACAGTACTTGAGATATGATTGATTTTTTTCTGCATGTATTCGGCTTGCTCAATTTCATACTCACTTTTCAGTGCTGTACAAGCGGCATTGAAGTTACTAATGTTTTCTGGAGATCGTTGAGTGTCTTTCAGTTCTGCAGCTTTTCGCAACTCTTTGCGCTTTTGGCGTATCCTCTCTGTTTCCCAGGGTTTCCGTTTTTTATCCTTGGGTTTTAAAGGAATGGTGTCCGCCGCTGCCTCTTTGAATGCCAATTGAAAGTGGTTAAATGTAGAATTTGACGATTTTGTTGGCGCAGAGTCTTGTAGGGCAGCAAATCGGTTGCTCAGTTGGGTTACAAAGGTTTTGTAAGTCTCAGGATTGGTATTCAGAACTGCCCAGTTGTAAGGAGTAGCATTTGCAGATTTCTTTTTATCCACTCGGAGATTTAATCGTATCTTGGCCGAGACAATGCCATGATCCGAGTCAACACTAACAAATGAGTCATATGCTCTGCAGTTTTTTGCGCTGTTCTTCCATTTTCGATTGATTATGATATAATCCAGTTGTGTCTTGTCGCCATTTGGAGATTCGTGTGTCCACCGCTGGCCTGGTCTTTTTTGGAATATGGCGTTGAGACATCGTAAATTGTTCTCACACAAGTAATCTTTTAGCATACAACCGTTTCTATTGGTTTGTGAGTGGTATGAGAATTTGAATCAATCAAGCTGTCCAAGACGAGCGTTGAAGTCTCCGCCAATGATGAGAACATTATATTTCGGGATTTGTCTAGTGAGTGATGTTAGTTCCATGTAGAACCTCTCTACTTCGGCCATGTCACATACATTTGTTGGACTAGAGCAAGAGATTACAGTGGTTTTAGGATTCCCGTTAAACGTAGCTATCATTATCCTTGATGTTATCATTTCAACACTCGCAAGTGCGTCATAGGCTCGGGGGCTGAAAGCATTCCAACTCCACCATTTGCTGAATTTATGTTGTTTTTCCAAGCTCAGCAGGTTATCAGCCTCCAATTGCCAAATATTTGCTCCTTTGTTACAAGCTCTTCATGTATGAACCGGTGCTCCTGAAGACAGTTTGTCGCCTCTGCTGAAGCAATCTGTTCAGGGATTTTATGGTCTTTCTGGAGTGTTTGAACATTGAGTGTACCAGATGTCTATCTTTCCGTGTACAAGTCGGGTTGATTGTTTTCTCCGTGTATGTTTCCCAGTATCTGAATTTTCGACTGCAATCTGGGAATCCGTTGCAGGACGCGCTGCTTGTTTAACCGCGCGACGAGCACTGTGGTATGAACATCGAAAGATTTATGTCATATTTAGCTTTCAATAGCTGGATATACACTTGCGGTCACTACTCCATGCAAGTGAAAGCAGTACTCTGTATTAGAGCGGTTGTGCCTCACCGAAACATCCAACAATAGTTGATATGATCGCTTTGCCACTAGTAGTATGAACCAAATTCACAGTTACTTGATCATTGCCTTATCTACTGATCGACATCCTGCTTACCAATGTCGTCGTTTAACCCAGTCAAGACTGGTTTGACAGATTGCCTATCAAGACCAAAGAGCTCTGTCCGCCCTGGCTTTGAAAGCAGAGTGGTCCCTCTCCTAGACAGATTGCCCACCAAGGCTACCAGATATACACTATATACACTATATACACTATATACATATTTACACAATTTTTGGATGGCCGTTGACCGAGTTCTTCCGCCCTTTGTCAGGTTTTGTTTTTGTCCTGCAGGATGTCCAAAATCCCCCTCCTCACCAAGTAAGCTTGATGGGGTTGCCGGTTTAGTCGCCGACGACCCGACCATGCGACAGGTTGTACTGGGTTACATGTTACCAGTAGCACTCGAGAGTGGCCTGACTATATATATATATATATATATATATATATATATATATATATATATATATATATATATATATATATATATATATATATATATATATATATATTTAATATAGAAATGGCTTCTACAGGACTAGAACTGTTTCATACGGGAGAAATCACCAGGAAAGCCGACTGTCAATGTAATATGGTGGTATTTATGCATTTTCTGGTGGTAGGAGAGAGTAGTGATTGGGATGGCTATAGGTCATTTGTTGATGGATTTAAAGAAAGGGATTCTTTAAAAACTATATTTAGAGAAAATATATAGTAATACAAAGGCAGAAGTAAATTCACGCTAAGTACCTATAGACTAACACACTGAGAGGCACTCCTAAATTTTAAGGTACATTTATTCCAAGCAAACAATGGGTATTCATTGGTGAGGTATGCAAAAATGGTCAGGTGTCTACATTCACACACACACACACACACACACACACACACACACACGCACACACACACGCACACACGTACACACACACGCACGCGCACACACACACACACACACACACACACACACACACACACACACACACACACACACACACACACACACACACACACACACACACACACACACACACTAACACACACACACACACACACACACACACACACACACACACACACACACACACACACACACACACACACACTCATATATATATATAAACACACACACAAACACACACACATATATATTTTTTCAAGGTTAAATTATGCTAAGCAGACACAAAGGAAATTCTTTAAGTGGCTGTGTTAAAGTATACAGAATGGTCAGGCCTTTATAATCACACACAGACAAACGCGCGCACCCACACACTCACACGAAATTTCTTATATATATATATAAGGCCTCAGCCGGATAGCTTGATAGCTGGAACAGGTAAAAGAGTAATATATAAGTACACACATACACACATATATATATATATATATTCATATAAATGCAAATTTATATACATATACGCAAAAACATACATACAAAGACGTACTTACAGGTATACCCACATATATATGTATATATACACACAATACAAGTAAAAGAGTAATATATATGTACACACACACACACTCACACATATATATATATATACACATACACATATGCATACACACACACACAGACATATATATATATACAAATTTATATACATATACGTAAAAAGATACATACAAAGACGTTCTTACAGGCATACCAACACATATATGTATATATACACACAATACAAGTACGTTATACATATAGAAACCATGCTGACCAAATTCGATATCGATGTCTCCATGAAGAATATCCCAATCTCCCCAAGGAAACAATACTTAAAAACGCCCATCAGACGTACAGACGATTTCATTAAGCGTATTAGATGGAGAGCCTTCTTCTTCGACCACCTTGTTATAGCAATTACCAATGATGAGAAGTTCGGTTTCAAAACGAATAAGGCACCACCCACCAACAGCCTACTTGAACCATTTGAGGAAGACCTCTTTAAAGTGATCAAGGACATACATTTTCGTAGAGCCAACACACCATTCTAGGTCTATTTAAAAGACGAAATGCGGAAAATGAAAAGTTCCCCCAAATTCCATGTCCCCTCAGAAGTAATGGTTTTTGACTTCTGTCAGCCAATTAACAGAGAACGAACGACAAACACCGACACAGATATGAACTCTCCTCTCTAAATATGTATGTAAAATCTAATAATTTTTCTTCCACTTTTTATTATTCGTACAAATATGCAACATAACTAGATTATGCCTATCCACAGTTGAAAAAGCATATAATGCTGAAACCGGTACCATTATTAAATGTGAAAATATCCACTTTATAAATAAATGTTTTGATATTATACTGAAAAGATCTCTTCAGCATTTTCTACAGAAAAAATTTTTTTTCTCTCTACTATTTGTTTTTATATATATCAACTCGTGTGTTACTTTTCTACATTATATATATATATATATAATAAATATGTGTGTGTGTGTGTGTGTGTGTGTGTGTGTGTGTGTGTGTGTGTGTGTGTGTGTGTGTGTGAATGTAGACACCTGACCATTTTTGCATACCTCACCAATGAATACCCATTGTTTTCTTGAATAAATGTACCTTAAAATTTAGGAGTGCCTCTCAGTGTGTTAGTCTATAGGTACTTAGCGTGAATTTACTTCTGCCTTTGTATTACTATATATTCTCTATAAATATAGTTTTTAAAGAATCCCCTTTCTTTAAATCAATCAGCCAATGACCTCCACCCATCCCAATCACCACCCTCTCCCACCACCAGAAAATGCATAAATACCACCATATTACATTGACAGTCAACTTTCCTGATGATTTCTCCCGAATGAAACAGCTCTAGTCCTGTAGAAGCCATTTCTATATCAAATATTTATACTCTGCTCTGTATTGAGTACCTTACTTACTGTAGTTATCCCCGATTGAACCCGGGATAAACATATATATATATACACACACACACACAAACACACACACACACACACACACACACACACACACATATATATATATATATATATATATATATATATATATATATATATATATATATAAATATATATATATATATATATATATATAAATATATATATATATATATATATATATATATATATATATATATATATATATATATATATATATATATATATATATATATATATATATATATATAAATATATATATATATATATAAATATATATATATATATATAATATATATATATGATATTAGGTAAATAGATGTAAAATGTGAAATATTTATATTTAGTTCATTTTATAACACCTTCCACAATTCTTCTCGCATAAACTCAATATTGATAATTATCAAGCCGTACTTAAAATCGATTTTTCTTTTGCATTTAGGTATTCAGCTAATCTATAGAGTCGTCTGCGTCATGTTGTTGGTATTTATTTTAATGACCAACAACATGACGCAGACGACTCTATAGATTAGTGGTATTTATTTTAAAGACCACTATAAGATGAAAGGCTATGTTAACCAGAGAAAGGTTTTGAAATCAGAAAAGAAAGGGATGAAACCAAATACTAAAATGTGTTTGAAAGCCTATACAACAGACAGAACATTTAAAAACTAAAGTAGGATAAATTATGCAGCGAAAGGAAACTAAAATTAGTTGATGAATAAGATATATATATTTCCTTTTGTCAAAAATACCAGCATTTGTGCTATCGCACCAGCTTCAACTTTGTTAATCATAGTATAATAAAAGGAGTGCGGGACTGATTCCTGAATATATTCTTTTATCCCGTTAGTAAAATAAGTTGGATTACTTTGAATAAATAATTGTTTCTACTTTTGGCACAAGGCCAGCAATTACCCAGTGCATTACTGGTACTTTATTTTATCGACCCATAAGAATGAAAGACAAAGTTAACCTCGATGGGATTTGAACTCAGAATGGCAAGGGCCATAATTCTATGCTGCGTTGAATAAATAATTGTTTCTACTTTTGGCACAAGGCCAGCAATTAATCAGTACATTACTGGTACTTTATTTTATCGACCCCGTAATGATGAAAGGCAAAGTTAACCTCGATGGGATTTGAACTCAGATTGTAAAGGGACGTAACTACGCTGGAAAGCATGTCTGCCCTCTACCAATACTTGAATAAATAATGAATGAATATTACATAATTTCTGCACTAAATTCCGTAGCTGTTGATTAAACATAACTTTACTTATATATAATGATTGCTTATTTTAAGATTCACTTCTCTTAAAATTTTCAAATGTGAACTCTTCCGGTTACGATATAACGGACGCTATATCACATGTCACTTATATAAACGTTCATTTATTTGAATCTTTATATCATAACGTTTATATTTCTGTCGCTAACTTTCTCCTTTTTCGTTTTCATTATATTTCACCGTAATGCAGTTCATACACAATGTCGTATTTTTGAAATGTATCATGGACTACTTTACTGATTACAGAAGAGAGTGTAACACAGTCTCTTCAATTTCTGTGCATATTGTCTATTACGATTTTATATGATGTATCATATCTACATGCATATATATTTGCGTATAATATCAATATGCACACTATACATGCTAACAGAAAACCACCCGAAGAGTGGTTTTTCTGCTAGTTATTGCAATAATTGTTTCTACTTTTGGCACAAGGCCAGCAATTATGCCAGTGCATTATTGGTAGTTTATTTTATTGACCCCGTAGGGATGAATGGCAAAGTTAACCTCGGTGGGATGGTGCCTTAGCAGTATTGTAGTAATAATATTGTAGAAATAAATGCATTAGGATGGTAGAATCATTAGAAACTTGGAACTAATACATTATAGTGTTTCTTCACACTCTTTATGTAATTTCAAACCCTGTCGTGGTTCATTTTGCCTTTCTTCCCTTCGAGGTCGACTAACTAAAATACAATTCAAGTCTTAATATGCATTCCCTTACTCCCCAAATTGCTGGAATAAATTAGCATCCATTAATTATTGTATTAATTATTTTGTACTTTGTCCGAGTTCAATAATATTATAGTTAATATTTAAGGACTGTGATGTGGTAGAGAAAGGAAAGTTCTCATGAAAATTTATTTTAGTGATCAGTAACTTCTCATGTTCTGAGTGAAATTCATAACCAAATCAACTACCGCTTATATGTTTTGAGTCAGGAATGAAAGTATTTCTGATATACTGCGGTTGTACAGCTCTGTTGCACCCGTAACACTATATATATGGCTTTGTGCTGAAGTTATTGTATATATTGGGAAATATATTGCTCTGCATTGCGGACACCGGAGTCCGAGTTTTTGGCATCTGTGTGGATCACGCATACGGTGGCCGAGGCGCTCTGCTACTCCAATGTGCGTGCACTCATCATGAGGGACGCAACGAAGTAGGCCAGGCGTGACTGTTTGGTTGGGAGATGAAGCGCAGGCAGGCGAGAGGGTGTTGGTCCAAGAAAGGCTTGATCCACCCGAAGGAAGACCTGAACTTGACGTCGTTCCAGTTACATTCGACATCGGTATACTGGGGACGGCAAGGCCTTCGTCGGTCCAATCAACCAGCCCGACTCCAGCTCACGGACAACGCTAACTTCTTGCGTAGAATCTCGTTGATGAGGGTGCAGCTGGAGGAGATTGTGTGAAGATAGGCCGGCTGTGCCATGCATCGGAAGCCGAGGACATCTAATCTCACAGGAAGTTTCGTCTGTTGCCAGCTGGCGCTGTCAAAGCAAATCTAACAGATTAGAAATCAATAATGTAATCAACTTATATATTTGCGATTGTTTTGGCCGTAGAACCTATGTAGTGCCATGCTAAGTTGCCCGAATTTATAGTACACAGGTACGGCTGGGGCGTTAAAAAAAGATGGTACGTTCACAGACATTCTATAAAGAACCGTAGACCAGTTAACACAACAACGCTCGTCAATAAAATCTGGCAACTTAAGGATACAAACCAAGAATACAGGATTAGATGGTCGAAATTATCGGGAGCAAAAGCCTACAGTAATGGAATGTCCCACTGCGGACTTTGCAATATGGAGTTGTTCCATATTTTAAAGTATGACAAAATGCTGCTTAACAGCAAAATAAAACGGTTAATTTTCTGTAGGCACTAAGCAGCTACTAAATTCGCAAATTTCAAACCAACATTACTCGATCCAACAATCCCATAATTCAAACTGAACCACTTAGTGCCTATTATAATAACCCACTATTATTAACTGTCAATAGACCAACTAATCAGTAAATCCACATCATAACCTCCTAACCTTTCTTTCTTTCACTCTCTTTCCCCAAAACTATTTCACCTCTTCCATTATATCCTATCATGTTCTCTTCACCTCTCACATAACTTCTCATTTATTAATGTATCCTTTATTTATCACTGTATTATTTCTTCCTAATATAACCCTCTGTAATTTAACCAAAACATATGTATATATTTAATATTTTCATATTTATACCATCACATCTTTATACTTACACACCACTATAACTTTAACCACCACCACCACCACCACAACTATTTTCAACAATCATATTATGTTCATTCTTTTCACACGTATATATTTTTTTGCTTATTTTAACCATCTTCATTCTAACTTATTTATTATTTTTTATTTTTTATTTTTTATTTTTTATTTTTTATTTTTTATTTTTTATTTTTTATTTTTTATTTTTTATTTTTTATTTTTTATTTTTTATTTTTTATTTTTTATTTTTTATTTTTTATTTTTTATTTTTTATTTTTTAGTTTTTATTTATTTCTTATTTTTTATTTTTTATTTTTTATTTTTTATTTTTTATTTTTTATTTTTTATTTTTTATTTCTTATTTTATTATTTTTTATTTTTTATTTTTTATTTTTTTATTTTTTATTTTTATTTTTTATTTTTTATTTTTTATTTTTTATTTTTTATTTTTTATTTTTTATTTTTTATTTTTTATTTTTTATTTTTTATTTTTTATTTTTTATTTTTTATTTTTTATTTTTTATTTTTTATTTTTTATTTTTTACTTTTGTCTCTCTTTTCCTTTTTTCCTTTTTTTCTTTTTCTTTTATTACTGATGTGATTTGAATTTTCCTAGTATATTACAAACGCGGTGTATAATTTTAATCAGTTATTCCGATGATTTGATTAGTTATGCATGTATTTAAAATTGAGTGACACAACTTCAAGTGATTAGCAATTTTTAGACACCATAATCAATGAACAATTGTTAATACAGTAAATAAAACCCTTTTTGTACTGTTGACCATGTTATTCTTCACTCTTTCACTATTATTACTCCAAGATTAACGTGGATAGGAATTCCCGCGAACTCGCTACCTAACTAAGGAAACCTCTTGTTGAGTCAAACAACGCCGTACGTTAAAACTATCCATAATACAGAGTACTCACAACCTCTAACTGGATTATCTATAACAATGATTTGTTATCCAATATATATAATATATATAATATATATATATATATATATATATATATATATATATATATATATAAAAATGGAATAGAATGAAACGAAATTTCATTTTTCACTCTTAATACGGCAGTTACTTAAATGTAAGTATGTATGTATACGTACATAGATATATGTATCCAGACGTACAGTAGTATGTATATATATACATACATGCACACAGATATATATGCACTTATCGGTTTACCGAACATTTATTATAATGCTCGGTTTGTTTGTAAACAAACAAACAGCCCGAATTATGCCGTACAGTGTTTAGGCAACCACGTCACCTTTTTGTTCAACACTGACACAGGAACGATGTACTAGTTTCAAGCTTATTAGCTATCGTCAGCATCGTATACCTTCCTGCCAGATGATTGAACGTCTGAAAGTATATACTTTCCTTATGCATATTAACGGCTGAGCAGCCTAATTTGCATATCGAGTGAGTTTAGTCGGTCGGGCGCACCGAAAACGATAAATGGAATAGAATGAAACGAAATTTCATTTCTCACTCTTAGTACGGCAGTTACTTAAAGGTAAGTATGTATCTATACGTACATACATATATGTATACAGACGTACAGTAGTATGTATATATATACATACATGCACACACATATATATATGCACGTATCGGTTTACCGAACATTTATTATAATACTCGGCTTGTTTGTAAACAAACAAACAGTCCGAATTATATATATATATGGGATAACATATATATATATATGGATAACATATATATATATATATTTTTTTCCTAATAATCGTCTCTTTCTCCCTGATGTCATATATATATATATAACATCCTTTATGTAAGTGGACAGTAAATGACTTATGGAGCCGCAGAAACCCCAACACTGGACTTTACCATCATTCCAGGGGTCCGGGTGAGTATAAAACATTTATGCTTTCATATATTTTTATATCTGTATATCTGTTTGACCCGAAATAGGAGATCTAATCTTCGCTGTGTGGATAATTAGTTTAACCACCATCTCAGTGTGTTTGGCCTTTAACGTAAGTTGTAAGCTATAATTCATTTGAATTATAGAGCGCTTGCCTCACAATTCGAAAGTGTTTTTTCGTTATTTCATGGGCTGAAATTCGATTCTCGCTAATTTTTACTTATATATATATATATATATATATATATATATATATATATATATATATATATGTGTGTGTGTGTGTGTGTGTGTAGAGGTTATATATTTAATTTGTTGGGATACAACAAGCAAAATGTTTTTATAACTGATATAAAGCACTCAACAAATTAATTGGAGTAAATATACAATATATTAACAAATATATACTATATATTAACAAATGGAAACTATATTTATAAAACCATATTTATTTCATTATACATATTTGTTGGCCCTTGAAATATGTATAATGAAGTAAATATGGTTTTATAAATATACTTTCTATTTGTTAATATATATTTATATTTATATATATATATATATAATCGTTGTGTCTGTATGATATGTTTTCTAGTTTGTTGGGTTCGAGCTTTAAATCAGAGTGTGGGTCCTAGTTTTGCAAGTTATATATTTATTGAGTTTTCATTTTAAGGAGGGTATAGTGACAAAGTAATATATGTATGTAAATTCGAAGCACATTCCTCTCGTGTCTATTTGTGCTGTTTTGTTTAGTTCATTTGTGACCCATCATTTGGAACGTTATCATTTTTGTTGGGCACCGGCCTTTGTGCTTCTAAATTTGTACGTTTTCGCACGAATCAGTTTTCGTACATTTCTTTTCTTAATTCCAAAGAAAGAACATCAGTACATCTATATGATTCTTTGGATCTTTTAATAGGAACACTTGCAATGCAACGATGAACGTTATATTACTTACATGCATCGGTATTCCTATTTTCTTTTATTTGTTTATCATTTCCTAGTTTCGCTTTTCTTTTGGTTGTAAACACCCCGCGCTGTGTGGTTTCACACTACCTTCTTGCATCCCAAACAATCTTGCTATTTCCATCTTTAATTCCGAATACTTGGTGATTTTCTCAGCCTTTTTACACACGATATTCGTATCATTTGATATTGTACGTTAATGACCTGACAGTATTTGTCTCACTTATTCAATACGACAAAATACGGTCGAAATCATAATCCCAGATTTTCGTTGCTTTCCTATTCACCTGTATTACTTTACAATGCACATCTTCATGTATAGTCATGCTCCTGAGATGTATGCATTTATGATCGGGGCATTAGGATGCATAAGGGAATTTAGACCAGTGTTAGTGTACTGCATCAGATTTTTTGTCACAGGGTTCTGTTTACTTTTCTGGTGTTATTTTACTGTTTATTGATGTGTCCACTATGTGTAATATGGGTTGTGTTAGTTTGTTGGGTGGTGAATACCTACTATATAATGTGTCTGATTATTGGCTATGTTGTGTATGGACTTTGTAGCGATAATGAGTAACGGCTGTCTTGTGTGTTGGTTATGTAAGATATTTATGCTGCAGTTTCAATTACATTGGGGAACAAAATAAAAAAAAGAAAATATTTTTTCTTTGGTGCCTGAGATTTAAGATCTGATTCTGACATCTTTATGTGACTGACTTAGAAAATACCATCCGATTTCTTCTAAAAGCTTCTATTTATACGTTATTAAATACAACAGTACTCACTTTATTACCCTTCTGGAATGGAATTATAAGCTGCTCGTAAATATAAATGCATCTGTATGATTAAACTTTGACCTTAAATCTGTTCTTCAACACAATGGTAACAGTTGCTGATCAATCGCAATTGCTCACTAAGTTGGTATGAGTGAAGAGAAAGGGACAAAGACCCTAGTCCAAGCAAATATATTATTATGAGACTAGTAATGGGTGATCTGTATGGATTTGAAGATGGTGAATTTTCTCTTGGACCAGCCGAGTGGGTACACTAAATTTTCTCTTGGACGAGCCGAGTGGGTACACTGATTCATATGTCTCTTGGACAATAGTCTTCAAGAGGAACACTGAGTCAGAAAGGTCTATGTTTACAAGATGCAATGGACAACATTGAGGCAAGAGCACATTCTTCATTTAAGAATTTCCTTGGAAACTATAGACAAACAACCATGGAAGAATGCTATTCACGTGATGGTGGAGCATCCAACGTGAATGATCAGATTCGTCTCATCTCAGGAAATCTCAGAAGCGTGATTTAAATGAGATATCTCAACGAAAATACATTTTCTGTGATCAGTGTTTCAAGTTTGTTTGAATTTAATATACTGTTTTCATACATCGCATTTAATTGATGTTAACACTATTTTTGCTGGAATTTACCATACTTTAGTATTCAATTGACAACAACAGTGATAGCCGATCAGCAATCATATAATATTATATCTATTATATATATATATATACATACAGTTACGTCCCTTTACGATCTGAGTTCAAATCCCGCCGAGGTTGACTTTGCCTTTCATCCTTACGGGGTCGATAAAATAAAGTACCAGTAATGCACTGGGTAATTGCTGGCTTTGTGCCTAAAGTAGAAACAATTATATCTATTATATATATATATATATATATATTTATTGTATAGAAGGAGCTTCTACAGGACTAGAACTGTTTCATTCAGATGAAATCTTCAGGAAGCTGGGTGTCATATTAAGTTCTGGTATTTATACATTTAGGTAGTGGTAAGGGAGGGGGGGGGGTAGGTTGGTATTTAGATACACAGGACCATAACATGGCACAGACCGTTTTTTCTTTGGGGAGTACAACGCATATATAGACGAGATCTTTTTTTAGACAGTTGTTGTTGAGGGGGCAAGTAGTCTTATCAGGGCAATTGCAATTGTCATCGGTTGCTGGATGGGCTTCGGAAAAAGTAGACTTATTTAGCTTATTGACGTTATTGTTGGCTAAGTTCCTAGCTAGATTAGGTGTGGTAGAGTAGGAGAGTCTGATGGTATTCTTATTAAGGATTGTATAGTACCTATGTTGGGTGGGGAAGTGTTTTTGTAGGAGAGTGAAGAAAATTTTAGCTGTGTGTATGTATGTGTTTGTGTGTGTGTATGTATGTGCATGTATGTGTGTGTATATGTATGTATATGTATGTATAGAATAGTTTATACCGAGAGACATACATACATGTATATATATATATATATATATATATATATATATATATATGTATACATATATATGTGTATGTATATATGTGTGTGTATGTGTATGCGTGTGTGCGTATATGTATGTGTATGTGCTTTTTTGTGTGTGTATATATATATATATGTATAGATATACATATATATGTGTGTGTAAGTGTTTATGTATGTGGTTGTGAGTATGTAAATATATTTTATTCTTTTCATTCTACAAAAACACTCTGGCCACCTGTAGCTTGTATGTTAACTTGACCACTCACCATAGAACAATGGTCTGTGCCATGATTCGGTCTTGTTTATCTTCTAATACCAACCCACCTAAAAAAAATTTCCCTACTATATATCTGTTGAATTACTATTCTTGGGGTTTTTATTTATTTTTATTTATTTATTTATTTATTCATTTATTTATTTATGTATTTATTTATTTACTTTTTCTTTTCTTTTTCTTTTTCTTTTTCTTTTTCTTTTTCTTTTTCTTTTTATTTTTATTTTACAAAAGCACTCCGACTAATTGACCACTCCCCAAAGAAAAAACGGTCTGTGCCATGTTATGGTCCTGTGTATCTAAATACCAACCTACCAAATATACGTACCAATCAAATATACGTACGAGAAGGTATACGTACCTTCACAAAACATACGGGTAGTATATACTTACCTATGCAAATAAGTATGTTTTGTGAAGGTACGTATACCTTCTCGTACGTATATTTGATTGCTATGGCGTATAATTTTTATATATTCTGGTACATAGGGTTTGGCTATGTGCATACGGGAGTTTTTGCGTCTGTGTGATTATGTAGGTTCGTACGTATGGTGGGTGTGTGTATATGTGTACTTCTTGTTTTAGTTGACTTACGTCTCCGAACATTCGTGTATTTATATGTAGGTATGTGTGTGCGCTTGTTATATACGTATTTATTTATTTATATACGTTTATATAATTATTTATTTATTTGTATACACGCATACACACACACATATTTATATGTGCGTGGTTTTGTATACCTATGGTAAGGTTTTGCGTATGCGTGTATGTACGTTTTTGTTTGTGTGTATGTATTTATTTATTACTTCTGTATTGTATTTATTTACTTTGTTCTTAACTCTGTAGCGGAGATTCATTTGGTCTCCTAGTTAGAATTTTAAGTCTACGACTTCTGCTGTACCATTTACGTGGTTTAGTCTTTGCGTGCTATTGTTCTCCACGGTCCACATATGACGTATTATCTTCGTTTTTTCGTTCATTGCCAGAGAACGTCTCTATGCACCACCTAAGAGAACATTAGTCTACGACCTCTTTTATACCATAAACGTGGTTCTGTCTTTGCGCGTAAATGTTTTTCACCGCTCCTATTAATGACGTATTATTCGTTTTTTCCCGTTCTTCGCCAGCGAACGTTTCCACGAACCAAAGTATCGTCTTCCTGTCTTCCTCCGGTTGCAACGTTTTTTGAAATATCCAGTTCTGCGTTTACAGATTGACTTTGTTAGTTTCAGAAAATCCCGTTAAGGGTGAAAGCAGCGATTCTTTGCTTAAACTTTAATCTGTTATTTTAATAAATATTTGCTCTACGGTTCTTATATATTTGATATATATTTATCCTTATCGAGCCCTCTTTGGATTTTAGTCTTCAAATTTATTATTATTACTATAATATATATATATATATATATATATATATATATATATATATATATATATATATATATATATATAATATATATATATTGATAAGCAGAAGTGAGGGAAGAAACTCTCACATCTAGAATCAACGACCTCAACATTCTAAGAAACAGCACTAATATCGAAAGCACCAAACGTTGTGTTCTCCAGTGTTTTGTAAGAGTATGGGTTATGTTATATTATTGGATGCTTATTGGGCGGTGGATTGGCAGTATCGGTAGAGGGTCGGACGCCATGCTTTGACGCATAGAGATACGGCCCTTGCAATTCTGACTTCAAATCCCGCCGAGGTCAACTTTGCCTTTCATCCTTACGGGGTCGATAAAATAAAGTACCAGTAATGTACTGGGTAATTGCTGGCCTTGTGCCAAAAGTAGAAACAATTATTGGATGCTTATTGTATACGGTGTGAGATGTACAGTTTGTGTTGTGCAACTGAATCGATAATATTTTGCAAATTACTCAATAAATTATCTTTTTTGGTCAACATAAGCCCTCCTCTATATCCACAAAAATTATATTTCAGCACATTCATTATGTTTTTTTTTTTTGCGTTGTGTTTCTCAAAATCCTAAATTTATAATGGCGCCATTGATATAGTAAAATGACTCATTGATGTGTTGCTGTCTCGACAACGCCAATATAAATTTAATCGAACCTAAGCAGTGGTCAATATATCAATAAAGTTGTTTATTAAAAAAAACATAAAAGTCAATAACTTAAAAGCAAAGTCGCTCGCTTTCTAAAAAAAGGATTGTATCTAAAAATGTCATCCATATTTCGGAAAATCTTTGTTTAGATTAAGTCAAATTTATTCAACATCGAGTAACGAAGTACAACGCGTGTATTCAAGCCGACATCCAATAACAACAACAACAACAACACAAATAATAATAATTGTTTCTACTTTAGGCACAAGGCCAGCAATTATCCAGTGCATTACTGGTACTTTATTTTATCGACCCCGTAAGGATGAAAGGCAAAGTCAACCTCGGCGGGATTTGAACTCAGATCGTAAAGGGACGTAACTATGCTGGAAAGCATGGCGTCCGACCCTCTACCGATACTGCCAATCCACCGCCCAATCCAACACAAATAATAATAATGATAATTGTTTCTACTTTTTGCACAAGGCCAGCAATTATCCCAGTGTATTACTGGTACTTTATTTTATCGACGCCGTAAGGATGAAAGGCAAAGTTAATAATAATAATAATAATAATAATAATAATAATAATAATAATAATAATAATAATAATAATAATAATAATAATAAAACCCCGCGACCAAGAAATACCGGGATGGCGGCCGGCGGGGAATAGCCGTGTCTCTAGGGGAGAACGACCCCTCTAGTCTTGGTTGACACTCGTTCTAGAAGTGGTAACACGAAATGATTACCCCTTGGCGGATAAGGATAAAACGCGACAAAATAAAGTAAATGTCTAATGATAAAATCTCATACCGGATCGGCCGTCACCCGGGTAAAAAAGGGCCGCGTCTCTCAGAGAGGAACCAGACTGGGGTCGAAAAATCAGCTAATGGTTCAAACCTTCCCATCACTTCGGAGCTGGAGACCTCCCATAACCGGAATACTCCTATTGTTGGCCCTCCAGGCTCACCACCAAGAAATCCAAAGAAAAAGAGAGAAAAATGGTCAAGGGAAGATAATAAAGAAGTCCTTGAGGCTTTCTACACTGCCATGTACTACCCATCAAATACATCGAATACAGAACAGACATATATCAACTGGAAAAAGAAACATCCCGAAAAGAGAGGCTATATTGACAGCAACAAACTAGCCAATATACGAAGAAATATTGTAAGAAAAAAGTTACTAACTGATATAGAAATTGATCAGATCAAGCTATTAGCACAAAGTCAGCGAAGGGAAAATGAAACATGTGTCAGTGAAAATGAGGTAAACTGTAACACTTCGAATCCCAGGGTTGGGGCAGAATCACTGGCAACAGAAAAAATTAAAGAAAGGATCGAAAAAGTGGAGGGAGTGCATGCTCAGGATGAAACTCCAAATGAAAATAAAGAGATCGTAAATGATAAAGAAATGAATGAGAATGAACTTGCCAACTTGAAGGATGAAATTATGATCGAATGGATGAAAATGAAAGAATCTGACATGGGGCAACGAGACACCCTCCCTAAGATCCAGAACTCCAAACAGAACCAAAAGATAATACACAAGACTAACATAATTCTCAAAAACATTATCATCACAAACAAACTAAACATTACTGATTTAAATCATCTCTATTATGCATCGGCTAAAGTCACCACTCACTTATGTGGAGTGAAGATGAAAAAACAAAGGAATTCCCACAAGAAATCTACTTGGCAAGAGAACATCAATCGCCAAATAAACCTTCTCCGATCTGACATAGAAATTTTAACAAACTATAAAGTAGGTGAACATGTTAAACAAACTAAACTTAGAAAATTGAAAAAAAAGTACAGTATAAAATCAACATGTGACATAGACATGCTGATAGAAATAATCAAGCAAAAAGTGTCGGCCAAAGCTGCTCGTATAAGGCGCTTTGAAAAACGATCTAGATTCTATAAGGACAATAATATGTTCAAAAACAACCAAAGAAACTTCTACAGAAAAATTGGTAAGTCAACAATAACTGCTAAATCAATACCACCCAAGGAGGAAGTGCAAGAATTCTGGGAAAAGATCTGGGCCGAAGAAAAAGTTCATAACATACATGCCCCATGGATAGACAGACAAATGAAAGATACAGCTCACCTTGAGGAACAAACATGGGAAAATATAACAGTTGAACAGTTGCGCTTGGCTCTAAGAAAAACCAGCAAATGGAAATCCCCAGGAAAAGACAAAATACAAAACTTTTGGATAAATGCCTTCACAGAGTCTCATGAGCTGTTAGCCCAACTTTACAATGAAATAGTTAAGGAGCCAGAAAAGATACCTTCATGGCTAGTTAACGGCATTACATTCCTGCTTCCGAAGAATGATGAGACAAACAATCCCAAAAATTACAGACCGATAACTTGCTTGACCACAATGTATAACATTTTAACATCAGTCCTAACTGAATACACATATGACCACCTGATAACAAATGACCTATTTCCCATTGAGCAGAAAGGGTGTAAACGAGGCTCATATGGCTGTAAGGATCAGCTTCTGCTAAACAAAATGATACTGGAAGATTGTCATAATAGACACAAAAATCTATCGATTGCTTGGATAGATTATAAAAAAGCATTTGATAGTTTGCCACACAGTTGGATTGAAAAATGTTTAGAGATTTTCAAAGTATCCCCCGTTGTCAGGAGGTTTTTGTTATTCAGTATGAAGACATGGAAAACGACACTCCTTTTGAATAGTGAAACAAAATCACTGGAAGCGGGAGAAGTTAATATTAAGTGTGGAATTTTTCAGGGTGACTCTTTATCACCGCTTTTATTCTGCATCGCACTTATACCATTAAGTAAAATGCTCAATGAAACAAAACATGGATATAAAGTCTATGACAAAACCATTAATCACCTGTTCTACATGGATGACCTGAAACTATTTGCAAAGAATGATGAACAATTGCAAGGGCTATTATCCACTGTGAAGCAGTTCAGTGATGACATTAAAATGGAGTTTTGACTAGATAAATGCGCCAAAGCAACGTTCACCAGAGGAAAGCTGCTGAAGAGTTCAGACATTAATCTTGATCGGGGGAACGTGATAAGAGAACTTGATCAAGAAAAAACTTACAAATATCTAGGTGTTTGTGAAGGAGACGGAATCAAGCACTCGACAATGAGGGAAAGGATAAGGAAGGAATGTTCCCGCAGAGTGAGAGCAATCTTAAAAACGGAATTGAATGCAAGGAATAGGATCGATGCCATAAACACGCTTGCCATACCAGTAGTAACCTACAGTTACAATGTCATCAACTGGTCAAGCACAGAGATCCGTAGGCTCGATACAAAAATTCGAAAATTCTTAACCATGCACAGAATGCATCACCCTAAAGCAGATATAGATAGAATATATCTCCCTAGGAAAGAAGGAGGACGTGGGTTAATCCAGTTAGACATTGCGTTGAAAACTGCAACAATTGGATTATCTACATATCTAAGGGAATCACATGATTGGATGATCAAACTCGTTTTGAAACACGAAAGCATCAAAAGATCATATTCCATTACAAAAGATGCACAAAGATACAGTAATGGACTACAAATTTCAGAAGTCCCATTTACTGCTGAAATGGAAAACACAGAAAAAGCAAAGCAGGTAAAAGTAACTGCAAAGAAAGAACTGCTACAGAAACTGGCTAAGAAATGGCAAGAAAAGCCTCTGTATGGAAAATACCCAGAGCGAGCTAACAATCCTGATGTTGACAAAACTTTAACCCATCAGTGGTTGGCATCCTCTGGACTGAAATCGGAGACTGAAGGACTGATTATATCGGCACAAGATCAGTGTCTGCCAACAAAAAATTACCAAGCCAACATAATAAAAAATGGGTGCAGCCCATTATGCCGTGTATGCAAAAAACAACCAGAGACCATTGACCATATAATTTCAATGTGCAGTCCTATAGCTCCAACCGAATACCTAAACATGCATGACAGAGCTGCACAATACATACATTGGATAATGTGTAAGCATTTTGACCTGCCCCATCAAAAGAATTGGTGGGAGCATCAACCACCTCCCATACTTGAAAAAGATCACATCTCAATCTTGTGGAACTTTAGCATCCAAACAGACCGAAAAATAGATGCAAACAGACCTGATATAATATTGAAAGACTTTCAAAAGAGGGTATGCCTGCTAATTGATATGTCTGTTCCAATAGACAAGAATGTATCTATAAAAACATTTGAAAAATTGAGCAAGTATAAGGACCTGGAGATAGAAATTGGAAAAATGTGGAAATTGAGAACTAAAACAATACCAGTAGTTGTAGGCGCTCTGGGAATGATACCTAAGGGGTCTAATGATTACATATCGCAAATCCCAGGAAACCCGCGTATAGGAGAAATACAAAAGATAGTACTAATGGGAACTGCCCATATACTAAGGAAGATTCTGTCAATATAAGTACATCACAAGTCTAAACACTAAAGATGCATGTGTGAATATGTATGTTCTTTCTTGAACATGGCGGACCTTGTTGTCTCTTGAGGTCACTGGTTGTGACTTGGTGATAACTCGTATGAACATAAAGCAAGATAAATGCAACTGTAATAATAATAATAATAATAATAATAATAATAATAATAATAATTGTTTCTACTTTTGGCACAAGGCCAGCAATTACCCAATGCATTACTGGTACTTTATTCTATCGACCCCGGAAGGATGAAAGGCAAAGTTAATAATAATAATAATAATAATAATAATAATAATAATAATAATAATAATAATAATACTTTCTTTATTAACCACAAGGGTTTACATAAAGTAGACATTAAGGACAGTACAGGACAATACAGGACGGTACAATGATAATAATAATAATGATTTCTTTATTAGCCACACAAGGCTCACATTAAGGAAACATTAAAGACGATACAGGATGATACAATGTGGGTTTTTTGTGTAAAATAAAATTTATAAAAGAGACTAAGAAAATAAACATTTAAAACAAACATAACAACTTCCCCAAAGTTGAGGAATCTCTAACTGTCACTTGTGTAGAAATCCCCCCAAAGCCACGGTCACCCTGTCCGCTAGAGCAAAGTGCCTTCTCCCAGTCTTTCTACTCCAATCTACAGGCGTATGCTCAAGGTAACCCATTTACACGGACCATGCTCGCCACTTTCACCCACCTTTCAACAAACTGGTTGGAAGGCAGCACTTCCCTCTCCCCCCTGATTTTCCTCTTCAAGTGAATTTAAAAAAAGTTAATCAGAGCTTCGCCAAAGAGGAAGATGGTTGTCTTCAACCTTTTCAAACGCGTCCACCACACGACTTCTTTCACCATGGCCACCAGGCAGATAAAAACTGCCTGCCCTTCCCTTCTAAGTTGATAGTCGGATCCTTCCTACACGTCACAGGAGGTGCCTGACATAAACCCACAGGTCAGCAATACTCGGACACTCGGTCATTATTTACGTGAAATGCTTATGAAAATTGACAAAGATAGGAAATGGGATTGGACAAGGCCAAGTGACTTAAATTTTGAACCCCAGGCTCTTATTTTTGCAGCCCAGGAACAGGTACGGAGAACAATGGAAGGCACGACAAATGGTATGAATAACAACCGGAAAGGGTTGCTGAACATGAAAAGTATAAGATCTTGTGGGAGATGACCATCCAATGTGACCCTTTTATTGTGGCTAGAAACCCTGACATTGTTGTCGTAGAAAAGAAGAATAACAAGGCATGTATTGTAGATATTGCTTCACTGTCAGATGACGTGGTGAATGAGAAGGAAAGTGAGAAAGTTGAGAAATACCAGGTACTGAAGAGCGAAATCAGGAAACTGGAGAATCAGACACGTAGAAATAGTTGGTGCACTGGGAGCAGCTTGTAGAAGGTTGGATGTGTGGCTTGAGAAGCTAGGAATTAGCGCTAGGACAGGATTGTTACAGAAAACAGCCTTATTGGGAACAATACTAATTCTAAGAAGGGCGTTGGAAAGTTGAAGGAGATGGTACGACCCAAAGGACCTTTGGCCATTGGCTATAGCTCACTCTTTTGATATAGTGTCGGTATAACACCTGCCAGAACAAAATCGTTATGAATAATGACAATAATAATAATGTTGATGATGATATAAGTATGTATACTATACATCAGTCATCTATAGCAGTATACTTTAATATATATTTATAATTTTGTATATTTCCTTTAAAAAATCGTAAATATTTAGATTTCTCGCTAATTCCTAAGCAATGGACGTAGATAATCGCTTGATGTTTGGAACAATACTCCTCTTTTTGATATTAAATGGAAATGATATTACACCTGTTAATTTTATACTCTAAAAAGTGCAGTAATTTTAATTTTTAGTGCTATCAGCAAAACTTATGACTTGAATTTGAAAGTACAGTGGTAGGGAATTATTCTTTTAATTGCAAATTCATCTTTAAAACCAAGGATGGTAATGAAATTAAAATGCTTATGAATAAATAATCAATTGGAATTAATGATTTCGTAGAAATCGAAATTGGCTTTTAAATTGAATTTGTATGTGAATTCAAAACAAGTCCAACTAAGCAATGAAACTCACACTAGCTATTGATTGAATAGTAGATTTTACACAGACTCACACAATATATACACATATAGATGCACATACAGGAGGGAGATTAATTTATTACGGAATACTTGACATTTTATCTCAAATTTGAACATGAAACATCTATTTTATTGTTGTTGAATCTGTATATATAGAATGAATAACGGATCTAACTTTAGAGAAATACCATTCTTAAGCTAATTGTGTGGCAAATGGTTGTCAAGCACACGTAACACTGCCGAGAAAATGTTCACTCTGTGGTAGGCCTTCGCGAAATCGTAGGGATATTGACGAGAAGTCTATGCTTGTTTTGTGGAACATTTTGCGGCACAACGTGTGATGTGTTTTGCATGGGATAGACGGACAGCGTTTTGTTGTCTTGTGTTCCCCGTACGTATGTCCAAGTATTGTGTTAGTGTAAATTGTTAATCAACAATAAATTTTAATCTGGCCGATTTTACACGCGCAAATAAGAAGAACCAGGGCCGCTCCTAGGAGCATTGGATTTGGTTTGCTTCATATTTGTTTCAGTTGTTCAATACAATCAGGGGTCGCTGCTTCTCCTGAAGGTCAATAGTTCTCTTCTAACTCGAGAGGGAGCGCCTTTTCATTGTCAATTTGCATTGATCATCTGCAAAGCCGCATTGTTCTCAGAACCACTACACCATTCTTTCGATGCGCGCAGCTGGAACTACTGCCACCCATTGATTTGGTAATCAAATTGTTAATGTGGTAACCAAAACCAATTAATGTGTGTTTTTCATCTCTCCTGTTTACCTCATGAACAGGATTGAAATGCACAGTCGAGTTGGAGGTGGTAACAAAGCAGGCGGATGTAATATCAGTTGGCTGGAATTTGGAAACGACATGATACTATTTAACTAATTGGAAGGGGATATTCGACATGCACTTAATGAAGAATGCTACCAAGTGCAGCACAACAGGAATTTTTAAAAATCAATGTTGCGAAATATGTGACACTAGCTTTCAGAAACAAGGCCTGTGAACTGTGCATGTGAATGGTATTATACTGAAGCAGGTGGAGAAGTATCCTGTGGCCGTGATCACGAGTGATGGAATACAAGAAGCTGAATTAAATGCAAGAATTGTAGAAGCTGTAAAGTAATGTGGAGGCTTCATCACTCGGTAATCAGAAGTCAGGTTGCTGTAAGAGGCAAGTTCGCTATCTCCAGTTCGGTATTCATGACAACCCTTACTTATGATCACGAATCATTGTTAATGACCGAAAGAATATCATCGTGAAAACAAGCAGCTAAAATGGGTTTCCTCCGAAGAGTTCTTGGAGTAATGTTGATCAATAGAGTTCATAGTTCGTAGACCAAGGGATCGGTCTCAAGTGGAGTTACTACTTCTAATTCAGAGACAACAGCTCCATTAATAGACATATAGTTAGAACATCCAACGAAAGAATCGCTGAACAAATTTTACGGGCAAAAACCAACCTGCAGGACTCAGTTGTAGATGCCGAGCAAGTCGTTTGGATAACATTCATGAGCCCGACTGGACACACTTGTGGATTTAGTCGGATCAATTGGAGACAGTTACTTCTGACAGAAATTGCTGGATGGTGTGCTTGAGGATTTCCCTCCATTATACTGTCAGACATATGTGGAAGAAGAAGAAGAAGAAGAAGAAGAAGAAGAAGAAGAAGAAGAAGAAGAAGAAGAAGAAGAAGAAGAAGAAGAAGAAGAAGAAGAACAACAACAACAACAACAACAACAACAACAACAACAACCTTGTAATTTATGATCTTCTGTAGCCACCGAAACAGATAATGAAACGTTTTTATCACTAGTCTTGTCTTTATAAATGTGCCCACACTATAGATTTCGTTGTCAATTTAATATGTTCGAAACCAAATAATACAATGTTTGCCACAATCTCATATAACTTAGTCTGTTAGAAACACACTAAGTTAGATTGTGTTGGATGAAGTCATATCTAAATGTATAGCATTTGTAAAGTTTCCAATAGAAAAATGTCTACCAACATCCCCGTATTTGAAAACAAATGTTTAATCAACGTTTCGTTGCATGCTTTTTGAATTCCAATAAAAACAAATTTAATTTATAAACTAATTTGGAATTCTACGAAATAATAGATATTAATTGAATAAAACCTTTATTTAGTTGGGTTTTTTTAAAATTTATTTGTATAAGCTTTGATTTGTTTGCCGTCCGTAGTTTTAAAGATAAATAGAAGTTACCATTGAAATTTAAAAGAAACTCTATACCACTACATTTACTTTGTTTAATGATATTAAAAAATAAGTTTAATATAATTTATTTTCAGAAAAACAAATTAGATGTTTCTAATAGTTACTTTTATGTCTCATTCAGAATTACGTGAGTCATGACCCATATAGTTGAAGGCAATAGAAGCGTCTTTCGTTTACACAATTTCTTTAAATAAATTTATTTAATGTCTTCACCAAGAATTTCACCTGAATTTGAAAAAACATTTCTTCACAATCTTGCTTTTCAATATTCTTTCACAGACACACAGAATGAACACCTCCCGTGATATATGCAGAGGAATTGGAGTGAATGATATATTTACACACACGCATCTGCACCCCCACCCACCCATTTATATATACTGTATATATATATAAACACACACACACACACACACATATATATATATATTATTCCGGGTTCAATCGGGGGTAACCATATATATATATATATATATATATATAGAGAGAGAGAGATAATTAGTACATCTACCAACATATGTGTACAGATGTACACCCATGCTAGCAAATATATATGTTATGTCTTAGTACCTTTGTGGTTCTATGCAGGGGGATGCAGAACAATTATATGAAAGACGTAAAATAAGAAAATTTAAAAAATTAAAAATCAACTTACTTACTAAAATTTTCACTCCAACTAATTAGTTTCTGTAAGGGGATAAATATAGTTACATAATATAACTATAGAGAATTCCTTACGTCATCAGGGAGTCTATTCTCAGCTAAGTTCCCAGGCGATGCGCGGACACTAGGAACCCATATAAAAATAATAATTCAGTGGATGGGATAAAGCTAGCGAGGACTAAATTCCAGAGCACTGAAAAAATTCACTGTCTCTGGTCAGTGGCAGATTCTAAAGAATCAATCACGTGACACTGAGGTTAATCAGTTAGGAGCGGGGTGGTATTATAGAACCACAAAGTTACTAAGACATAACATATATATTTGCTAGCATGGGTGTACATCTGTACACATATGTTGGTAGATGTACTAATTCTCTATCTTTATCTCCAAATTATTTGTTGAGCAAAACTTGCCAAAATTTACTGCTGATTCATGGTAGTAGTAGGCTCTTGTCATAATATCACCCCGCTCCTAACTGATTAACCTCAGTGTCACGTGATTGATTCTTTAGAATCTGCCACTGACCAGAGGCAGTGAATTTTTTCAGTGCTCTGGATAAATATGTATATACACATGTACCGCGTGGTTAAACCACTGGGAGTGAAGGACCCCTAGCCTTTGGCAGGGCATTCTTCTAGAAGGCAACTCAGGAAACTGCGATACCTCCGATATAAAACCTGCGGCTCAGTAGTTACCGATGATGTTGATCTTTTCTTCTTTTCGGGTTATAGCTACTGTCGCTCAGTGATTGGGATTGGCTCAGTGCACAGTCTTTCCTCACCTTAAAATATATCTTCACGCCCAAGCATTCCACGATAGAATTAATTAATAATTATTAATAATGGTATATCGTGCAATGGCCATACTCTATAACGAGGGGGCAGCCATCATATCATCATATATATATATATATATATATATATATATATATATATATATATATATATATATATATATATATATATATATATATATATATATATATAAATATATATATATACATATATATATATATATATATATATATATATATATATATATATATATATATATATATATATATATATATATATAAATATATATACATACATATATATATATATATATATATATATATATATATATAAATATATATATATACATATATATATATATATATATATATATATATATATATATATATATAAATATATATACATACATACATATATATATATATATATATATATATATATATATATATATATATATATATATTTATATATATATATATATTTATATATACATATATATATATATATATATATATATATATATATATATATATATATATATATATATATATATATATATATATATATATATATTTATATATATTTGTACACACACAAGAGGCAATGGTTTCCTGAACTCATGTTGCTGAATGTTCATCGAGAGTTATGAACCTTGAAATCCTTCACTTGCTCCTTTGGGATATTTGCATGATATAACATTTTTCAAACAAATACTAAAGTTTGTAATGTGCTAAGGCTGTTGCTTTCACAAATTTGTAGAAAAAATTCAAGAAACCTTTTGTGTTTTTACATCCTTGATTTCTGTTCTTATATTTTAAAATCAATAAAAATTATTGAACTTCAGATTCAATTTCTATGAGTATTCTTCTGTATGTTTCATTTTTCTGTATTAGGGGTCTCAAAAATGGTCGATATCAACCCGTGGAGGGAGTATTAAAGGGCTTAATAAATAGGTGTCAAAATGTTTTTAACGGGTGATAAACGTTAGGGGTCGGTTCAACTTTGGAGTCGTACGCTGACATTCGTATAAGAAATAATTGTTTCTACTTTTGGCACAAGGTCAGCAATTACCCAGTACATTACTGGTACTTTATTTTTATCGACCCCGTAAGAATTAATGTAATAATGTTACAAATATCCAAACCCGATTAATACTAATAGACTTTCAAGTCAAAATAGGACTATTTAAATCTTCATTGGCACGTAAAGACTTTTAATATTTTTCAAACTTACACCGATTGAAAGATGAAAACATTTCGGACATATATATATATATATATATATATATATATATATATATATATATATATATATATATATATATATATATATATATATATATATATATATATATATATATATATATATATATATATATAATCAAGGTTTAGCAAATAAGAAAAAGTTTTAAAATAAATTTTAAAAAGTTTACTGTACCTGCTATAATTACCCTTACCGCGCAGTTTCAAGTCTCAAAATAAATGGATAATCCATGCAGAAATTCATTGAGAAGAAGACTTTCGTCAGAGGGTTCTTCTCACTCGGAGAATATAAAATTCCCGAGTTCAAATCACGAACTGGCGCCATACAGAACTGTTCCCAGATGAGAATATATATATATATATATATATATATATATATATATATATATATATATATATATATATTATGTATATATCGACAGTCGATCGACTTTCGTCAAATCGGATTGAGGAAACAATGTTTCCATTGGTCTTTCCAATTGATAATACTCTCTATCGGTCGAAACTCCAGGTATATATATAAATATATATATGTATATATATATATATATATATATATATATATATATATATATATATATATTTACATATATATATTTATATATATACCTGGAGTATATACGTCAGACATATATATATATATATATACCTGGAGTATATAGGACAGACATGCCAAACTGAGGGTCCCCCGAGGGCCACATGGGTCACATATGTGTTGTCTGACAACTAATTGCTCACATTACAACTATTTTTTAAAATGTTATATTACGAAGATAAAAACCTTCACGCGGGCCGCCGGTGCGCTTGTAAAGGGCTGCATGTTTGATATGCCTGGTATAGGGACCTGAGAATTTCAGCTTGTCCGTCTGCGTGGCATCGTCTGTCTGTGACGAAACTCTTTCGACACTATCACAGTAAACAGTTTTTCATTTTTGTTACTTTATATTTCATGAGACATATTCATAGGGGTAGCGGATACAGAACAACAATTTTACAGGGCATGGTATGTAGTTTCCCATACTCATGTATATTGAAAGCGGTGCTTGCTATGCAGATTCCCGCACATATTTGTAAAAATAAAATCAATATGTTTTTGTGTTTTTACATCCTTGGTTTCTCTTCTATTACTTTAACATGAAAACTGCACATCTACATAATTATTGTTAATTTACTTTTTTGTACATGCTTAGTTTGATGAGGGATTAAAGATTCCATGAAGTGGTCGATGGTCTAAGAAGTTTGGAGACCTCTGTTGTAAGTGATATGATGTCCATTTAAGCAATTTGAAGCCCTTTGCTCTTTGCTTCAATATACCGTTTCTGTCACTGATTATTATATTTATTTGAGTCTGTTTTTTTTCTTCTCAGGAACACATTTACTAGATATAGCTTGTATTCTTGACACAAATTGCTTCAGTTTCTCGCGATTATTTGCATAGAGAATATTTTCAAGGTGTTTTATCAATGGCTAGAAATAATTGGAGGTTTCACCTGCATAACATGCCCGAGTTCCATGATATTTGAGTGGTACTATGTAGAATACTATTATTCTATTTAAGATCCCGCTGAGGTTAAATTCACATATTGGAAAATGAGAGGAAAGACACCAGTATAAAATGTGATATCTATTAACTATGAAATTAGCATAATTTGTTGAAAATTCCAACCGAATTCTACTAAAAGAAACCGTTCGTACCACTCACAGTCATTCTATTGTCAATTGAAACAGTATATCATCAGACTAATATTGCACAACATGTTATCTAGCCCTACGTTCTGAGTTATTAATCTTTGCAAATTCATTTTCTATCTTTTCACTTTCCTGTACACCAGTAACATATCTGGGTAATATCAGCATTTTCTGTTATGTTTCAGTATATTCCTGTTTGGGATTCCGGCACTGACTGAAGCTATGCTAGAGAACTGACTTTAATTAATTTTGTCGATCACATTGACTTCAATATTTATTTCAGTGTGATATTTATGTTATCGACTACTCTTATTAAACAGCATAGTCGTCTGTTGGCGAAATATGATGCAATTCAACATGCGTTTAATACAAATGTAGACGCAGACAAACAAATACGTCTTCAACATTTCATTGGCTAGATTTTGGTTAAGCTGAGGATTCATGAAAACCTCCTTACTCAAGGTGTTGCGCAATGAGGATGAACTTTGAACATATGACTAGGAGGCGAACTTCGTAATCACAAATCTATACCTGCGCCTGTGTCTGCACATATTTCATGCGCTCCACACATTCTATTCTTATTATGAAATAATCTCATTATTTCTTAAATTATAGGGCGGTGGATTGGCAGTATCGGTAGAGGGTCGGACGCCATGCTTTCCAGCATAGTTACGTTCCTTTACGATCTAAGTTCAAATCCCGCCGAGGTTGACTTTGCCTTTCATCCTTACGGGGTCGATAAAATAAAGTACCAGTAATGTACTGGGTAATTGCTGGCCTTGTGCCTAAATTAGAAACAATTATTTCTTAAATTATATTACCCATTTCCGTAGACATTAAAATAATAATAGTTATATTTCACGACGTTTTGTAGAAAGTAGATAACTAAGGGCGGTGAATTGACAGTAGCGGTAGAGGGTCGGACATGCTTTCCAGCATAGTTACGTCTCTTTACGATCTGAGTTCAAATCCGGCCGAGGTTAACTTTGCCTTTCATTCTTACGGGGTCGATAAAATAAAGTACCAGTAATGTACTGGTAATTGCTGGCCTTGTGCCTAAAATAGAAACAATTATTAATCATATATAAACGCAAACCTCCACGCTAGTTCTAGAAACTGTTTTCTAACAGCGCATCACATTATTTGTCTTCTAATTGTTATTTCTTATGAAATACTCACAATTCTTTACTGTTTGACTAATGCGTAATTTATGTTTTATGTTGATTTGTAAATAATTCGCTGGTTCTTTATGCAGTTGCTACTGTGGATCGCTAAAGATCATTACTGCTTTCATAATTATGTACTTAACTGCCACTTTATAGACATCATATTGACAGGCTATCGATGTCCATGATATTAAGGTTATGTTTTTTTTCTTTAGATTTCTCTTTATAGTGTTCCAAAAATCTAGGATATATTAACACGATTCCTTTCACGTTGCTTCAAAGGGGAATCAGGATAATATTCCCGAACCTGCCTAACTAACTTTTGACCTCCACTTTTATAGTTCAGCGTCAATGCATTGGTTTCATTGCCTTGTACAATTTTTATATTATAACCATTAACACTGATGCTTCCTTTGTGTGTTGTCATAGCGCTTGGTTGGTATAGCACTTCTATTCTTTTGATGTTTATCTTGACACCATTGTGTTTAGATACAGAATGCATCCACGATCTCTTGTAGGTGTTGTAATGAATGAAAGATTGTTATTTGCATGCAGTGGGTTTTCTTTCTTCTTAAATCTATACAATACAGAGTATATATCACGCATTATAGAGGACGATAATGAATAAATTATTATTTGCATTTACATGCCACCGGAAAGGAGATCTCATGACTTGATTACGCTACTTATCCGGGAACAATACCTTTAAATTTAAATTCTCTCTGTACGCTCGTTGATTAATTATTTTGCTGATGTTCTGCAAGAAACAGAATTTTACAGTGGCTTAACATGGAAAATGTAATTAACTGGTATACTGAAAATGTCAGACAAAGTGTTTCAGAATACTTACTTTACTGAAGGACGTAGAGTTGAATATTCAAATATGTGAATGTTTTTCTAAAGAGCACCAAGAAAAATAGTTGACATTTCACCAGTGTTTAGAAATTATTGATGTTCATGCATCGCAGATTCTGTTAAAATATATTCTTACTTTAAATACAAAAACAAACAAAAAAAAAACAAAAAAAACAGACGAAAACAATATGGATTATCTGCCATGGAGACAAACGAAGTAGTCTAGGTAGTCATTAAAGTTTGACAAAATAAATAGATTTCTTCTCCAGACGTTATCAGCATGAAAAATAAAAGTTCATTTACTGTGAAGATATTTAATGCAAAAAAGCATAAAAAAGCCAACTAAAAATATTTATCGGGCGAAGAAAAAATATTTGCAGTAATTGATTAATATAGCTTTAAATATTTTATTAGTGCGCTCAACAATATTGAACACGTTACGCTCATATTATTATTATTATGGTGGATTGGCAGTATCGGTAGAGGGTCGGACGCCATGCTTTGACGCATAGAGTTACGGCCCTTGTCATTCTGAGTTCAAATCCCGCCGAGGTTAACTTTGCCTTTCATCCTTATGGGGTCGATAAAATAAAGTACCAGTAATACACTGGGTGATTGCTGGCCTTGTGCCAAAAGTAGAAACAATTATTATTATTATTTGAAACATATACTTTGCCGAAGTAGTGATGGGAGAATCATTATATAAACGCACAATAATAATTGTTTGTACTTTTGGCACAAGGCCAGCAATTACCCAGTACATTACTGGTACTTTATTTTATCGACCTCATAAGGATGAAAGGCAAAGTTAACCTCGGCGGGATTTGAACTCAGAATATAAAGGGACGTAACTATTCTGGAAAGCATGTCCGATACTGGTACATTAGTCGGTCTAGGAAACTATCAACAATATGGTTGTGAAAATGAAATGTGCCCCAGGAGAGCGTTCAGCATTTGGAATTGCCTCCCGTAGATTTTGCTTCTAGATTTCTAAATATCCCTCGTGGAAACTTCTGTCTACTAAATCATAGTTAATTTCAGCAATCGAAGATCTTCAACTCAGTATATTACAATATATGAGAATATACCATATGTTTAGTTACTAGAGAGAACACCTCCTCAGCCACGTTTTCATTTGGATGATCAACGTCATTAATTTCTCTATATACACTGACGACGACGACGACGACGACGACGACGACGACGACGAGGACGACGACGACTTCTTCTTCTTCTTCTTCTTCTTCTTCTTCTTCTTCTTCTTCTTCTTCTTCTTCTTCTTCTTCTTCTTCTTCTTCTTGTGAGGGTCATGGGAACAGACTCCTCAAACACCCCTTCAAGTAGGTCCTGTCAGAAGGAACCATCTCCAACTGATCGGCTGTCTCTCCAAGTGAGATCAGCCAAGGTCATAGATGTTATCCAACCATCTTGCTCGGGGTATACCTCTAGGTCTCCTGCCGGTTGGCTTTGTGCGTCTTCTGATTACCGGATGTTGAAGCGCATCACTGCACCAGCTCCTGCAATTTTTATACTTAATTCAGCCTCCTGCTTCCATCACTCGTGAATATGGGCCCGATATTCTTGAACTTCTCTACCCGCTTCAGCGGAACTCCATTTACATGTAGAGTGCACACCGCAGGCTTCCTTGAGAGGACGAGTGTCTCAATTTTCGCAGCACTGATTTTCATTGCAGTCATGCAGCATTCGACATCAAACCTAACAAGAGCAAGTCGAAGATCACTTTCTCTCGAATTAAGTAACACTATGTCGTTTGCAAATTCCAGCCGACTGATTTTACACCCGCCATTCATGATATCACTTCCAATCCGGCTGTGCATGTCAATCCTGTTCATATAATGAGGTCTAATAAGATAAAAACGTTGTTTTCACCAATTGGTTTTAGAGTCAAAATGCACTCTTATTCGTATTAAGATTATTTGGTTATTTTTTTTGCTTTTTGCTCTTAGATTTTAAACACAACTAGAGACAGTTTTTGTTTAGTAAGTTCATAGTTAATTCTCTATATTATATGTGTTATATGCGCTTAGAAAACTATAGTTGTTTAGAAAAGTACAGTATCATTTTACATAGTTTGTAGCAAGTCTTAAGAGAAACTCTAGAGGTTCATTTATATCACTGAAAATGTTTTATATTTACTTAAAAAAATGAATGATATGAACGCATTTTCTTACCGTGTTTTATTTTATTGAAAGAAATGATAAGCTTCAGTATTGTTTACTTTCGTGTTTACATTTATGTATTTATGAAATACGAAATCAGAAATTTACACCATCAATTCCAATTATATGTCACACTTCATTATATCTTTCTTTTCATTCTTATTTTCATAAACTGTTTAAGAACATTTTCAAATCTTTCTAATGAAAAATAGAAAAATATATATTTCTGAGCATTCATTTTATTGAAATTACTACAAATGTAAATACAGGAAAAATCTGTTCAACTTCAACTGATAAATTGTCAGATATTAAAGTGTTCAATATTGATTAGAATTAAATTCATTTTTAACCACTCGGCGCTAAGAAATCTCCTAACCGTACATTAATTCGGTTAAGGAGTTTGCTTTTCAACCATGTGGTTTTGGGTTCAGTCTCAGAGCGTGGCACTTTGGGCAAATGTTTTGTACTAAAGATTTGTACTAAAAATTCACATACCAATTAGGAACTAAACGATATTGTATACCATATAAGCTGTCAAGTAGAATCACGTATAAATCTCCATAAATCTTATACAGGCGCGGAGCATAGGTGAAAGGTTATATCAGTCTTTGTCAGTTATTTTTATTTCATGGTAGGTATACTGGGGATCAAATAAAACACAAACACAAAAATATGTACTTCACATATAATGTTCAAAGTATTATGTTTTAAAGTAACGAAATTGGGTGTTAAACATCAAATATCGGAAACTGATGCATTTCTTAAGTAGAAATAGCTATCGAGTAAAGCTTATAAATCCAGGATAGTATCTTACAACGGTTGCGTGCTCGGTATGACACTTTCCATTTCTTTCAACGAAAGTAGTGCCGAAACTATTGTATTTTAGTCCTTTGTTTCATTTCACCGATGTCAAAAGATGGATTCTGACATCCAAGGGTCTTCATACACTAAGCTCATGCTTTCACTGTGGAGATGCTACTGATTTACTCGAGAGATTACACCATTTTGCACCTCTGATTCCGATGCTATTTTACACCATGGCTTCCCCACTTTTCTCTATCACACGGAACAGCGTCTCACCTTTTTCACTTGGATATTCTTTTCTATCTAGTATTAGTAGTGTAGGGATGTCTACCTAACTGCACCCCAACATCCTCTCCTTTTACACTCTACCACAACTCGCCCTTAAAATGTACAACCTGTCACAATACACCACACACCAGATATAACAGATACACCAGATACATTACTATACACTAATAATATCAGTAACCACATACACCAATCAATATATAGATAGAATATATCTCATACACAAACATCAGCACATAATTGTACTTACTAACTTCACATATATTCATAACTCCACAAACACACACAACTGTACTCAAACTTTTACTGTTAATTTGATCTCTTCTGTACATTTCTCTACACACAAGTCAACTCCCCTTTCTCTTACCTTTCCATCTCCTCTAGCTCCCTTTCCTCCATTTCTGTCTATTTCACTCTCTTTCTATACCAGTTCTCAACGCCATCTAATTCACCAATCCCACTCCATCCATCTACTTGATCCTAATGCCATCTAGTTAGTTTGTCTACTTTCGGTCTAATGGTAAAATACGAAAGATATCTGTTCTCCAGCTTAGTATCTTTCGAACAATTTTCTTACTTCATTCTAATCTCTTTTTCCCTCATTCTACTTCGATAAAAGGTCTAACCCGAAACGTCAGTTCCTTTGCTCTTCTTCTATTCCGCCTAAATATTTTCATTGTACACTGTTTCTTTCATTTTTTTTTTCACTTTTATTTTGTTCAAAGGATTGCTTCTAGTTCTCTCCGTGTAGTTCCACTTAGCAAGCAGTTGGCTATTTAGATGGAGGTATCTTCTACAAATGTTGCATTTTGAGTTCAAATAATTATTATTTGGGGACGATAAACCTTGTAATATTCTAATTTTCTCACTTAGACAGAGACAACATCTTTTGGTGTAAGAACTGGATCTTTCAAGTATCCTCCAAGTAATCTTATGTGGGACTCTTTTCTCCTTTAATTGCCAGACCTTTTTTTGCCAGGACTGTACTGGTTCTCATATCAGGATTCCTAAAGGAGTGAAGATGCGAGAAAAAACGTTGCTTAAAGCGGCCTTGCACCATACCGACGTATCTTTCGCTAACTTCAGAATTTTCTGTGGTGTTGTGTGTAATCTATGCCTCATACACAACGGATATGTTATTAAATTTCTGTTGAAGAGGGCAGTTCTCTTTAATCCTACAAGAGCTTCTTGACTTAACGTCGGGTATATTATTTGTAGCATTTTTTGATATCATAGACGGGACACATGACGGAATTGCGATTGAATATTTTACCGTATCTATGTGGTGTTGGAAAACCTCTATCTTTTAAATCTAAAAAATTCTTACCTACCTTAGTCATTACCTTAAGGGAAAAGTCCGGTTCGAACCAGATAATGTTTTTTTTTCTGTTAGCATTTTTAGTATGGTTAGGTTGGAAATTATTGTGCGTGTACTTAATTCTGTCCTTAAACCCACTACCTAGGAGGGCTTGGTTGTAGTAAGGCACAGTTTTATCAAAGGTCTCCCTGTTTGCTGATAGATTTAAAATCCTATACCTAATATTAGAAACTAAGCAAAGATTGGCATGAGGCTTTATTAATATGTCTCAATACTTCGTTAGGCTTACGGAACCCGGTCATTGAAATGATCATAGTATAATAAACTTTTCAAGGATTTACACCAGTCCAGCCTCTTGATATTTTATTTATAATAATTAACTCCGTATTATCACCACCAACTACACAAACGAAGACGGGTGAATTGCACTACGTTGAGCACTCTCCATAATATTACATCAATATTGACCATCCGGAATGACCAATTCTATCCAGTGGTGAACCAACAAACCAAAATATATATATATATATATATATATATATATATATATGAAAAAGTATGACCCCGACGGCAGAGCTCAAGCCGTTTCGACGGCTATTTCTGGACTAAATTAAAATTTTTAGCCTGGTGAATAAATAGCCGAACTTGTCAAGGGGGTACTTCCTTATATGGGAAGATTGTAGTTGTCAAGAGGATTGGTTAAAATTTGTTGTAAACACAAATAAGTCTATCATGGCATTTGGTGGGAGGTAGGGTGGCTGAACTTGCCTGTAGAACAATAGGGGTCTGAGTGGAGCGGTCAAGCGTTGAAAGTGATATGTATACAGCAGATTCTAAGGATAGTGTATGAAGTGAAGGAGGGAGGTTATAGAATAGGTAAATCGAATGAGAGTAGGAGACAATAAAAGATAATAGAAAAAAAATATATATATAGTGAGAAATGAATAAAAAAATCACAATGCTATCTTACAATTACAGGTTAATAAGTTGAGAATAGAAAAAACTTGTAGAAATTGAGTAGTACCAAAACTGATACAAAATTAAAGGGGTTTAACACGTCTGCTATAAGAGTTAGTAAAACGTATTCGGCCAATTCTATCTTAAAATAACAGGGGTGAGGGAACTGATGCTACAGAGGCCCGATGGGCTGCATCGGGGTAGGCGAAAGGGGAAAAGCAGACGAGGAAGAAAATAGGGGGTGGAAAAAAGTGATAGGATGAGACAGGGAGAAGAAGAAGACAAAGAGGAAAAGAAAAGAGATACATCTACCTAAGTAAGCTGGGGTTTCCCTAACATATTCGGCAAATGGGGGGTATCAGTCCTTGTCTACCCACCCGGGTCATTATGGGGTTTGAGGGCGAGGTAAGTCCTACCCAATCTGTGTTTGCATGCGGTTACCAGTTCGTCTTTCTTGTTTAGGAGTTGGTCCTTCGAAAACAGCATTTGTAATGTTTCCTCCGAGCATAAGTTACACGGACGGCGTCCTCCCGTGTAAGAGTTAGCTCTGGACAGTAAGCTCCAAGTGAGATTGTAGGTTATATTATTATCTTGGAGGTCCCAGATGTGGCCCGAAAGTGTAGTGGCATGTCGCCGGACCGGGTTTCGGAAAGTATGTCGGTGTTGGTAGAGCTGTCTCTTGAAGTCACACGCGGTTAATCCTATATAAGCTTTGTTGGAGGTGTCCGTCCTCACGTTACACTGGTAGATCACGTTACGTTCTTGGCATTTGTTGTTGAGGGGGGAACGTAGATCTATCAGGGCAGTTACACCTCCTGACCCGCTCTCCACTGATATCTAGGTTATTTCTTCCATAGGGGTTGAGTTTTTTTGTTGTTTGAGGAGACGATGTTTTGTGCGAAGTTACGTGTGGTGCTGTAGGAGAGTTTGATGGTGTTTTTGTTGATTATGTTGTGGTAGCGGTGTTGTAGTGGGAAGTGTTTTTCGAGGAGTCTAAAGAAGATTTTCCGAATAGGTGTTGCCACCTCGGCATTATGGGGAGGATTGAACCACGTTACGTTGCGTGAGCGGCGGCGTCGCCTGCTGGTTCCGCTAAGGGAAGCTGGATAAAAGGATATTTCCTCCCGGAAGCCACTCCGCTTGAGAGCCTGGTTGTAATGAGGCGCGTGTTCGTCGAATATCTGCTCATTAGCGGAGAAACGAGATATGCGGAGGGAGATGTTTTTAGCTAGGTTATTGGTAATGTTTCTAGGATGGTTAGAGCGGCGGTGGATGTAGTGCAGGTTGTCGTTTGGTTTCCTGTATGGGTAGTACAGATCATTTTCGACGTTAGGTGTAACGTCCAGGAAATTGACTCGGGTTAAAAATTCTAATTTAGTCCAGAAATACCCGTCTAAACGGCTTGAGCACTGCCGTCGGGGTCATACTTTTTCCTATTTTTAACTCTACTACCCTAAGTTTTGAGTACTCTGGTGCGTTATGGTCCATCTGGTTCCTTACCACAATTCCTTTGTTATATATATATACATATACATACATATATATATAAGTATATATATATATATAAATATATATATATATATACTTATAAAAGGAAAAGGAAAAAAAAATGCGGACAAATTTTTCCCAGTGAAAAATAGTTTAATTAGTAATAAGTATTGGTTAGTATTCAGTTTTATATTAAAGTTTTTACCGGTTGCGCATTTCT
Source organism: Eledone cirrhosa (assembly GCA_964016885.1). Lineage (NCBI taxonomy): Eukaryota > Metazoa > Mollusca > Cephalopoda > Octopoda > Eledonidae > Eledone > Eledone cirrhosa. The sequence goes on from OZ024740.1 coordinate 358,571,398, forward strand.
AATGCTTTTCAAAAATAATTTTGAGATAGAACGCTCCTGATGTTTGCTCTATCACAACTCGTGTATTACACCTCTATTTTTTTAAATATAAATATATATATATATTGTTAAACTTTGGGAGAGTCATGTTGCCAATGAGAAACACACGCACCAGTTGCTTTCACTCCAGTTGATTATAAATTAAATTTATAAATTTAAGAATTTATAAATTTATAAATTTATAAATTTCCCAAAGCATAACAATATCGGTTTCAACACACGTTTTCAGATAGAGAATCTTGCTAAACAAATTCAGAAACGAAATATATATATATATATAAATATATAAATATATAAATATATAAATATATATATATATATATATATATATATATATATATATATATATATATATATATATATATGTATATATAGTTATATATATACTTATATATATATATATATATATATATATATATATATAAGTATATATATATATATATAAATATATATATATAAATATATATTTACTTCATATATATATATAAATATATAATTACTTCATTTACACACATATATATATATATATACTTATATATATACTTATATACTGTATATATATATATATATATATATATATATATATATATATTCAGACCATAAATATACAAATATACGATAAAAAGTAGTATATATATTTATTCATCGTGTGTACACACACACACACACACACACACACACACACACACACACACACACACACACACACACACACACACACACACACACATATATATATGTGTGTGTGTGTATATGTATATATATATATATACACATACACACACACACACACACACAGACATATGTATATATATATATACATATATATATATATATATATATATATACACGATGAATAAATATATTTACTACTTTTTATCGTATATTTATGGTCTGAATTTTCGATGTATAGTACCTTCTTTTCATCTTATGTATAATATTGTTGACATTAGTGTAGAAATATCGGTAAAGAATGAAAGATCAGTTTATCGAATTGAGCTCTTGGGAAACAGCTATTATTAAAAAATTTACATTAATCACTGATAATATTGACGATGTGAAATAATAAAATATTTTTCTTTTCCGCAAATCAACATCATCTGAACTCTGTTATCCAAACATAAACAAAATAAATTGTTTTCAATATGTTTACCATCGGCAACGTAAGTTATAAAACTTTTAAAAATATATATTTTAAATTTCTCCACATCCTCACTAAATGCAAAGAAATACAAGAATAGACATATTAATGTCATTTATGATATTTTTTTTAATGAAAGGATGCACATACTGGGATGTGTTTTGCTTCTCTTCACATTTTATTTTTATTGCTGTTATTTAGTAATGTTTGAATTAGTTGATCTATAACCAAATCCGTGATTATGCCACCAATTCATAGGTTTGATGGACTATATATCACATGCTTTTGAGGCTGGCAAATAACGCACCAGACCAGTACGGGGGGAGAATCTTCCTCTTTATTTCTTTTTCATTTCGTTCTCGTGTGTGTATGTGTATGTGTATCTTATTCTGTGTGTGTATGTGTATGTGCCTTTGGAGAGGACTGAACTCTTTACACTCGTTCTCGTTTAAAATGTTCATTGATATAATCCGGCACTTTACCACTCAATCACTTTGACAGTTCAATTTTCATAGTTTTTTTAAAGTGACACCGTAAATATTTATCTTTGATTTCCTTATGGTTTTATGTGCTCCATCCTTAATACGGATTTACTTATATATATTATATACTTGAATACTCGGTTCGGTTACTCTATCAGTTGTTGAACTTCCAAATATCTGATCCACCGAAACTCAGCTGTTTTGGATCACACCAAAATCAACATACTGATTGCGGATTTGGTACGGGTGATGAGAAACGTGTCCCGCATGTGCAACCCCAAAGAACTAGCGAGACACATACAACACTTTATCCACCGTATGCAGTTCTCTGGTTACAATCAGAGAGATAAAATCAGAGTGTATAGAGGAGCCAGAACCAAAAATTGTAAATAATGATACAAATGGGACCTGCCCCTTGTATAGGAGCACATTTTGGAATAGAATAGAACGAACTAGGAATAAGGTTAATAGAATAAACTCATGGTATGATAGCAATCAATACCACCCCTAGAGGTGAATTAGCTTACACATTTAGAAGGGCCCTAGATAAACATAAACTTAATATTAAGATAGTAGAAAGACCAGGTACCTCCATAAAAACACTTATTAGCAATACATACCCTTTTCAAGGACTCCCTGTATAGATAAGAAATGCATAATCTGTAAACTAAACCCCCATATTAACTGTAAAACTAGAAATGTAGTATATAGCATAAGATGTACTGAAGGACAATGTAGAGATAAGAATATAGTGTATATAGGTGAGACAGCTCGTAGTATAGGAGAACTGTTAAATGAACACTGGCGAAAACTTCAAGATAAAAAAGAATCATCAATACTCCACCAACATGCTAAAATAGAACATAAGGGCAAATTAGAGAACATAGAAATAGAAATACAATCTACACACAGAAAAGACGCAATGTTTAGACAAATCACAGAGGCAATAAACATAAATGAACTTCAACCAAAATTAAATAGAAAACATTAATGGAATAGCAACATCACAACTTACAATTAAGGACAAAATGAAAACATACACACAAATAGAACAAACAACCAACCAGTAACATGTAAATAAACAAATAAATAAACAAATAAAAACACACACAGACACCCGGATGTAACACATGCGCAAACTAAGCCCACAACACACACAAAAACAAGATGGTGTAGGACAGAACAAAGGAGAGGCACAAAACAAAGAAAAGAATCCTCAGTCACTGAAGAGGTCACAGAATGTGTGACGAAAGATCTTTGACAATATATGAACAACCGTCTGGTTATGGAACCAACCAACCAACCAACCAGCCGGAAATTTATAAATTCTTAAATTTATAAATATAATTTATAATAAATTGGAGTGAAACAACTGGTGCGTGTGTTTCTTATTGGCAACATAACCCTCCCAAAGCATAACAATATCGGTTTCAACACACGTTTTCAGATAAAGAATCTTGCTAAACAAATTCAGAAACGAAATATATATATATATATATATATATATATATATATATATATATATATATATATATATATATATATATATATATATATATGTAAGTATGTATGTATACGTACATACATATATGTATACAGACGTACAGTAGTATGTATATATGTATACATACATGTACACATATATATATGTGCGTATCGGTTTACTGAACATTTATTATAATGTTCGGTTTGTTTGTAAACAAACAGCCCGAATTAAGCCGTACAGTGTTTAGCAACCATCGTTACCCTTTTGTTCAACACTGACAAAGGAACGATGTACTAGTTTCAAGCTTATTAGCTATCGTCAGCATCGTATACCTTCCTGCCAGATGATTGAACGTCTGAAAGTATATACTTTCCTTATGCATAATAACGGCTGAGCAGCCTAATTTGCATATCGAGTGAGTTTAGTTGGCCGGGCTCACCGAAAACGATAAATGGAAAAAATGAAATGAAATTTCATTTCTTTCTCACTCTTAGTACGGCAGTTACTTAAATGCAATTATGTATGTATATGTACATACATATATGTATACAGACGTACAGTAGTATGTATATATATACATACATGTACACATATATATATGTACGTATCGGTTTACTGAACATTTATTATAATGTTGCCACCATCGTTGCCCTTTTGTTTAATATTGACATATATATATATATAATTATATATATACGTATATATATATATATATATATATATATATATATATATATATATATATATATATATATATATATATATATATAAATATATATATATATATATATATATATATAGAGAGAGAGAGAGAGAGGGAGAGAGAGAGAGAGGGGAGAGAGAGAGATTAAGAAGAATCGAAGTCAGTGTAACAGTATATGTACAAACTTAGTTGGCATATTACAGCTGTTTCGATATCGATCAGTTCAGGCTACATCAAGATGACAAGACTCGCCTATTTTTCAACCTCGTCAGACAAGCAAGTTTATATGTGCAAAGACAGTTTAGATGTGTCTGTGTACATATATACTCGTATATCTGACATGATGACGAAAAAGAGTTGCGCTTCCTTATCTTGATTTTACTCTGAGCTGATCGATAACGAAACAATTGTAATATGCCAATAAAGTTTGTACATATGCTGCAACACTGACTCCGATTCTTCTTAATCTGTTCACATTCTTCGCACTACAGCCGCCTTAAGACTGGAATACAGCTCAACATGAGACGGACCTCGTAACAGCATTGAGTTCTTCGAACGGAGCGCCGCCTGTGACTGTAGTTACAGACCTAACTACCCCCCCCCATATATATATAAATATATATATGCGCGCAGACACACACACACACACACACACACACACACACACACACACACACACACACACACACACACACACACACACACACACACACACACATATATATATATATGTATATATACATATATATATATATATATATATATATATATAGTAATAATAATAAATTTGAAGACTAAAATCCAAAGAGGGCTCGATAAGGATAACTATATATGAAATATATAAGAACCATAGAGCAAATATTTATTAAAATAACAGATTAAAGTTTAAGCAAAGAATCGTTGCTTTCACCCTTAACGGGATCTTCTGAAAATAAAAAAGTCAATCTGTGAACGCAGAAGTAAATATTTCAAAAAACATTGCAACCGGAGGAAGACAGGAAGACGATACTTTGGTTCGTGGAAACGTTCCCACAGCAAGACGTAAAATATCCGCGTATAGTTCGTACTATCCGTTAGGGTATAATGTAAGGCTGTAATACAGGAATGTTTTGTGCAATTTATGTTTACAAGCCGAAATTGCCTCCGATTTTTTGTTTAAGATGTGGTCTTTAGCGTAGAGTATTTCCAGGGCCTCAGCGGCGCAGAGGTCACATGGTTTTTTATTTCCGTTATACGATCTAGCCTTAGGTAGGATCTCCCAGTGTAACTTATATTGGATGTGGTTGTCATTTAGACTCCAGATATAAGCTGAAAGTGACGTCATATTCCTCGGTAGAGCACTCTATTGACTTATATTCATCATGCAGAAACAACATCTGAATATTTCTACAAAGAACATACCCGTACCAAGCAGGAAAACATACCTAAAACTCCTGATACAGTAAACAGACGCGTCATTAAAAGGTTGCGTTGGCGTGCCCTTTATTTCGATAAACACAACAAACAGGATAAATTTGGGTTTAAAACCTATAATAACCCTCCGAGGAACCCAGCATTGCTACCCTTCGAAAATGATGTCTTGGAACTCATACGAAGTATCAAATTTCGGAATAGGAGCAATTCCTTCCAGCAGGATCTGAAGAATAGAATTCGTTCTATTAAGGATTCTAATGCCGTGCTCATCGACTTCGACAAAACTGGCAATCTATATCAAGTGGAGCGCAGTACTTACCATCAACTGCTACATAATGCTATAACTAAGGATTACCGTAAAACTAATCGGAGCGTCATTAATATCAACGATGCTGGGTTTAAAATCACCTCTGATCACAACATCCTGGACCGGACTGAACCTCTGGACCCAATTTCTCCCCACTTTACCCTGAAGGATCACAAATCCAATTTCCGCTTAGTAACCCTACGAAGTTCGATTTAGGTAGACTTAGTAAAATGATTTTAGATTGAATTATACCTGAAATTAGAAGTTTGGACCCTCTTGCACTGTGGAACAATTCTTTCGCGGTGATTGATTGGTTCAACGGCATATGCAACAAGGTACATTGCCGTTTTATCCAATTAGGCATCAATAATTACTACACCTCCATCAATTTACCACTTCTCTTTAGAGTTATCAATTTCGCTAAAACACTCACAGTGGTTAAGGATTTCGAAGTTGATGTCATCCTCAATGCCCGTAAGTCGGTGATTAATTTCGACGACTCTATATGGATTAAAAAATCTAAGAACACCCCATTCGACGTGAGTATGGGCGCCAGCGATTCTGTGGAGGTTACTGATCTTATCGCCCTTTTCATTCTTTTCTCTATCAAGGAAGAATTTCCCAACGTGGGCGGTGTTTTGTACCGTGATGATGGTCATTTGACCATGAAAAAGTGCGGCCCACGTGCTTGCGGCAGGTTCGGAGAAGAACTCACAGCCTTCTTTAAAAACTTCAACCTCTCTATACAGGTTGAGGCCAACCTCTCGGTTGTTAATTACCTCGAAGTTACCCTCAATTTATCGAATGGGTTGCACTACCCGTATAGAAAGCCGAATGATACACTTAATTACATAAGTAAGCATTCTAACCATCCTGCCAGCATAACCAAGAACCTGGTAAGAAACGTTTCTTTGAGGCTTTCCCGTCTATCTACTAACGAGAATATTTTCAACGACCATTCCACATATTACAATGAAGCTCTTGCTCGGGGTGGATTTGTCGATAAGGTAGCATATACAGAGTACGAGAATAGACCTAGGAAAAATAGATCCCGACGCATTATATGGTATAACCCACCATATAATATGGAGGTGGCCACACCATTAGCTAAGATCTTTCTCTCCCTTATTATGAGGCATTTCCCCCCAGCACATAAATATAGTAAAATTTTTAATAGAAATACCATTAAAATTTCTTACTCTACGACTCCTAACCTTGCACATAACATCACAGCTTCAAATTTAGCTAAACTACCTAGCCGTAGGAACACGTGCAACCCTGTAGCTAGTACTAACTGAAATTGTAGGAATCGGGTTGACTGTCCCCTATCTGGGAAATCCCTCTCTAGTAACATTGTCTACAAATGTAAGGTTGAAACACCCACGTCCCGTAGGGCCTACATAGGGTTAAGCGCTAATAGATTCAAGCAGCGTCTTTACATGCATACCCATTCTTTTCTTAACCCGTTAAGAAGGAATATGACGTCACTTTCAGCTTATATCTGGAGTCTAAAAGACAACCACACCCAATATAAGTTACACTGGTAGATCCTAGCTAAGGCTAGATCGTATAACGGAAATAAAAGACCATGTGACCTCTGCGCCGCTGAGGCCCTGGAAATACTCTACGCTAAAGACCACATCTTAAACAAAAAATCGGAGGCAATTTCGGCTTGTAAACATAAATTGTACAAAACTTTCCTGTATTACAGCCTCACATTATACCCTAACGGATAGTAAGAACTATACGCGGATATTTTACGTCTTGGTGTGGGAACGTTCCCACGAACAAAAGTATCGTCTTCCTGTCTTCCTCCGGTTGCAACGTCTTTTGAAATATTTACTTCTGCGTTCACAGATTGACTTTTTTAGTTTCAGGTTTCAGAAGATCCCGTTAAGGATGAAAGCAGCGATTCTTTGCTTAAACGTTAATCTGTTATTTTAATATATATATATATATATATATATATATATATATATATATACATACGAGGTGAGTCAGAAAAGTTCCAGGACTGATGTCACAAAAGATTTATTTGAAACCCAAACTTCACACTAAGAGTTTTCTCCTTAAAAGTAATCCCCCTGGAGTATGTAACTGCAATCTTAGCTCTCTGCAGCGATCAAACTTTTTTCTTCATAATTTTATATACATGTCCTCTGTTTCAGGTCGTCAAGCAATGAGCACAGAGCAACGAACAAACTTGAAAACTCCGTCAGAAGCACTGGGATTGCTGCAGCAAGTGTATGGAGATGGGACGATGTCACGCGCATGTATTTTTGAGTCGTGCAAGAGGTTTAAAGACGAACGCGAGGATGTGGAAGATGACCCCAGGAGCGGAATGCCCTCAACAACCAGGACTGAGGGTAATGTTAAGCGCGTCAGGCAGATGGTACGTAGCGATCGTCGGCTGACTATTCGACTGATGGCATATGAGCTGTGCATGATTCGGACAGCGTCTGGAAGATTCTCACTGAAGATTTGGACATGCGGAAAGTCTGCATGAACATGATGCCAAAACTGCCGAACGATGACTAGAAGGGTCGACGCATGCATGTGTGCCAGGACATCCTCCAGCGTCTTGAAACCGAAACAGACTTGCTAGGGACAGTCATCACCGGTGATGAATCATGGATCTTCGAGTACGACCCGGAGGGGACCCGTTTTGAAAACGTGGACGACATCAAAAAGGCCGTGACGACGGAACTGCGGAGTATCCCGGAAGAATCCTTCCAGGAGTGCATGCAAGCGTGGCAAAAAAAGATGGAAAAGTGCATTAGACTCCAGGGGGATTACTTTGAAGGAGAAAACTCTTAGTGTGAAGTTTGGGTTTGAAATAAATCTTTTGTGACATTAGTCCTGGAACTCTTCTGACCCACTTCGTATATATACATATATATATATATGTGTGTGTGTGTGCGCGCGCGCATATATATATATGGGGGGGGGGGGGTTAGTTAGGTCTGTAACTACAGTCACAGGCGGCGCTCCGTTCGAAGAAATCAATGCTGTTACGAGGTCCGTCTCATGTTGATCTGTATTCCAGTCTTAAGGCGGCTGTAGAGCCTCCTAATGATTTCTCACGATTGAAACAGTTCTAGTCCTGTAGAAGCTCTTCTATATTAAAACTTTTATACTCTGGTATGTATTGAGTACCTTACTTATTGTGGTTACCTCCGATTCAAACCGGAATAACTTATATATATATATATATACATAAATGTATATATATATGTTTAAGGTAAGTAGATATGGAGGTGTACATATATATGTATATGTATAACTACCTTTTATACATATTTTCATACGAATTAAAATCACTTAAGATCGAAAATCGAATGAACAAACGTTTTGTTTTTCTCTTAAATATTTATTGTTTAAATTATCCATGAGCGTTTATCCTTTTGATCTTAATTGAAACTTTTCAACTATTTACAGGGAATATGTGTATTATAAGCGCTACATTTTTGTTTTTGATTCTTTTCTCAACGTAGTCAAAATGAATAAAGAGTTATTAATTTTGGCTCAGCACCTGAGAAAATTAACTAGGCATTATGCTTGGCCGCCGAATTGAATTGAGAGCACTGCATGACTCTTTAGCTGGATGTACCCTCTACTTACCTCTATATCGATGCTTGGGGACGTAATACACCCGGCTCCCTTTCTGCATGCTTCTGATACACGCATACACATTCACACATACATATATACATAAACACATACATATACATGCATACGTACATATATATACATATATAATACACATTTATATACATACAAATATACATACATACACTCGGGCCCATATAATAGGGAGGCTGGGATAAACGAGGGGATGGTGTTGAAACAAGCTTATGAGTTGGAATTAGCGGGGGTAGGCGGTGTAGGAATAAGAGAAGTGGGTTGAAAAATCGGTAATATTTCTAGGTTGTCATCGTTGAAAATTTAAAAACTAGAATTAGTCGTATAGTTTACATGTTAGGTTCCCAACTCAACATATTTATTTTATAAGGTATGGGATTTCTAGTAATGTACTTTTTTGTCATGTATAATATTTTTTAATGAATAAAGAAAATTAATTGTCGCAGGAATGCTGCCATTTAAAATAAAATATCGCCCAAGATAGATTAGCAAATTTCAATATACTGGAGCGGGTGTGGTATAAGAGAGGAGGCTGTGGGGTGGGTGTTTAAACACTCTGAAAAATTAAAAAGCAGGTGTGGGGCGTAATTAATCCAGACACGAGAGGACATATATATGAAACGATCTCGCTATTTCTCAACTTATCACAAAATTTGACACTGAGATCGAAATATATCACAAAATATTCCATGAATAAAACAAAACACATGAAGAAATGAACCTTCTATTGGAAAGTTTGTGGGTGAATAAAAGGGCTTAAATATCCTCTTTGCGTGTCTTTCTTCTCTTCATATCTCCCTGTCTCCATCTCCCTTTCTTTGTCACACACACAATCTCAGACGATAATGTGTTTATTTGCGTCTACGAATATGTACTGATCAATATATATATGTGTACACATGGTGCGTTTGTGTGTGCACACCTGACTTAAAGTTCGCTGTGTGTGTATGTGTGAATGTTCCTGTCTGTGTACGTAATTACGTACGTGATTATGTATATATTTACTTAAACAGCGCGAACGTGCGCGTGATTGCACGTATGATTGTACGAATGTAGTTGGACACTGTTATCTGAGTTTGCATGTACATATCGATATATATGTATTTACATATAGACACATAGCTTTTCGTGAGTGCGTATCTCTGTATGCTCACATAAATCTCATCGTATTCATGTTTATCTCTCCTGGTTCCACGATTACCACCCTTATATATAATCCATGATTTAAAAGCAAACACAAATGTGTTTGGTTCTTTCTTCTTTTCTGTTTGTTTTTCTTCGTTGCCTACATTTTCTTTCTCTCCATTTTCTAAACGCAAAACGTTATGTACTAACATTTTGTCACGTCTCAGCGATAATCTAATATTAACCATTTGGACCATCGTCCATCTTGTCGTTCTTTTCTTGTTCTTTTGTGCCTTCATTCAATGTAAATTTAAGTCTGTAGCCTGCGGTGTAAATGAAGTGGTTGAATAATTACAGGTTTAAAATCTTCTCAATAGAGGGCTTGGTGACCAGCGCCTTTTCAGCATAATGGTTAATGCAATCGCTAGGCATCCGTGCAAATTGGGGGTTGTTTCCTGGCAGGCGCAGTTGGCTATTTTTCCGTTTCCAGAAGTATTTTACTCAATTTTCTCAATTATTACTTATAGTGATCAACTATTAATAAGGTCATTTGCGTTGGGACTCACATATCAAATTGCGTTGGGAGTAGCCCAATTTGCATATCGAGTGGGTTAATCGGCCGGGTGCACCGTACATACATACGTACATATATATATGTGTGCGTGTATGTATATATATATACATACTACTGTACGTCTGTATAAATATATGTATGTACGTGTACATACTTATATTTAAGTAACAGCCGTACTAAGAGTGGGAAATGAAATTTTGTTTCATTTTTTCCGTTTATCGTTTTCGGTGCACCCGGCCGATTAACCCACTCGATATGCAAATTGGGCTACTCAGCCGTTAATATGCATAAGATAAGTATATACGTTCAACAATAATCTGACAGGAAGGTATACGTTGCTGACGATAGCTAATAAGCTTGAAACTAGTACAGCGTTCCTTTGTCAGTGTTGAACAAACGAGCAACGATGGTTGCTAGACACTACGGCTTAATACGGGATGTTTGTTTACAAACCCACCGAGCATTATAATAAATGTTCGGTGAATCCATACGTACATATATATATGTGTGCGTGTATGTATATATATATACATACTACTGTACGTCTGTATACATATATGTATGTACGTGTACATACTTATATTTAAGTAATTTAAGTAACAGTCGTACTAAGAGTGGGAAATGACATTTCGTTTCATTTTTTCCGTTTATATATATATATATATATATATATATATATATATATATATATATATATATATTGTGCTAGAAGACTGGGAGGTTATATCCGCTGTAAGTAAAGTACTCAGTCCATAGAAAGAGTTACTTGTGTATTTTCAACTCGAGTAGAAAATCCACAAAGTGAAACACGTGTCCTCGAAGATGGTTTGCTAACTATTGTGGAACTATCGCACACACATACACACACACATATACACACACACATACACACACGCACACACACACACACACACACAGACACACACATATATATATATATATATATATATATATATATATATATATATATATATATATATATATATGTATATATATATATATATATATAGGAAAATGTATGACCCCGACGGCAGAGCTCAAGCCGTTTAGACGGCTATTTCTGGACGCATGGTGCGTTATGGTCCATCTGGTTCCTTACCACAACTCCTTCGTTATATATATATATATATATATATTGCTCCTTTATTGCTAAATCATATCATCCAACACAACTTATTCCGTCATTTTTTAAACTTCTTATATAACACACTTTCATATTAAGTAGTAACAAAACACTAAGTAGATTACAGAATCTTTGTATGAAATGCATGAATTGATTTAAAACGCTACATAGGGTGAATATATAATATGGAGATATAGCTTGTGCAACACGATCTGTAGCGCGTTTAGTGAAGCTGTCAGTGAATAAATATGTATAAGCTGATTAATATACTTTAATAATATTCACACTGTCATAGGATTTTTCTTGCGAGGAGAAATAGTAAAAACCTATTGAAGAGATAATTGAAAAATCGTTTACCAAATTAGACCATAAATATTAACTGGGAACCTTAGAGTGGCGAAATGGTTTACACGAAATGGTTTACACGCACCAATGTTTGTGATAAGAGATTGTTGATAATTCTCTAAATAAATGTATCGTAGCTGTTATTGCAGAAAAAGCGAACATAAGAAAAGTAAGTGAATATATTAAATAAATGAAAAAATATATATATATGAAAAGAGATTTATATATTGCTAAGAGACAGCAATACCGGGCTAGAAAAGGTATCGAGTTAAGATAAACATATATATAAATAAAAATATAAACACACACACACACACACACACACACACACACACACACACACACACACACACACACACACACACACACACACACACACACACACACACACACACACACACACACACACACACACACACACACACACACACACACACACACACACATATATATATTAATTAAAATAACAGATTAAACTTTAAGCAAAGAATCGCTGCTTTCACCCTTAACGGGATCGTCTGCACTACCCGTATAGAAAGCTGAATGATACACTTAATTACATAAGTAAGCATTCTAACCATCCTTCCAGCATAACCAAGAACCTGGTAAGAAACGTTTATTTGAGGCTTTCCCGTCTATCTACAAACGAGCATATATTCAACGACCATTCCACATATTACAATGAAGCTCTTGCTCAGAGTGGATTTGTCGATAAGGTAGCATATACAGAGTACGAGAATAGACCTAGGAAAAATAGATCCCGACGCATTATATGGTATAACCCACCATATAATATGGAGGTGGCCACACCATTAGCTAAGATCTTTCTCTCCCTTATTATGAGGGATTTCCCCCAGCACATAAATATAGTAAAATTTTTAATAGAAATACCATTAAAATTTCTTACTCTACGACTCCTAACCTTGCACATAACATCACAGCTTCAAATTTAGCTAAACTACCTAGCCGCAGGAACACGTGCAACCCTGTAGCTAGTACTAACTGAAATTTTAGGAATCGGGTTGACTGCCCCCTATCCGGGAAATGCCTCTCTAGTAACATTGTCTACAAATGTAAGGTTGAAACACACACGGCCCGTAGGGCCTACATAGGGTTAACCGCCAATAGATTCAAGCAGCGTCTTTACATGCATACCCATTCTTTTCTTAACTCTTTAAGAAGGAATATGACGTCACTTTCAGTTTACATCTGAAGTCTGAAAGACAACCATACCCAATATAAGTTACACTGGGAGATCCTAGCTAGGGCTAGATCGTATAACGGAAATAAAAGGCCATGTCACCTCTGCGCCGCTGAGGCCCTGGAAATACTCTACGCCAAAGACCACATCTTAAACATAAAATCTGAGGCTTGTAAACATAAAACTTTCCTGTATTACAGCCCCACATTATGCCCTAGCGGATAGTACAAACTATACGCGGATATTTTACATCTTGATGTGGTAGCTAAGTATATGTTATGTTTATACCATTACTTATTTGTATAGGTAAGTATATATTACCTGTATGTTTTGTGAAGGTACGTATACTTTCTGGTACGTATATTTGATTGTATATGTTATGGCGTATATATTATGTGAGTTTTGCGTCTGTGTGAGTATGCGGGTTCGTACCTATGTAGGTGTGTGTATATGTGTACTTTGTGTTTTGGTTGACGTCCTTCTGCGAACTTATGTGTATTTACATGTAGGTATGTGTGTGCGCGCATTATATACGTATTTACGTGTGTATATTTATATACGTTTATTTAATTATGTATACACGCACACACACATACATATAAGTGTATATATATATTTTTTATATATATTTTTATGTGTATTTGGTGTATACGTTCATATGTGTGCAGGTAATGGCGTTGCGTGGGTTCTGTATGTGGGTGCTTGTTTTTGTTACGTGCTTGTATTTGCATACCTATGGCGAGTGTTTTCGCGTATGCTTGTGTTTGTACGTATTTGGATGCGTGTATGTATATATTTAATTTCATTTACCTCTGTATTTATTCTTAACTCTGAAGCCGAGAATCATTCGGTTTCCTAAATAGAATTTTAGTCTACGACTTCAGTCATACTATTTACGTGGTTTTGTCTTTGCGTGTAATTGTTCTCAAAGATCCACACAATGACGTATTATCTTCGTTTTTTCCTTTAATTTTCAGAGAACGTCTCCATGAACCACCTAATAGAATATTAGTCCATGACTTCATTTATACCATAAACGTGGTTTTGTCTTTGCGTGTAATTGTTTTCACCGCACCAAATAATGACATATTATCTTCGTTTTTTTCCGTTCTTTGCCAGGGAACGTTTCCACGAACCAAAGTATTGTCTTCCTGTCTTCCTTCGGCTGCAACGTTTTTTGAAATATTTACTTCTGCGTTCACAGATTGACTTTTTTAGTTTCAGAAGATCCCGCTAAGGGTGAAAGCAGCGATTCTTTGCTTAAACTTTAACCTGTTATTTTAATAAATATTTGCTCTGCGGTTCTGATATATCTCATATATATTTGTCCTTATCGAGCCCTCTTTGATTTTAGTCTTCAAATTTATTATTATTACTATATATATATAGAGAGAGAGAGAAAGATTGAAGAATAACATGGTCAGCTGTACAACAAGGGGTTTTATTTCAAGTATTAACAATTGTTTCATTGATAAGGTGAGTCTAAAGGCCGCTAATCACCCGATGTTGCGTCACTCGACCTTAAATACAGTGTTTACCTCTGATCAAATCATCAGAATACTAGAGAGTTCACATATAGCAATGGTATATATACAACGTAGAATCAAAACAATAACATCAATAATAAAATATAATGATAAAGAGGTAAATAAGTTACAAATGTAAAAAATAAGTAAAAAAAAATATAAGTATAGAATACGATTGCTGATAATAGTGATGGTAGTGAGTAAGTGTATGTATAAAGAAGTGAGAGTGGAGATAATACTAACATGAAAAGCAATATTTGATACATACATACATACGTGATGGTCAAATCTCAGAGGATTAGAAGTAGAGAATAAAAGGTAGTAATAAATGACAGATAAAAGATAAAAAATAATAAATAAAAAATTAAGTGTGAGATACAAGGATGAGATATAAGGACGTTAAAACTATCCACAATACAGAGTACTCACAACCTCTAACTGGATTACCTATAACGATAACTTGTTATTCCATATATATATATATATACATATATATATATATATATATAATAGGATATGTGTTCCTACACGCACAAGGCGCTAAGGGACACATGTATTGTCCAACCATATGCCAATGTGGTTCAATGGCAGGTTAATAAATTAACGAGCCAGAACATATATAATCAAGGTTTAGCAAATAAGATAAAGTTCCAAAATAAATTTTTTAAAATTTATTTTAAAACTTTATCTTATTTGCTAAACCTTGATTATATATATATATATATCAACTCTGATATAAACCTAGGAATTTTAAACTAGACATATGATCATTATTTTTCACACATTATTGATACGTGTCTCATTCATGAATACTGATATTTACATTATAATACCTAATTCATACGAATTGATATTTTTACATTGATGAAACATAATGTTTTAAATCTGCCTCGTTTATGTCTGGATATTTTTCTTTTCTCTCTATGTAACGGCTGTTTTCTCTCCTAACCATATATATCTCTCTCTACCTTAATACTAGAACTAAATAAATAAATAAATAAATAAATATATCATTGATACGTCATTCAACTGGTGCCCAACTACCTATTTTCTTTCTCTCTATCTCTATCTATATCTCTCTCTCTCTATTTTTATCTCTCTCTCTCTCTTCTCTCTCTCTCTCTCTCTATCTATCTCCCTCTGTGTTTTTTCCTCTCTCTATATATCTCTCTCTGTTTCTTTACATGAATTTCTTCTCTCTATCTATCTCTCTATATCTATCTCTCTCTATTTAGTTGCATGCATTTCTTCTTTTTCTTCGCTTTTTTTCTTTCTTTCTTTTTATAACTGTCCCTAACATTTTTCACTACCAAATCAACTTTTTAAATGGAAGTTGAAATTGAAAGGTATGTCAAATCTATCTATTTATAAGACTGTTTATATTGTATTTTGTCTGAAGAAGGCATACCATATTTTTAATATGATATCCCTGAAATATATATAATGAAATAAATATGGTTTTATAAATATAGTTTCCATTTATTTAATATCGTAAATATACTCCAAATACTTGTTGAGTGCTTTTATATCAGTTATAAATATTTACTCGTTGTAACCCAACAATTTAAATAAAACTTTGTATATATATATATATATATATTTAATACATTAACAGAGAAAGCTTTAAGCGATACTCTGAACAACTCCATCTCACTCAACAAACATTAGGATATACCTAAATATAATCCCAATTAAGTGTATGGGGTGCTAACTATACAGTATTCCGTGGATAGCTGGTTGTATTATTTTATATGAGACAGAATTAAATAAATCTCTCTTTCTTTCCATACGATCGTTTCGTTATAAGATTTCTACAAGTTGGGATAAATAATGTCCAAGTTATGTAGAAACTTGAATATAATCCATAGATATACACACAAACGGGCCCTTGTAACTCATCAGTGGATGCCCATGCAATATCGATATAAAAATGACATCGATATTAATAATTAGTGATGGTCTCCGTCAGTGCTAGAAGGACAGCTAAATTTGAAAAGCCATTAGTCCTTCAAAAAGAAAAAAAAATATATATATATATATTATTTGCTCTACGGTTTATATATATGTATTTATATATATAATCCTTATCGAGCCCCCTTCAGATTTTAGTCTTCACATTTATTATTACTATATATATATATATATATATATATATATATATATATATATATATATATATATATTCACACACACACACACATATATATATATATATACATATATAGTGAGCTGTACTGATGAAGGATGATATCCAGAAACATTAGTGTCTGCAGTTCTGTTTACAGACCAACACAAGAGCAAGAAAGAGGGGCTCATTTTACTGACATGGCTTTACAAATGAGGCTTGTTTGCATAATTGCAAACGAATCGAATGTTATTATTAATATTCGAAAAACTCAGATTACATTTATTATACACACACACACACACACACACACACACACACACACACACACACACACACACACACACACACACACACACATATATATATATATATATATATCTAGTAAGTATGTTTTGAAACAGTGAGCAGGTTTGAAATTAGGAAATAGAATAGCTTTCACCGTATTTTTTACTAAAGGAATTTTAGCCTGATAATGGGGTTTAGAACCCTCAGATAAATGGAAAAAGATGAGTATTGACGTACATGGGAGTCGAACCCACAGTGGTCGCGATAACCACATTATCAGGCTAAAATTCCTTTAGTCAAAATTACGGTGAAAGCTATATATTTTCTAATTTCAAACCTGCTCACTGTTTCAAAACATACTTACTTGCCATTTAAACTCGCTAAGAATGTAGCTTCTAATTTGAATGGAAAGAAATGGGTGATGTGTTGGTGTAATGGTAGAACAGTGGTCGCGATAACCAAAGATGTGGCTTCGACTCCCATGTACGTCAATACTGATCTTTTTCCATTTATCTGAGGGTTCTAAACCACATTATCAGGCTAAAATTTCTTTTGTCAAAAATACGGTGAAATATATATATATACAATGGATAGTCCTGGCTTCTATTTCTAATTCTTCATTTTAATCTATATATTACATTTACAACAACACAGCACGCCATTTTTCATTCCTATATATATATATATATAATGACTACAGGACGAGAACTGTATCATTCGAAAGAAAACATCAGGCAGGAAAGTGGGTTTTCCTGATGATTTCTTTCGAATGTAACAGTTCTAGTCCTGTAGAAGCCATTTCCATATTAAATAAGATGTTAGATGTTTACACTCTAATTATGTATTGAGTACTTTACAGTGGATTACCCCCGATTGAACCCGGGACTCATATACATATATATATATATGCGTCTGTGTGTGTGTGTGTGTGTGTGTGTGTGTGTGTGTGTGTGTGTGTGTGTGTGTGTGTGTGTGTGTGTGTCTGGCATTAGTGGAGGATAAGTGCGACGACGTTCTCGGGGAAACTCTAAGCATCGAGGAGGACGAACTGACCAGTCTGTTCGGGAGGACTTTCCATCCAGGGCCTATGGATAACTTCCAAAGGTCTCTTGCCTGGCAGTGCTACCGAGGAGCTCTACCAGTTCGAGACAAAATCTACAGGCACGGACGTCCTGGCAGAGATCCTGCCAAAAGGACCTGTCCAAGATGCGAGCAGGACATCGAAACCGTTCTGCACGCAATTGTTCAGTGCCCTGGGGTGACCGACCTGTGGATTATGTCGAACAGCTGCTGTCACATGTGGGACGCATCCAGTTGTCAGCCGAGTCCATCGTGAGGATCCCCCCACCGCCTTCATTTAAGAACGAAGGAGAGGCGGTTGTCCTCGGTCTGGTGGCTATGGCGAAAGAGGTAATATGGTGGACGAGGTTAAGAGGACTGAGGGCAAACACCTTCTTTAAGTATCACTTCAGAAGGTGAGAGTGGAGAGAGAGGTGCTACACCGCAGTAAATTCGCTGAAAGGTGGGTGAATGTGGCAAAAATGGCCCGGGTGAATGGACCTTCTCTGTATATAAACCTGTAGGTTGAGGAAGATAAACAGAGGGAAGAGAGGAAAACGTACAAAACGTGTTCCTGGTGTTGAGAGTTGTTCTATCCACGGGGTGTAAAACAATTCTGCAGTAACGTTCCCCCCTATTGGGGATTTCAATTGTTATTTTATTATATATAGTTTATTGTTATTTATTAATGTTAAAGTTATATGATTTTTATGTAAAACTCCCGCCGTCACGTCTTGTAATGTTCCATTTTGGTACGCCCCTGTGGCAAATAAAGAAATATATATATATATATATATATATATATATATATATAGAAAGATTTGAATGGATACAGTTTAGTTGAAAGGAATTTATTGACACGTGTTTCTATAACAGTTACATAACCTAAAACAGCTGCTATCTACAAACTTTTAGTTATGCAGACATTCAATATTTCAATGTTATTATTTACTGTCATTTCATCAGAATAATATTACTGAGGACCTATTTAGTTTTTATAGAGAATATTAGGAGGGGGGGGGGGGGGTGAAGTTGTTAGAAGAATAGTTGAAGGAGTGGTTTTTCGATACAACTGGAACCGTCGAGCAAACTCTACGTGAGCTGATAATCTACTGTGTGTAATATTTATATTACAACACAACGGAAAATACTGTATATATATATATATATATATATATATATATATATATATATATATATATATATATATATATATATATATATATATATTTAGGTTTGTTGGTTTTCCACTGGATAGAACTGGTCATTCCGTAAGGTCAACCTCGATGTAATATTATGGAGAGCATTCAACGTAATGCAACTCACCCGTCTTCGTTTGTGTAGTTGGTGGTGCGAGTACGGAGTTAATTATTATAAAATAACAGGAGGCTGGACTGGTGTAATTCCTTGAAAGGTTTATTATACTATGATCATTTCAATGATCGGGTTCAGTATGAATCCGGTGACATCATCAGGTATTTGAAATATAACAAAGGAATATAATAGACGAAATCCATGGGGCTGAAAATCAGAGACATGAGGGCGACCGAACATTTAGCAGCTTCTACCCCGGTCGGCCGTCTTCAAGTGGTGATTATTAAGCCTACTTATGTCCATCTGGTGAACGGGCGTAGGCTTATAGTGTACTACTATCACCCCGTCGAAGACAGAAGCCAGCGTTGAGATCAGGTTACAATCAAGCTGGTCATGCGTGCTAGAAAGTGCCGCGAAAAATATTATTTCAAAGAACATATATCTCTTCAACAAAGCTACATATAGTAATATATAGTGGGCGTCTGCATGGTATAATGCATGGACAGAAATTACGATTAACAATTAGAAACGTTAAATTTATGTTTAGAGTTAGAAGATACATTTAAGATGAAATTAGAAAAATAAGGTTTAGGTTTAAAGTTATGAGATTTAGTTAAAGGAATTTACAGAAGGAGGCTTTTATGACCCTGAAACTTTATCTTGACTATCTATAATACACTTAAACTTTTTCATAAAAGCCTCCTTCGGTAAATTCCTTTAACTAAATCCCATAACTTTAAACCTAATGCATTTCAGGCTTAACTGGCCTTCATCAGGACAGTCCCTCCCACCGCTTGCGACTGCTGGACTAGAAGACAGTTGAGAATAAAGCTATGCTTGAAGCGAAATCCTATTTCTTTTTTATTATAAGTTGAGCCAACTTATGCAACTTCATATGCAAATGAGATTAATCACCTCATTTACACAGACGAGAAAAGTATATATTCTCAGCTGTCTTCTAGTCCAGCAGTCGCAAGCGGTGGGAGGGACCGCCCTGACGAAGGCCAGTTAAGCCTGACATGCATAGACGGTTGTCCCCCTTGCTTCTGCTGGACACCACCGGAGGGCGTTAGCCCCCCGGTGTTTGCATAGCTACCGCTTCCTAAAACTGTATTTCTTTGGAGATACGAAATATTATACATATTGCATAAATTGTATAAAGCTATGCTTGAAGCGAAATGTTATTTCTTTTATATATATATATATAACTTTGATATCTTTGATAGGTTTCGGCCAGTATTGGCCAAGACCATGTCTAACTTAATAGCGCCACCTGGCATGTACATATACATATATACATACACACTCACACAAATCTCTTTCTAGCTATCTATCTATATCTCTCTCTGTCTGTCTCTCTCTCTCTCTCTCTCTCTCTCTCTCTCTCTCTCTCTATATATATATATATATACATATATATATATATATATATATATATATATATAATAAAAGTATGTATTCCTATGTGTAAATAATACACACAGAGATACAAGTATTTTCCAACCGTATGCCAGTCTGGTTCGATGGTAAGTTAATAAATTAAGATGCCAGAACATATAAAATCAAGGTCAAGCAAATAGAGAAAAAGTTTTAAAATAAATTTCAAAACATTTCACTGTACTTACTATATGTGCCTTTACCGCGGTTTCTGATCCCAAAATAAACAGATAATCCAAGCGGATTTTCATTGAACAAGAGATCATCGTCAGAAGGCTTTTCTCACTCGGAGAATATAAAATTCTTGAGTTCAAATCACAAACTGGCGCCACACACAATTGTTGCCGAATGAGAGTGAATGAGAGATAAAACAATTCTGCCTTGTACCGCGTGCAAAAACAAAGGCTAGGTGGACAGGTCAATGTACTGCTACTAAAAATAGCAGCCGTGCAATTGACCAAAGATTTCTCTACCATAAGGGAGAATAGTAATAAAAGTATGTATTCCTATGTGTAAATAATACTCACAGGGATACAAGTACTTTCCAACCGTATGCCAGTGTGGTTCAATGGTAAGTTAATAAATTAACATGCCAGAACATATAAAATCAAGGTCAAGCAAATAGAGAAAAAGTTTTATAATATATATATGTACATATATGTCAACCAGAAAGACATTGGTGTTATAACAAATGTCCTCATTTAACGAAAACATTCTTTTTCTTTTTTGAGTTTTAGGAATTATTCAAAATAATTCAAGAACAGTTTTATTTAATATATACCCAAAAGAGCGAAGCTGGCAATATATAATTTTTCACTTTATAGGTCTTCTCTTATTAGAAAACAAATTTTCAATTTTTATTTCTTTCTGTATTTGTCCTATTCGTGAACCATAAACATAATATCATACAGTATATTCCAGCAGACGACAATTACTTGGGTGTGTATGTGTCGTTTCTGTGAGTGATAGTGTCATAATACAAAGTCCATCATGTAATTATCTCTTCTTTTACTGAATTTCTCTTTGTGGTGGCCAGTGTTAGAAAGAGCAGCCAAATCTTATTTATACATCGTCTTTTTCAACGTAGATCTTTGAATTATTCGACAAACTAAATGACTGAAATTAACATATAAATGACTGCGTTGTCCACAGACATATGAATACAACGCAATTTTTAAGCCAGGTTAGTGAACCAAGATAGATAGAGAGAGAGAGAGAGATGTGTTTACTCAACATCTTTGCAAGATCGACATTATCTGTTGTAGTGTTTGATGAAAAACATTTAATAAAAATAAAATTCATAAAAGTGTCAAAAACAAAATTTAAAAATTTGCTTAAAAACTACGGAGACAGTTTCTACACCTATAAAATGTGTGTGTGTGTGTGTGTGTGTGTGTGTGTGTGTGTGTGTGTGTGTGTGTGTGCCATGTGTGTGTCTGTGTGTGTCTGTGCGTGCGCGCCTATAAATGTTTGTCTATGTATATAAAGAAACACCATTTTATGCGCTGGAGAATGTATATATCTATCAAATTACATATTCCTATATATACACAAACTTATTGAATATATAATTTACGTTCGAATTGTTATATACACTTTTATTTACATTTGAATTATTATCGTTGTTTACAGGGTCGATAAAATAAAATACCAGTAACACACTGGGTTAATTTAATTGACATTAACCTTCCCTTCAAATTGCTGGCCTTGTGCCTAAATCAGAAACTATTATATATATTATTTACATTCGAATCGTTATTAAGGCAAGTAAAACATTGCACTGAAAATAGTTTTAAATTGCACTTGTCGAATACGAATTGAATGCGCTTGTGCTAGCTACTTGGAATTGGACAGACGGACAGACACCCTGCTTGGTGGCATAGAGTTACGACCCTTTACGTTCTGAGTTCAAGTGCCAGCGAGATTAGTTTTGCCTTTGATCCTTACGGGGTCGATAAATGAAAGTATCAGTCAAGCACTGGGATCGATTTAATTGACTTACCCCTCCCCCCCCAAAAAAAAATTGGTGGCCTTGTTTGCCTAAATTACAAACCATTATTAAAGATATATTTCATACAAAAACCGCTCTAGAAAACAAAAGATTCTACAACATTTTCTCTGTTATCTCATAATATGGGTAGCAGAAATCAAAGAAAAATAAAATCAACGAGAGGGTTGCTAATGTGAAACCAGAGCTTTTATCGTCAAAATGTGCATGTACACAAACATATACACCATATATACATACACACATACATACTTGCACCCCTCTCTACACTGATACACACAATGTAAGAAGAATGGAGACAAAGAATAGTAAACGTATTTGTGTTTCAAATCCGTCATTTTTTACATAGAGACAAACCTTGAAGCAATACTAGTGCCCAATGAGAACGTATAACACTTCTCCGTTCATATGGAAAGAAAACTGATCAATACTGGTTATCTATATACAGTTACTGATTTTCTTTGGCAGAGGTTTTCTATTGAAGACATGTTATCTCGGTGAATATATGAACTCTTACTTAATGACAAGGCCATCAATCTCTACGAGGATAAAAGTGTCAGTAAAAATCAATCCAGGTACTTGATTTGTACTTATTTCATCTTTGTCATCGTTGGAAATCCGGAGGGATTTAAAATCAGAAAACTAATTTAATTATATGCCTAAAGTGTTTTGTCTTCCGTCTGCCAACTCAGTCATCCACTGATTTGTCTCATTTAAGATATGATTTCTTATTTAAGCACAAGGCCAGTAAAACTGACGAAGGGCAACGTACGCTAGTACGCTAGTACTTCAATTGTTCTTTATTTTATCAACCCGGAAAGGTTGAAAAGTAAATTTGACATCGGTGAATATAATGAGCCAGATCAAATACTGCAATAGCATTTTATCCGGCGCTCTACCAATTCTGCCAGTTCAATTAAAATATACATACCACAAATGAATATCAAAAGAAAAAAAAACCCATGTTGCAAAATGTGATCTTCAAATACTTCTATTTCATATGGCTTAGCATTATAGCAAATAGTTTTGGTGGTACGAATGTATGTCAAAATATGACTGCTATATCATTTATCGAAAGACATATTTGATCCGAGTGGGATTTTATACAAGCATGTAAAGCGACGAAATTAAATGCTGCAAAAGAGTCTGGAAGATTGTTATTTCTTCCCGCTTTCCTATTTCTTATTTAAAGGTGTCGAAGACTAAACATATTAGATAATAATGGCGTTGATCTAATTCAGTATGACCACCTTCAAATATTGTAGGTTAGTGTCGATTTAAATAAATCTATGTTGAAATAAAGTATTAAATGTGTAAATATCCGTGTCTTAATTGTAAAAAACGATTCTCCAAAATGTGTTTAGTCCACGTTAAATTTCTTTAAGAACTACTATATTTAGCTGGGCAATAGCTACTATAACATTTGTTTATCTACGGGACTGATGATATCGTATTGGACTACGATTTTAAAGATGACTTGAAATCCGTTGTAAACGATTTATTGTTTTGTGGGTAGTATACATACTAATACATGTCTTGATTCATTGATCTCAGTTGATCTCAGTTGGCTTCAACGATTAGAGTTCCAGGTGTTCAATCAATGTGCTCGTGAAATTAGCGTATAGGTAGCTGAGTATTCCACAGACGTGTACATTTAACGTAATTTTCAGAGCAATTCAGCGTGACACATTGCTGCCTGATATGGTTGTTTTTTTTAAAATTACAGATACAATTCATTTGATGGGCTTCAAAAAAGTTTCTGTTCACACACTTTCATTCACAAGGCATGGGGTAACCCGAAGCTATGGTAAATGACACTTGCTCAAGATGCCACGTAGTGGGATCGAACCCGACACCCAATGATTGCGAAGCATACTACTTTCCCTGATCAATGAGATATAAACACTAGATATTCTGGGAACGTTCTTGTGATAGACCAGGAATATATAATAGATTATCATGTACTTGGTGGGAAAGGAATATTCATTAATCTGCTTTAGTAAAAATTAAAAAAAGAGTGGAATAATGTAATTTTGCATTACTTGGCGTATATTTAGGATATTAACACTTCTACAATTTTCCTATTTATATTTTAGAATATATATTTATATATTTTTTCAGAGCTAATATTGCTAAGAATTATTATCTAACTCTTTTTAGTAACACTCGAGGTGCTGCTTTGAAGCTTGAAACATCAAGATCTTTAAAATCTTTAAAATTGATATGATTTTATACAAGAAAAAAAAATCAAATCTTAATAATAATAGAATTTTCTCTAGTTATGATTGTTTAGAGTCCGTTGGTTTATAGTTGTGATCAATTCAATTATTCTCATTTTATATGCAGGCGAAGAAAATAGTTAACTTGCCAATTGACAGGTATAGCAATTCATACATATCAAATTACAATAATAATGTATACTCATTTATACAGTGGTATTAGAATAATTATTGATATAGTTCAACACCAGACTAATTTTTAAGTGAAAGATTTATTGTGAATACATCGCATCTAATTTAATTACTAGCACAAGTTATATATTGGCATCAGAATGTGGTGAATGACGTGTAAATGTGTAATCAGGGGGATTTTACAGGACGAAAGTAAAGAGATTCCCAGCATCGACCTTCCATAGCACTTTGTGTCATTATTAACAGTAATACTCGAATTTGAGTTTCTTTAGTGTATATCTTTCTTGTTTTGTATTTTGCACCAGTGCAAGAAATTAATAGGCATTGATGAATTAATAGAACTATATTTACTTCCGTAATTTTACTATGTAAGTTCAAATTCTGTCGGTGGCTAATCTGCTGTTTACGTCTCCTCTATAAATTAGCGGCGTTGTTAAACTGTGATAAATCAATGATTGAGAGAAGGCTATAAAGAGAATATTTTCTGTTAATGAAATTAGCTTCATTGTAGAATTTGAAGTTATAGAAGTAAGCTGTTATTTTCTGGGGTTTTTTTACGATATCAAATGTTATAAGGTTACAAAGTAATGGAGGATGGAAAGACAGAGATAATTTTCCAGAAAGCTGAAAGTATGATCAGATTTTAATCACCAGGACTAAACGCAACCACACCCCGTTTACCTTTCCTCTAAAATCTAAGGCCCGATGCCAAGAGTAATAAATCAATATTAAATATGTTAATAGCTATGAACCTATAAATGCTGCATTAATGCTGGCTGCTAATTTACTTTTGTTTATTAGAGTTAAGTCTGATATTGATATTTATCTCTAACACTAATCAATTCATGTATCTGAAAGTAAATGACAAGGAAAGTCGAATCCAGCTCTATAAATAACTAGAGACTAGGCAACGAAGGAGTCACGACCCGGCCGTTCGACTGTTAAAAGTAGCAGCCTAATATTCAGATTTCATCGTATTAAAAAAATGGAAAACTTTGGATCTGCAGACTTAGGGATAAACTAGAGATGGGGATTTTTGTTAGAGTTCAATTTGTAGTCTTCTCAGGACTTAAGAAAGAGTATTTAATAATTTCTGCGCTACCAGATTTAGAAGAGTTCCATGATAGACGTTCTAATGTTAGTGTGGTCACCCTTATTGCAGGACTTGCAACAACCTTATTGAAGACATATCGTATAAATCTAAATCAGGCCAAATTTTTAACGTAAAAAAATAATTTGACCTATTAGTGAGAAAATTCAACTAGGACTAACAAAACATACCATCAGAAACTGAATGACCATTCATCATCAACACATACGAGACCCAGCACTAGAAAGATTCCACTGAGTGAGCATCTTGACTTACGTGAGACAAAGTGAAACATAAATCTAGTCCCAATTTACATTTATTCACACAATTCTATATATCAAACACGAATAAATATATAAATAAATTTATAGTAAAATGCAAACCACTATTGAATAAAATTTAACAAAGTATATTCACAAACACCTACTCAAACACATAATCCTTCTTCATTCTGTCATTTAGCACATTGCTGTTACATGGCCGACAATATCAACTTTGGACACAATTATGACCTTTTCTCAATGTT
Source organism: Eledone cirrhosa (assembly GCA_964016885.1). Lineage (NCBI taxonomy): Eukaryota > Metazoa > Mollusca > Cephalopoda > Octopoda > Eledonidae > Eledone > Eledone cirrhosa. The sequence goes on from OZ024740.1 coordinate 358,598,763, forward strand.
GACATTTTAGACGCGAGAGATTACGACAAAGCTTTACTCATTTTCTTGTCACACTAGAAAATTGACAAAAATCGTGAAACTGGTAAAGTGAGTTATTGTAAATATATTTTCTTCAAAAATATAATGCATTTTCATCTTCTTTCCTGTATATATATATATATATATATATATATATATATATATATATATATATATATATGTGTGTGTGTGTGTGTGTGTGTTAATGTGTGTTGTGTGTGTGTGTCTGTGTGTGTGTTGGAAGTTTGTCCATTCCGACGACGAATATTCCGGTTGATTGAATAACGGATCAGCCTGGAGTAAAATTAACGTGGTAGTGGCTTAGCATGCCACAAACGTGGGTACCATTAACGTAGTTCTCAGAGAGATTTAGAGTGACACAGTGTGTGACGGCTACTCATTTCAATTGCATGTACAATTCCATTTTGCCAGTTGAGTGTATGTGAAATAAATTGACCTGGTCAAGGACATAATGCACCTCCGGGAATTGAACACCCAACTTTACTATCGTGAAACAAACACATAATTAATTATTATTTATAATTATTATTTATATAGCCATTTGATTGTACCAACGTTTCTCATCTCAAGACTTTCCTCAACATCGAATATTGAATTATTTATTATATGACTGGTCTACTTAGTCTTATATTAAAACTATCATATATCGCACAGTTTCCGATGACAAATCTCGCTTATAAGGTAACATAAGTGACAGGCAATGAGACCATTCTAATTGACCAAATCCAGCCATGTATAAGACTGATATTTTCTTGTCAGTGTTCTATATATAAATGCCAATATTGCCAATAGGCTTTCATCACAGAGCGTAAATATAATTAACACAAGGCATATTGTCCAACATGAAAATGTTTCTACTAATCTGAGACTCGAACAATTTGGCCAGCGACAACTCTAGGATAATATTAGATAAAGTAGTTTTCGACAAGCTTTTTACTCTAGTTTCATGGCGCCATGTGCAATATTTAGAATTAAATGTCTAATGAGAAGTGTGACGTTCAGCATCAATCAATAACTTGTTCACCCGACATTTTCGCTTCTATCACTACATTCTCAGCATACTAAACGTATACTATTTTTATATATTTTTTAGCTATGTATATATGTATATATTTATGTATGTATATTTATTGTTAATGTTACTTTTTTACGTTTTTTTTTATATGCCTGCATGTAATTGTCGTTATGGGAATATATGTCACATAGTGGGTAATATTTGTATTTCTTAGATGTATTATTATTAGGAACTCCTCTGGGACAGTCCCAACATGAATTTCTATAATATTCATCATTCACCTTTTACTGTACATAGAATTCATCCAATAACATTTATGAATATGGTTGCTTAAACGTCATTTTTATGTATTTTCGTTTATATTTGGACCGTTCTACAACCGCTTATCAGATATGTTATTTCAATCAGTAAACGAATCTCGAATATTATTATGACAATATCAAGTTAATTAGTTCTTATCTAGACGTCTGTCTTCTTGTATATCTCATTGGACAGTAGTGTAATTATTCGCAATTATTTCATGTGATTATGCATAAATCACTTCTCCTCTGTTTGGAAACTTAATTGCTTGCATATTTTCCATCTTATTTTTATCATATTGTCATGTAGTTATTTTTTATATTTTCCTATGCCATTAATATATTTGTTCTCTGACTGGACTAAAATCCTATAATGAGGACATCAAAACCTAATCTCATTCGATAACAACAAAACTCATTGTCTACACAAACAATAAAAAGAGACTTTTACGAAACTATCCACTTTCTATTCATGAACACACAACTCAAACTTTTACAATTTCTATAATTGCCAAGCTTCATCTGATCATGTTTTATAGCGATGTCGTATAAATACACACACACACACACACGCCCCCCCCATATATATATATATATATATATACACACACACACACACACATATATATATATATAGTTCGGATCTAGCTGTCGAAACGGCCGGAGTTCAGCCGTCGGGGGCTCGACTATTTTCCTATATATATATATATATATATATATATATATATATATATATATATATATATATATATATATATATATATATATATATATATATTAGAAAGTGAGGTTTTTTTTACAAAATGAAAAATAATCGAGGTGTCGTACACGAGTGAAAGTATAAAGAAAAAAAGATGAAATCGAAAATGCAACTGGAGTCTTATTTTTAAAACCACAGACCCTCCATCTCAACTCACCTTTTGAAAAGCAGAAGAACTGTGAAACCGGTAAAGGAACCAAATAAATGTATATATATATTTAAAAATAAGACTCCAGTTGCATTTTCGATTTCATCTTTTTTTCTTTATATATATATATTCTGTTTTGCTTTTACACACACACACACATACATATATATATATATAATGAAAGAATGAAGAGTAACATGGTTGGCTGTACAACAAGGGGCTTTATTTCAGGTATTAACAATTGTTTCATTAATCACGTGAGTCTAGAGGCCGCCAATCGCTCGAAGTTGCGTCACTCGATCTCCATTTCATTATTTACCTCTGACCAAATCCTCAGAATTCAAAAATAATTCATACAAGGCATGATATATATATATATATATATATATATATATATATATATAGAGAGAGAGAGAGAGAAATAATAAAATATATGATAAATAGGTAAAGAAGTTGCAGATGTAAAAAGTAAAAAGTAAGAAAAAAGATACAATAAAAAAGTAAGAAAATAGAAAAATAGTAAAAGTATAAAGAAATAAGGATAAGTGAGAGCATATAAGTACAGAATATGATAGTGGTGGCGGTGAGTAAGTGTCCGTAAAAGGATGGTGTGGTGGAATTAGTGCTAACATGAAAAGTCATATTCGAAACATACATAGAAACGTGTAGAGAGTCTGAGGTAGTCACAGATAAAAGAAAAAGCAATAAATTAGAACTTAATTGGGAGATACTAGCATGAGACCCAAGAGCTAAGGTTGGATGGTGAAGTGGGGTGGGGGGTGGAGTGACAAGTGTGTGTGGTAAATGTTTGGCTGATTATCTGGTCTTAATGGGTTGATGTGGTTTCAGGGAGAGAGGGTGAAAGAGATGTTAAGAGATTTATTATCTAGTATATGTGTATATATATATATATATATATATATATATATATATATATATATATATATATATATATATATATATATATATACATATATAAAACACTTACGTATATAAAATACTTACGTATATATATATTTTCCAGGAAAAAGTTGCACCGTTAAGATCTTCTTCCTGGATATGTCAATATTTATAAAACAAACTTTGTATTTTATCTGACGAGAACGTACCAAAGTTTTGGTACCCTTGAAATATATATAATAGAATAAATATGGGTTTATAAATATAGTTTCCATTTATTTAATATCATTGAATATTATACTCTAGAAAATTTGTCGAGTGCTTCGAATCAGTTATAAACATATATATTTGTTGAATTAAATAAAATATCCCTTTTGGTGATATATATAAATATATATATATATATATATATATATATATATATATATATATATATATATATATATATATATATATAAATAAGCAAAAGTGATATTTAATTTGTTGGTAATTCAACAAATATAAATGTTTATATTATCTGGAGTATAATATTCAATGATATTAAATGAATGTAAACTATATTTATAAAACCATATTTATTTTATTATATATATATATATATATAAATGGAAAATATTCCATCAGCTTAGCCCAAATGATGTTGGCATCACCTTTAGTGTACACCCAAGGCTTGGGCCCCGTGCTATCCGCCCACTACAAAAATCCCACTCGCATCACATAACAACAATACGGCGCAATTATTTCACCTCAATTGGCCCTGCACTCTTTAACATTATACCAAAACATATCAAAGCAGAAACAGACCCCATCAAGTTCAAGAAGCCTTTGGATAAATTCCTTCAAGAAATCCCGGATAAGCCTCCTACACCCGGATATACCTCCGGAAACAATAACTCTCTGCTCGAGTGCGCCATGGTGCCCAAACACTGATTTGTAAGACTTTGC
>OZ024740.1:358607868-358615368 GCA_964016885.1 Eledone cirrhosa
ATACGTGTCATAAATTGAAGGTCGACCCACCAAAAGTGTCTCCACATGGGCACTTATCCAGCTAGAAATAACATCCACACCTCAACCCATTCACGCCCTCCTGTAGTAAAAGTATACAATGGACAACATAAATAGACAAACGACATGGGACGGTCACAACTGTTCAAAAGGACAAAGATAAAATCCTTATTGAAATCAATCCATACTTTTGATTATTCTTTCATCAGTCATTACTGTCTTGTTATTAAATAGCTAGCCTTTTCCGCTCTAACACTTAAATATGTATCTCTTCTGCTCTACATGTCATTCAATTCTAAAAATACTCACTAATTTTATTAAGCCGCATTCGGGAGAGTAGTTTATAAACTACGATAGATATATATGTTAGCTGTTGTCATTTTTTTGGGTGCCATTCTTGTTCTCCAGGTAAGAATCAATCTAGATTATTGTTCAGTTTATTCAATAGTGTGCCGAATGTTTCTCATCATCACTAGTGTACTTATTCCTGTTCCCTTTTCATTGTATATTCTTTGCGTTCCTTAATATGTACATTCTTCCACTCCAAGGAATTTTAGAAGAGCTATAGGCAATATTCAATGATAGTTGTATCTTATCATGAAGACTTTAGCTAATTCCTGGAAAGAAATGTCATTATTTTAAATGAATTGGCGGTGAATTGGCAGTATCGGTAGAGGGTCAGACATGCTTTCTAGCATAGTTATGTCCCTTTACAATCTGAGTTCAAATCCCGCGAGGTTAACTTTGCCTTTCATCCTTACGAGGTCGATAAAATAAAGTACCAGTAATATACTGGGTAATTGCTGGCCTTGTGCCAAAAAGTAAAAACAATTATTTTAAATGCATTTCTATTATTGAAGGTTATCGGCAACATGTTATAATATATCTATCCAAGTATGAAACTAAAATCATTTCCCCTTCTTTTTGCAGTGGTACAATAGAAAATATTGCTAAATTGAACATTACTGTTTTTAAGTGATTTCACCTAAGATAGCATTTACCTAAATCATAAAAATGCCTAAAAAAAAAAGATTTTCGTTGGTTAATCAGTAATATCATTAGGAATTCGAAATGAATCTGTTAAATTAAAGATCTGTTTCACTTCTATTTTCGATGAAAATACACTTCAAAATTCATTCAACTGTTTATAACCTTCTAGAAGGACACTGAGTTTTGTTAGTTTCCGAGAGTATTAAGCCTGAGGATGTGAGTAGCTTTTCAATATATGAATATAAATATACCTTCATTCATTGAACTGTATTATTTCCACTATGTTATCTGTATTGTAGGCAGCAAATTAGCAGTCGTTAGAACGTTGGATAGAAGACTTTATGGTATTCATTCCGGCTATCCGCTCTCTGAGTTCAAATCCTGCCGCGGTCAACTTTGCCTTTCATCCTTTCGAGGTCGATAAAAAAGTACCCGTCTAGTACTCTATATCACTTTCTCACTTACTCCCTCTCACTTCTGTACTCAGGTCTTGAGAGAGATGGGCTCCGCCAGGCTTAAAATGCCCAAGAAACGCCGTATGTCAATACAGCGCCCTACGACTCTCTCAGGAGCTACGGGACCATACATACATATGTATTGTAAGGTTTAGAAGGTCTACAAGCACTAAAGGGGAGTAGGGCTTGAAAGGTTTCTAAGAATTGCTTTTAATATGTTGATGAAACAATCAACATGTTAACTACATCAAAAAGTATAAGCTGTTATTGTCGTTTAGCTTCAAAATAATTGTTTCTACTTTTGGCACAAGGCCAGACATTACCCAGTACATTACTGGTACTTTATTTTATCGACCCCGTAAGGATAAAGGCAAAGTTGCCCTCGGCGGGATTTGAACTCAGAATGGAAAGGGCCGTAACTTTATGCGTCAAAGCATGACGTCCGACCTTCTACCGATACTAGCTTCAAAATAATGTGTTCCAGCTAGGAATATCCTTGTTTTCATGAAGCATATTTCATCTAAGAATACATTATCCAATGTACCTTTCCTTTTCAAAATTGGAGAGTATGATTTGGGGAAGTATTATCTGCCTGCTATTGCTATCAGGCCGGGCGAATGTATGTGTCAGTGCTAGTTTTGTGTGTATGTGGAAAAATAAATAATACTTGTTTCTGATTTAGGCACAATGTTTTGGGGAGGAAGGGAAAGTCGATTAAATCGGCCCAGTGCGTGACTGGTACTTTATTTTATCGACCTCGTAAGGATGAAAGACACAGCTAACTTCATACACATACAACACACACACACACACATACACACACACACACTTTCTCTCTCTCTCTCTCTCTCTCTCCGTTTCACCAAAAAGATATTCATTTCCATTGGAAATTATATGTTATTTCTCTCCAGCGCCCTTCTATTTACCATTAATATTTTCATTTCCAGAACAGTTGTATATTCTAAATGAAACATTCATAAAAGATCTTTCAGAAAATATATCGGAAAGGTCGTTACTAATATCCCTTTTAATAAGATATACGACTACTTTAATGTTTCTTTGACTACTTTATCTTAAATACCCTTCATTTTTTATAAAGGAAGTAGATTTGGGTAATATTTCTAGCAGATCGAACGAATAGTCGCTCTCTCATCAGCTCGTTGAACTTGTAGTAGTAGTAGTAGTAGTAGTAGTAGTAGTAGTAGTAGTAGTAGTAGTAGTAGTAGTAGTAGTAGTAGTTGTAGTAGTAGCAGCATCATCATCTCTTATTGTTACGCTTCTCATCAGCCCTGATGTAGCAGACCTATTATCAATAACATTCCAGCCGGGACTATTTCATCTTATTTTTTCAGACGCCCTGCTCATGTTATCCTATATAATTTTCCTTTTTTAAAATAGTAGGGTGGAATTGGAGTTTGGATTACTATTTTGTAGCAGTTTGAGTTAGCACATACAGGTACTGTCATTAACTCGTGATTTTCATTATATTTTCAAGTAATAGAGTTTGGTGAAGCAAACCAACACCCACTAAATGATTTGATAACATTTAGACGACAGCAACTTCACAGCCTGATCTACTGACTCAGAGCATTTTATTTGGATAAAATTGATGCTAATTTCGACATTTTGACTGGGCTTTAAAAAAACTGTTCAGTGTATATAGACATATAATTATCATCAACATTATTGTTTTTCACATAAAAAAGCTTCAAGCACAAGTATTACCTTTCCACAGAATTGGTAATGTAATCGGTTTGTCTCCCCACAGCCCCGGCGGACAGAGTGGAAAAGGTGTTTCCCCGGAAGACGGCAAGGGAGACACGCTGGAGAAGCCACTCCAACTCGCGGGGCTCACACCTACGGCTGGTCAGCTAAGCACCTATGGTGATGAGTAGCGAGGTAGACCTAGGGCCGAGGACACCAGAAGTCTCCACTGCCAAGGGTACAACCGCAAACCTGTCGGAGAGCGACCGGTATTTGAGGAGTTTGGCCTCCTCAGCCCGACGTGCAGTAGAACCTGGGTTAGTCGGACTGCACCAGGTTGCGGCTGCAGAAAGTGTTGGTGCAAGTGGCATCCCAGACGAGGGGTTTGCCACAGCGGAACGGGAAGATGGTCATGCCATCTGGCCTTTTGCCGTCCCCTCAGTCCAGCCCCACCGGCTCGAGCTGGGAAGGGAAGCCTGCAGCGTCCAAGCCATGCTTTATGACCTCATTGAGGGCAGCATGGCGTGGAAGGCGGCCGGCTCTGCGGCGACAGGAAAGCGGGTGGAGGCCGAAAGAGATCACGGTGGATCCACAGTGACATTGGTGTGGTTCGCAGACCCGGAGGCCGAGCCTCAAGGAAACGCCGATGCGCAGGTTATTGTTGTCTAGCTGCGTGTTAGTGGAGAAGGAGGGCAGGGCATGGAGCCAGGCACCAACGTGAAGTTTGGAGGCCGCACGAAAACAGGTAAGGCGGTACTGGTCGAGCTGGCGCGTGACCCTGTCTGAAGCCAGGCAGCACTGGATGGCATCCCAAGTGCTTTTTGTGGGAGGGGACTTGACGTCAGCAGGGAGAGAAGGAGAGGGTACGTTTACTGGGCTAAGTCCCAGCCGGTCCCACGTCTCACAGGCGGCCCTACGTTCTCTGAACACAGAGGGTTCTATTGTTTTGGAGAACCCTGCTGACGAGGACAATACTTTAGTATATCTGAACTTTTAGTTTACCATAGCTAGACATATATTTGTTAAATTAACATTTAATGGATTGCTGTTTCGTAAATAGTAAAATATATACTGCCTAAGGGTTTCTTGCTGTAGTTGTACAGAGTAAAATAGCGTGGTCATAAACAATGTAAATATTTAAAATATATAATAATTTAAGCCCTCATCGGGTCGCTATATATTTTTACTATTTCACATGAAAACATTGAATGAAATTCTGGACAAAGTACCTTGCGATACTCAATCCTGTTCTTTAATTATCTAAGATTATATCACGCTTACGCTAACTTATTTTCATTTTTTTAGTATCGATATATATATATATATATTGTTATACTTTGGGAGAGTCATGTTGCCAATAAGAAACACACGCACCAGTTGCTTTACTTCAATTTATTATAAATTAAATTTATAAATTTAGGAATTTATAAATTTCCGGTTGGTTGGTTGGTTCCACAACCAGATGATTGCAACATCACAACTTACAATTAAGGACAAAATGAAAACACACACACACATAGAACAAACAACCAACCAGTAACATGTAAATAAACAAATAAATAAACAAATATAAACACACACAGACACCCGGATGTAACACATGCGCAAACTAAGCACACAACACACACAAAAACAAGATGGCGTAGGACAGAACAAAGGAGAGGCACAAAAACAAAGAAAAGAATCCTCAGTCACTGAAGAGGTCACAGAATGTGTGACGAAAGAACTTTGACAATATATGAACAATTATCTGGTTGTGGAACCAACCAACCGGAAATTTATAAATTCCTAAATTTATAAATTTAATTTATAATAAATTGAAGTGAAAGCAACTGGTGCGTGTGTTTCTTATTGGCAACATGACCCTCCCAAAGTATAACAATATTGGTTTCAACACACGTTTTCAGATAAAGAATCTTGCTAAACAAATTCAGAAACGAAATATATATATTTTTTTTTTTCGAACCCTTACGTTCTACTTTCAAATTCCGCTAAGCTAGAAATTGCATTCTTCATTCTCAGGTCAATGAAATAAATATTATTAACGCACTAAAGTCGATTTAATCGACTACAACTTTCCCACAAAATATTTCGTTTTGCGCCAATGCAAGAAATGAATATTAGTAAGTTATTTAACCAAGATAAAACGACTTAAATTGTTTAGTTTGTTCTCGTGTGATTCAATTTTAATTCTAATTGATTGGGTTTGTTCTTTCCATTGCAACGAGATCGATAAGGTAATCAAACAATAATTGTTTCTACTTTAGGCACAAGGCCAGCAATTACCCAGTTCATTACTGGTACTTTATTTTATCGACCCCGTAAGGATGAAAGGCAAAGTCAACCCCGGCGGGATTTGAACTCAGATCGTAATCAAACAATAATATAACAGAATCGATTTAACCGGGTTCATCCGTCGCGTGGAGCCATTGATCCTGTGCTTAGTCACAAGAAACCAATATCTTTCATAGTAAATGTCTGGTTGATTATAAAGAAATCATTTCATTTCCATCATATATACATTGGAATTGTCACATTTTACCTCGAATTTGTAATATACTTTTCTTAATTTCCTAAACGAATAAAAGCTTACTTCTAACCACTGGTAGCTCAAATTGCTTGACTTTATCCCATCTCTTCTTTTTATCTCTCCATCGTTCTCTCTCCATCATACACATCGTTGTTTTGTCATTAATTTTCTCAATGTTGTTAAGGTGCTGATTCACCGAGACAAATATTTTACATTATTAATCGTTTGAAGTTCATCCAATCGTATTAATCATCTTCAAGAAATTGTCATGAAGTTCAAATGGTAAGGTTTCTATTTTAAATTTTCTCTATATTTTCAAGTCTGAGGTCAGTTATATGACGACACGAACATTTACAGTTCATGTGTTGCCAAACATTCTCTTTAAAACTAATTTTCAAAGTTTCTATTCTAATAATAGGTAAAAATAAATCAGTGAGAGATGAAACATTTACGTAATAGGGATGAGTTGATGAAAGAGGGTAGAGCACGTATCTAAACTTTGCTTTCGTCTTCCCTCAATCCAGTCGGAGTCTACTTTGCCATTATTTACACGGCACCGATTTCCGAAATTGGTCTCGTTCATAATAAATATTTATTGTAAGTTCATTTCAGTTCATGTGCCAAGATGATTTGTGTGTGTGTGTGTGGGGGGGGGGGTTATGCATGGCATCATTTCCATTTTTACATTCCATAACAATATAAGTCTAATCAGAAAGAGGTAAAGTCCTAGAAACATTCTACTGTTATGTTTCTATTCCTTGTTGCAAACATTTCCTCCCCTTTCACAAGTTTAATTCTTAGAAATTATTAGCAGATGGAAATTTATTCAAATAAAAGTTTTCAAGTTGGTATTATAATATTTTATGATAGAATTATTTTAATTAATACTATCAAAACAATTATAAAATGAACGAAAACGTATCTGCATACGATTGATTATTCCAGTATTTCAAGCCCAAAAGAAGTCCTACATCGACGATTAACTCCTGGTCGCTATAAATTGCATGGAAATAACTTTCAAATCCTTCCCATCTGTATGAAATGTGGATACAATGCTTAATATAGTCTGAGGTGCATAATGCATGCAAAACGCAGAATAGTCATGGCTGAAAATGCCTTTAATCGCGAGTCTGCTCGAATTAAATATTTATATACTCTCCAGGGAGAGCCGCTACTTCTCCGAATTGAGAGATCACAGCCCGGATACTATGGGCATGTATTTAGAATGTCTTAGGAACGAATCGCTGGACAGATTTTACGGGCAAAACCAACCGGCAAATGACCCAGGAGTAGAACCCGAACAAGATAGTTGGATGACGTTCATGATCTTGGCTGGTCTCGCTTGGGGATGTAGCCGGATCAGTTGGAGAGGGTTGCTTCTGGCAGGATTCGCTGGAAGGAGTGGTTGAGGACTCTGCCTCTACCATCTTCTCGCGAATAAGTGGGAGAAGAAGAAGAAGACGACGACGACGACGACGACGACGACGACGACGACGACGACGACGACGACGACGACGACGACGACGACGACGACGACAAAATGGAATATGACTTCAATAAGAAATTTAGTAATTTTCAAAGTACTGTATAGTCTTTATTGGTAGCTGAATATTCCATTTACTAGTTTTCCCATAGCATAGTTCTAAGGCACTCTGAAGTAAAATACATTATCCCACATGATATTTGATTTTCTCACTGTTAAGCTCAGCTTGGTATTCAGTAATTTCGTATTATCGTAAAGATAAGATACTCCTTGCAGGTGAGCTACCCTTTGCACTTAGTTTCGTGCTTCACGTTTTTCTT
>OZ024740.1:358620368-358642868 GCA_964016885.1 Eledone cirrhosa
GCCCCCTAGTTGATGTAAATGGCACACACCAGGACAATGCCAAAACCATGGGCGAGATACTGCAGAAACAATACTGCTCTGTTTTCAGCAACACTGATATGGCCGATCTGGGCCGTATCAGTGATATTAACCCCCAACACACTATATCAGACATAACGTTTGGCGCCCCTGATATCTTAGCGGCAATAAACGAAATTAAACACAATTCAGCAGTAGGCCCCGACAGGTTCCCTGCTTGTGTCCTGAAGGTGTGTCGACACCAACTTGCAACTCCTCTTGCTAATCTGTGGAGGAACTCACTGGACACTGGCTATATTCCTGAAAACTATCTGTCCCAGTCCGTTGTCCCAGTCTTCAAAAAGGGAAATAAGTCCCTTGCAGTGAACTACCGTCGGATCTCACTCACCTCTCATATTATCAAGGTATTTGAGAGGGTGGTGAGATCACGAATAACCCACTTTCTTGAAAGCAACGGCCTGCTGAACTCCAACCAACCAACATGGGTTCCGTAATGGAAGGGACTGCCTAACGCAGCTCCTGCATAACTTTGACGATGTTTTGAGAGCCTTGGGAGAGGGCTCCAACACTGATGTCATCTACCTTGATTTCAGCAAGGCCTTCGACAGGTTGATCATAAGATTCTACTGAAAAAACTATCCAATGTTGGTGTCTCTGGAAGGTTACTACAGTGGATCAAATGTTTCCTGACAAGCAGAACCCAGCATGTTGTAGTCGAAGGAGTAAAATCAAGCCCTGCCAAAGTCCACAGTGGCGTCCCACAAGGCACTCTGTTGGGCCCACTTCTTTTCATCATCTACGTTAATGACATTACTGACATCATCAAACACAGTAACATCAGAATCTTCGCAGATGATTCCAAGCTCCAAAGAGTCATCAATGAGGTGGGTGACCGGACTTGCCTTCAGTCAGACCTACTGGCTGTTATCCAATGGGCAGAGATGAATAATATGCTGTTGAATGAGGATAAATTTGAACTAATCCACTTTAGAAAAAAGGATGCTCTGAAACTACCATACTCTCTTCCTTCGGGTGAAACTCTGGTGGCTTCCAATAACATCAGAGACCTGGGAGTAATTGTGGACAACAATATAAGCTAGGCCACTCATATAAACAGCAAAGTTGATATGGCCCGCAGAATGTGCTCCTGGATTCTCAGAACTTCCAGTCGAGAGATATCCACACTGTTGTCCTTCTCTTCTCCACTTTTGCCCGACCCCACCTTGAATACTGTTGTCCACTGTGGTCACTCCACACGAAACAAAGTATCATGAAAGTTGAAGCACCCCAAAGGTCAATTACAAAAAAGATAGTTGGCATGACAGGCCTTGACTATTGGGGTTGATTAGAAAAGCTCAAACTTTATTCTCTTCAACGTCGCCGTGAGCGCTACATTATCTGTATGATGTGGAAAATATTCCATCAGCTTAGCCCAAATGATGTTGGCATCATCTTTAGTGTACACCCAAGGCTTGGGCCCCGTGCTATCCGCCCAGGACTAAAATCCCACTCGCATCACATAACAACAATGCGGCACAATTATTTCACCTCAATTGGCCCTGCACTCTTTAACATTACACCAAAACACATCAAAGCAGAGACAGACCCCATCAAGTTCAAGAAGTCTTTGGATAAATTCCTTCAAGAAATCCCGGATAAGCCACCTACACCCGGATATGCCTCCGTAAACAATAACTCTCTGCTCGAGTGGGCCATGGTGCCCAAAAACTGATTTGTAAGACTTCGCCAGGTGGTGCTATTAAGTTATACATGGCCTGTGCCAATACTGGCCGAAACCTATCAAAGTTATCAAAGTTAAAGTTATATATATATATATATATTTCTACTTTAGGCACAAGGCCAGCAATTTCTTATATTTTACTCTTGATTTGGCCAGAGATTTTTATTTCCAGGTACCTTATAAACATGACTTTCCGTATTTATTACTGTTATGAGATATTGTTTGTTTTTTTGGGAATCATTTCTCTGTATTTAGCCTAAGAAAATATCTATATGCGTGTGTAAATAATTACATGCATACATTTATTTCTTTAAATTAATTGAGTTCTTAACACGCGAAATTAATATTGGTTTTGAAATAACTAATTAACTCGCGTGTATTAAATATTTTACTCTTAATTTGGCCAGAGATTTACATTCCCAAATGCCTTTTAAAGCGTAACTTTCCGTATTTATTACAGTTATGAGATGTGATTGTTTTTAGGTATCATTTCTCTGTTTTTAGCCTAAGAAAATATCTATATGCGTGTGTAATTAATACACGCATACATTTATTTTTTTAAAATTAATTGAGTTCTTAACACGCAAGATTGATAATGTTTTTGAAAAAACTAATTAACCCACGTGTATATTATTTTACTTTTCTCGTGAATCGTGGTTGTCTTCCTTTTCCGCTTCGTGACGCTATGATACTTCCTCAGTCAAAAGACTGCTGGAATTTCAAATTTGGCGGTCATTCGATGCGTGAAGGAACAACTTAGCGGACACGAAAATTAACTGTGGTAAGGAATTTTTTCTTATATCAAAGTTTAATGGGCTTCCACTGACGATTTATAAGTGCCCACCTAAATATTTTCTTACATGAAAATATGTTAGGCTTCTACATAAACTGGAAACATTCTCCAAACTTGTAGAAAACTTATAATGAAACAATTGTTTGGAAAGAGAGATATATTTTAACTTTAATTATATCTCATATAAAATAATACAACTGGCTTTCCACAAAATACATATAGTTAGCACCCCAAACACTTAAATTGGGTTTATACTAACGTATAACCTAATGTTTGTTGAGTGAGATGGTTACCAGTCGGAGTTTATCTTAAAGCTATCTTTGTTATTGTATTAAATATATATATATATATATATATATATATATATATATATATATATATATATATATATATATATATATATATATATATATATATATATATATATATACATATATATAGATACATATATGAATGAAAAATGGCGTGCTGCGTTGTTGCGAATATGAACATATGAATGAAAATAGACCGAGAAACAGGAATGTCCATTATCACTAACCTGCTGATTATCATTGGTATTTCTTCGCATTAAAGACTAGATACCTAAAATCAGTGCGAGCGATAACTAAATTAAGTTATCGGGACAGAGGAAAGTAAACAAACAACATGGTAGTAATGAAACGTAAATATGTATATATATATATTTACATACATATATATACATATATATATATATATATATATATATATATATATATATATATATATATATATATATATATATATATATATATATATATATATATATATAATTATAAATAACAGGAGGCTGGACTGGGGTAGATCCTTGAAAAGTTTATTATACTATGATCATTTCAATGACCGGGTTCCGTATGAAACCGGTGATATCATCAGGTATTCGAAATATAACAAAGGAATATATAAAATCCATGGGTCCGAAGATCAGAGACAGAGAGTACGACTGACCAACTAGCTGCTTTCACCACGGTCAGTCGCCCTCAAGTGATGGCAACTCGGTCTACTAATGACCATCTCCGTCAGAGAATAAAAAAAGAGAAGAAAGAAAGAAAGAAAGAAAGAAAGAAAGAAAGAAAGAAAGAAAGAAGAAAAGTCAGCGTAAGGGTCACACTACAGTCAAGCTAGAGGACGCCGCGAAAAATGTTATTCCAAAGAACCCATATTTAAACAAAGGCATATATATGTGTGTCTGTATGGTCTAATGTGTGAACAGAAAATTGGAACGTTAACTTATGTTAAGACTTATGGGATGAAATTAAATTATTAGAAAATTAATAGAAAATTAAAGTTTGTGTTGCTAGATTTATTTAATGAAATTACAGAGAGAGTCTTATATGAACAAGTTTAAGTGTATTATAGGGAATCTCGATAAGTTATCAAGGTGGGATATAGAGTAAAGATAAAAGCCTTCGATTGTAAATCCCAGCCAGCACCTCCTAACCACGTGTCAGCCAGTTTCGAGTGGTATCGTCTAGCGAAATAAATGGAAATTAATTTTTCCGATACTCAAGGAACGTAACTGCGATAGGCTTCGGGTGTGCTAGCGGGAAGTCAACCAGCTTCTACAGGCCATCGTCTATACCAAACGAATACTATTAATTCACACAGGAGGGGTTTATTTACGTGTCAGCAGAAGAAGGCATGATACAGCTAAGTTACAGAGGGTACTTGCAGAAACATGACAACATACATAGGCGAGACACCTCGTAGCATAGGAGAAAGGATAGACCAACACTGGGGGGAATTAAAAGGACGAAAAAACTGTTCCGTACTATACGAACACGCCAGACAACAACATGACGGTAACATAGACAACATAGAAATTAAAATAATATCTAAAAAAAGGAATGGAATAACAAAAACACCCAAACAAACAATACTGACTTAAGAGAAATATAAATAAATAAATAAATAAATATATATATATACAAGTACAATAACAACAAACACATATAAACACACACTAGTAAACTAAGATAGAATGCAATAACCGAAACACAGTCACCCAAACGCGAACAGACGTATAACAATATTTGTTTCGACACATGATTTCATATAAAAAACCTCGCAAAACAAATTCATCGCCGTCATATATATATATATATATATACAATGATATTAAATAAATGGAAACTATATTTATAAAACAATATTTATTCTATTATATATATTACAAGGGTACCAAAACTTTGGTACGCTCTCATCAGATAAAATACAAAGTTTATTTTATAAATATTGACATAACCAAGAAAAAATATCTTAACGGTTCAAGTTTTTCCTGGATAGTGAAGGAAAAGAAAAGAAAAGTAAGATATTTCAAATTATTAAGATGAGTATGCTAAGAAGCTTGAGGTATAGGGCTGAAAAAAAACACGTTATTTTTAGACGCTATGCAGAATTTAAATAATTAGGATATATGTATGTATGAGTAGGAAGAAAAAAAAGAAAGAAGAGCTTGTATTTACATTAATTTAAAAGGAATTAACAATTTGTAGGAATGGTGGATTATGATTCCAAAATTTAAAATTTATTTAGCTATATTATGAGTTATAATATTGTATATATATAATCAATTAGATTATATGAAGAATTATGGTTGTAAGTAGATTTTATCTTATTACATTACAACAGGTTGTAAGTATATAAATATCTATATAGATTAATAATTGTGCATGTATAAGTATTATAGAAATAGAAATAAGTTACAATTATTAGTTGTTTAGATTTCTCATATGAGTTACGAAGGCTGTTGATTCTGCATTTTACATAAAAAAACGCGTAGTTCAAATTGTAAGAGGAGAACAATTTGTAGATTCAAATATTTTGTTCCAACATTGTAAATGTTTTCAGAATATTGTTAATTTAGCGAAGTTATATAGTTTATCATACATATATTATAATATAATGTTTATGTTTGCTCGATTGAAAAGGAAAAGATAACTCCAATCTTGTTTGCTAACCGTTAAATTTGATGAATGATTTACTCAGAAAATATATAGAGAAAATTATATATTATTTTGTGTGAGATTAATTTCAATTATATATTATTTTAGTCGAAAGATGTGTGAAAGTTTGAAGATCAAAGAAGAGGAAAAAGGTAATGTGCATTTCGAAGAACTATCATAAAGAGGATAACTTACAGAATGTCAATTAAAGATTATCAATCTACGTCTAAAAAAATCCACGTCTAAAAAAAATATATTTAGAGGAGTATCATCTTGAAAATAATGTCAAATGGTAAAAATAGTAAAAATATTAAAAATTAAGAAGGAAGATCATTTTAAAAATTTAAATTAAAATTTTTAAAGAAAATACTCAGTAAATAATAGGTTCATTTTAAAGGTGTATAAGATATAGTCAAGTGTAATGAATATCATAAATTAAAAATACTTCTGAAATTGGAATTTTGGCGATGTCTGCAACTAGAAAATAATTCTGTTTTAAGATTAATAGAGTTTTGACAGTTAATTATATAAAAATTCCCCTCGATACACAAGTTACAGAACCTTGAGAAAGCCATATTTCGGTATGCAGGTGCTTTCGAAATCGTTCCCCAAGATACTGAATAGTCTATATTGTTGTCTTTTAAATTCCAAATTAAATGTGAAAGTGAAGTGGAAGATTTTTATCGGATCTTAAATGTGTGTTTATGGTTATACCAGCGTTCTTTGAATTTTGTAGAAGTGGCACCAATATAGTTAAATATTTTGTCTCTAGTTTTAACTGTGCATTTATAAATTACATTTTTGTCTAAGCAATTACTTTGTAAAGGGCAATTTGATTTAATTCTACAGTTACATTTTCTGGAGTTATTCGGAACGGTACTATTATTATGAATATTGTTATTAGAAATATTATTATTGCTATCTTGGTTTGTTTGGTTAGGGTTTACATTTAAGTTTCTATTATTAATTCTATTTATATTTTGTGCTATGTTCATAGTAGTAGAGTAGGATAGTTTTATAGTGTGTCTGTTAAAAATAGAGTGGTATCTGTGGGCATTAGGAAAACATTTATCTAGTGCTTTAAAAAATAGCTTTGCTAAAGGTGTTTTAACGCTTAATGAGAATGGGGGGAGAGTACCAAATAATATTTCTAGTTCTAGTTTTTTTGTTTGGTTTAGTATTTAAGTTAAATTGTTTATTGTTTTTCAATGAATTCTAGGATGATTTGTCATGTTATTGTTATCTATGTATTTAATTTTATTCGAGTATCCTGCTCTATGTAAAGCCTCATTGTAATATTCTACCTTATCATCAAAACTATTTTTATTAACAGAGATGCGTGAAATCCGTTGTTGGACGCTATTGACAATAGTGTTTTTTATATTTCTAGGATGATTAGAATTGAAACTTACGTAATTTAGATTTTCGTTAATTTTATGGAATGGATAGTAAAGACCTGTGCTAAGGTTTAAGGTTACATGTAATAAGTTAACGATTATTCTCGATTTCTAAATTAAGGTTGTAGTTGTTGAAAAATTGTATTATGAAATATCTTTTCCTATTAATTTCACTATTGCTATGGTTTTCAATTAAAAGTAACATATCGTCGCGATATAAACCTCAGGTCATCTCTGGCATTTTCCTATGCAGTACATTATTAATAAATAATCCAACGAGGTCCGTTACTTGCGCGAAGTCAAATGATCCCATAGTGATATCAAAATTGTTTTTTCTGTCGGCTCTTGTCCAGAGAAGATTATTAAATTCTATTAGAGTTTTACGTGCTGTTAGAATTATATTCATTTCTTCACTAGGTAGGTCTGTATGTTCAGAAGCGTAGATAAGTGCATTATTAAGTAAGCTACGAGTAATAGAGGAGGAGTAATTTGCAATATCCATTTGAATGAATTTTTTTCATGTTTTAATTTTATGTTATTAAACCAGTCTATAACTTCATTAGTACCGTTCCATATTTTAAGGTGTGATTTTTCTTTAAGTAGTGGTATAATTCTATCTAATGTATGCTTGCTAATTATGCCTAAGTCAGATTTAGATGGTGCGATGAGTCTGACTGGTAGTTCAATTTCAAAATTTCTTTTGTGGTCCTTCAGGTTAATCTTCGGTTTTCTAGGTATAAAGGGTTCAGTCCTATTTTGAATGCCCAATTTATAAATAATTTCCGAAGCTTCCCTATTTAACGTTGAAAGATCTTCATTTGATGTCATTTTGTAGTTTTTCCTGAGTTCTTTCAATATAAGGTTATTATATTCGTCCTTTTCCATACTATATAAATTATTTGTTTTGTCAGATTTTACCAGGATCTTCTTTGTTTTTTCTAGGTTTTCTATTTTATTCTTGAGGCCTTTAAGGTACTTCTGGCTGATAAATTGGTTTCTTTTGAATTTAATGTTTTATATAATAGAGATTACTTCATTTTCAAATTCGGCTAGTAGTTTGTTGCTAGGTGGATTCTTCTTTGATTTTATTTATTTATTTTGTCTTCCGATTTTTTATCAACATGGAAAGCACGCCATCTAAGGCTTCGTATAAAGGAGTCATATTTCTATATGAGTTGTTTTAGATATTCCTTATTTTTAGGTAAGGGTACATCTTTTAGAGAAGAAGAAATCCTAAAGAATTCCATTATTTTTGCAATCAGTTATAGTTTAAAGTGCTCAACAATAAATAGTATTACCACATTAAATATTATTACAACATTAAATATTATTGCAACAATATAACACTCCCCAAGTATAACGATATTTGTTTCGACATACGATTTCATATCAAAAACGTTGCAAAACAAAAATATATATATATATACTAGCAGCAGTACCCAGAGTTGCCTGGGTAGGTAAAATAATATCTGATTTGATGAAAAGGTGTTGATCTTAGCGACTGCTTCTCAATGACTCATCTATGGCCACACACAGGCCATGCGGGGGAGGGTGGTGATGACCTCTATCACTGAGAAACGCGGCTGACTGACGAAGGGGAATGCTGGGGGAGGTAGTTTTGAATTTGAACGAAATCGGTTGAAAAATGTGGGCGCTAGAGACGAAAAGGCGGAAATTTGAGCGAAAAGGTGGTATTATCGAATATTTAAGCAGCTGCCACGCCATTCCTGAACAAAATCCAAAATGTGAAGCTATTTTAAGACGTGAAATAATCAGATCTAGCGTAGTGTAAAATTTGAACAAAGTAGGTTGATTAATGTGGGAGCTAGAGCCGAAAAAGTGGAAATTTGAGTCTAAAAGTGGTATTTTTGAATATTTAAGTGGCTGCCACGCCGTCCCTGAACAACAAATGTAAAATATAAAGCCATTACAGGATGTGCAATGATACATTCTATTTAGCTTTAAAATTTGAACGAAATCAGTGGCAAAATGTGGGAGCTAGAGCCCAAAATCTTATTTTTTGATACCTAAAAAAAGGTGACACCCCTATCGATTTTTATCCTCAGAATAACCCCGTAATGAAAAAACGATACGCTGATATATAGAAAAGACTCCCCGATGACTAATCTATGAGCCTGTAAAGTTTCATGAAAATCGGTCGTAAGATGTAGGCCCCTATAGGTAATACACAGACACACACACATACTTAATTTTATATATATACATACATATATATATAAATTTTCAATCACATAAATTTCCAATCACATATATTTTTATTTGTTTGACCCGAATTACTTGGTCGTTTTTTATGGCTGTGCGGATGATTGTTTAACCATCGTCTCAGTGTGTTTGGCCTTTAACGTATGTTGTAGTTCTGGTTCATCTGAATCATTGAGCGCTTGCCACACATCTCGGAAGTTGTTTTTCGTTAATTCCTAAGCCGAAATACGATTCTCGCTAATTTATATTTGTATATATATATATATATATATATATATATATATATATAAGAAAGTGAGGTTATTTTTACAAAATTAAAAATAACCGAGGTGTCCTACACGAGTGAAAGTATAAAGAAAAAAAGATGAAATCGAATATGCAACTGGAGTCTTATTTAAAAAAATATATATATATTTATTTGGTTCCTTTACCGGTTTCGCAGTTCTTCTGCTTTTCAAAAGTAGAATTGAGATGGAGGGTCTGTGGTTTTTCTCACATCTGGTTGGTCTCTGAATGTTACTTGTTTTATATGGAAAAAGTGGCTCGAAATGCCAGGTTTTTCGAGAAGTAATTTGATTGGTTGGTCAATAATTATAATAAATTTCGCGCCAGTTCGCGTTACAAAGTTCTTCAAACAAGGGGGGGGGGGTTGTCACAGGTTGTTTTTTCATGTGAGTGTTTGAATTACTTTTTACTTAAAAAAAGGGGGGGGACTCACGAAAGCTTTTTTTTAATAAACGTAATTTGATTGGTTATAAATGAAATTATGGTTGTCACGTGAACAAGTTTTCATTAAATTTTCGCGCCCTTATTTGGAAATCCATTCTATAGCCTTTTTAGAGAATTTTATGACAAGTAAAAGATAATGGTCAAAAGAAATTTGATGGGAGAATTGTTCTGGTTCAGTGAATATGGTTAGTTCGCTGGGGTGTCAGAATTCAGATTTTCTATTGAATAAAGAAAGTAAAGCTATGTATGTTTATTTGTGTGCTTGTGTGTGTGTGTGTGTGTGTGTGTGTGTGTGTGTGTGTGTGTGTGTGTGTGTGTGTGTGTGTTTGAATTTCTTTTTACTTAAAAAAAGGGGCTCACGAGGCTTTTTTTTTAATAAACGTAATTTGATTGGTTATAAATGAAATTATGGCTGTCACGTGAACAAGTTTTCATTAAATTTTCGCGCCCTTATTTGGAAATCTATTCTGTAGCCTTTTTAGAGAATTTCATGACAAGCAAAAGATAAAATGGTCAAGAGAAATGGGATGGCAGAATTGTTCTGGAGAGCTCAAGCCGTTTCCACAGCTATTTCTGGAAATAGCCGTCGAAACGGCTTGAGCTCTGTCGTCGGGGTCATACTTTTTCCTATTTCCCACTCTACTACCCTAAGTAGTGAGTACTCTAGTGCGTTATGGTCCATCTGGTTCCTTACCACAATTCCATAAACTGATGCGTGCATATATGTATGTGTACCTGTATGTATATATATATATATATATATATATATATATATATATATATATATATATATATATGCATGCTACTGTACGTCTGTATACATATATGTATGTACGTATACATACATACTTACATTTAAGTAAGTGCCATACTAAGAGTGAGAAATGAAATTTCGTTTTCATTTTTTTCAACTTATCGTTTTCGGTATGCCTGACCGATTTAACTCACTCAATATGCAAATTAGGCTGCTCAGCCGTTAATTTTCATAAGGAAAGTATATACTTTCGAACGTTCAACTATCTGGCAGATGGGTATACGGTGGTGATGATAGCTAACAAGCTTGAAACTAGTACATCGTTCCTGTGTCAGTGTTGAACAAAAAGGTGACGTGGTTGCCTTAACACCGTATGGCATGAATTCAGGCTGTTCAGTTTGTTTACAAACGAACAAAGCGGCGTTATAATAAGCGTCCGCTAAACTGATGCGTGCATATATGTATGTGTACCTGTATGTATATATATATATATATATATATATATATATATATGCATGCTACTGTACGTCTGTATACACATATGTATGTACGTATACATACATACTTACATATATATATATATATATATATATATGTAGAGAGTGAGAGGGAGAGAGAGAGAAAGAGAGAGAGAAAGGGAGAGAGAGTCTGCGGTGTTGTGATCGGAGATAGCACAAATAAGAGAATACTCGATGCATGAGAAGATGCAGAGTGGGCATAGAGAAATGTATAAACACGAACGCGACGCCAAGCGGTTTCATCTTGTGTTCATCAAGTCTGGAAAAGGCTTGTTGAACCCAAGCTGAAACGGCTTGGAGTTATGGTCGGGTTTATACCTTTTCCTATAAATAAATATATTAATTCAGTTTCTTTTTTCATGAATTCCATTTGTGTTATTCGTTTTATGTTGATATATATTTTCGTTTGAAAATGATTCGAAACCATCTTGTTTGATTCTTAATTTTGTTTTCTCGCTATTCAATTTATATACTTCTCTGCGATGGCTGCACTCTATTTCTCATTAACTTTGTTTGCATTCAATTCAGATTCACCGTTGCCCCCTGTTTAGTTTTCTATATCTTGTTTGATTTCTTGTGCCTGTGAAAAGAGTTTGGGTAGTGGGAGTATCTCACATTAAGATGCATTGAGACATTTTTAGTTGACTTTCAATAGTGGGAGCGGTAGGGAGGGTGTAACATTGTAAAGAAAATGTCATATATGGAAAAGAATTTCATTATCATCATCGTTGTTGTTATTATTGTTGTTGTTGTTGTTTTGTTCGTCCGTTTGTCGGCACGTATTGCAGATCGCTCTCGTAAGTTTTTTGTTATATCTATTTTGTTGAACATTCGATATTCTTATATGTGATATGGTTACACTAACCAGCATCCTTGCGAACTGGTTTTATCTACCAGTAGGGAATAAATCTGTGTTTTACAAACACTTCGCTCAATTTTCTTTCACAATATGATTGCGGAAGGCAAGCGTTCCTTTGTTGGTTGGGGGTGGGTTGTCCAACAGAACAGCCAGCTGTCCATCAGCGTCACCACTACAAACAGCGCAATCCCCACCACCACCACCGCCAACAATAACAACAGTAACTGTGCCAACAACAACATCTACTACTACTACTACTACTACTACTACTACTACTACTACTACTACTACTACTACTACTCTCCTCCACATAATTACTTCTTTGCTCATTTATTTCTGAGAGGGCCGTTGGGGACAGAGTCCCCAAACACTCCTTCCAGCGAGTTCTGTCAGAAGCAACCATCTCCAACTCCTCCGGCTAGATCTCCAAGCGAGACCAGCCAAGCTCGTGGATTTTATCCAACCGTCTACCCCTGGGTCACTTACCGGCTGGTTTTGCCCGTAAAATCTATCCAGCGATTCTCCCTGAGACATTCTAACCATATGCCCATAATATCGGAGCTGTGATCTCTCAATTCAGAAAAGTAGCGGCTCTGCCTGGAGAGACTCCCCGATCTCTCAGTTATTCACTCTATCGAATAACTCTATCTGAGTGTACAAGAGACCATGGCGAAATACAAGACCCTCATAGAGATAGACATGAAAAGGATTTGCTCGCTGCAGTGGAGAAAATCATGGAATAGCATAGATAGGACTAGGTAAAAGATAAGGAAGGCCACCTTATGGTACGACAACCAGAGATACCAGATTGTCATGTTGATGGATACAACCGCTGGAGGTGAAATAGCTAGTCGATTTAGAAAGGCTCTAAGAAAAACCTATTTAAATTTTAAAGTGGTAGAAAAGTCAGGAATTACCATAAAACTCCTGATCAGTAAAACTTACCCCTTTAAGAAAGCGCCCTGTACAAGTAAGAAATGTATAATATGTAGAGTATGTCTACAAATAAATTGTAAAACTAGAAACGTTGTATGTAGCATGAGATGTACAGAAGGTGTCTGCAGAAACGTGACAACGACGTACTCAGGAAAGGAAACCTGTAGCATAGGAAAGGGATAGAAGAACACTGAAGTGAACTAAAAGGACAAAAATGAATCAGTTCAGTATTATATGAACACGCCAGACTAAAATATGATGGTAAAATGGACAACATAGAAGTTAAAATAATATCTAAACATAGGAATGACTTCACAATTAGACAAATTAGGGAAGCTACAGAAATAGAATTAAGAAAACCTAGGCTGTACAGAAAACATGAATGAAATAACAACAACCATACACGAACACACTAGTTACCAACGGTAGAATATAAGCACATAAACACACACAAACTCAGACAAGAACACACGAGCACACGCCAAAGAGAATACATGCACATAAACGTATGTGCAAACAGAGACAAAAACAAAACGTTATAGGAACACAACGGGAGGAAACACAACGATGACTGAAGATGTCACAGATATGTGTGACGAAAGAACTTTGAGAAACTATATTTATATTTATGTTTTTAACTGTTGCTCAGTCAATGATAAACGTTGATTGCCAGCTAAATTATTCATAGTTATATACAAATATACTGATGTAAAAACCAAACCAAACAGTGAGTGTGTTTTACTATTTTTGGCAATATAGGACAACATGACCCTCCCCAAATATACCATCTATTTCTACTCACGATTTCATATTAAAAACCTTGCAAAATAATTACATCGCCGCAATCAATGTTCTTATAATGAGCGAAAGAAAAAAATTCAAATGAATTGCTAGAAATCTAAGATAATATATAAAGTCTGGATGTTGAAATGAGATATTCAAAATGTAAATTGGCTGATGGAACGAAAACAGTCAATTAATGTTGAAGTAGAATGATAAAACTAGAGTTCGTTAGAAAGTGCAAGTGAACGTAGTTAATAAAACACAATTGCTAATAAGGATGGAAATAATGACGATTAACTTGATGTCGTGCTGATTATTTACTATACTATCATCAGGTGTTGCGCGAGAAGAAATGAAGATAATCAGCAAATTACACAAATGTTTAGTAGAAGCAAATGATATATTCACCATACAAATATCTAATAAACACAATGTCTTTTGATTCCTTTAATTCAACAATCATTACTATCTACTTCCTTTTGTGTTACTGAGTTTTCAAATAAAAGATAAACATATATATACATATATATATAAAGCCCAAATATAGCCATGTTTCAAGTCCAATAAAGCATTTAAAGGAAAATATCGAGTTTAGTTTCGAAGCTAATTTAATCATGGTGGTTTTCTAGATCCAAACAAGATAATGATATTATGAGGTGTATGAAATGCCTAAAGTATGACGTGGGTGAAATATATTACTGATTGTCTCGAGTTAATAAGATAATATATTGTTATATATTTTAATCACATATGGAGTTTACAAACATTTAGGTAAACAATTATTTAGTGTCATTTACTTAAAAGAAGTAGAAATATGTTTACGGAAATGTGACTCTAATAAGGAGGGATTATATTCAAATTATTAGTTTTCGAATTGTAGTTTTAGATGATCTTTTATATTGTTTTTACTAGCAACAGTAAATAAGCTGCCATCTTGCTGAGCCCCATCCTCAAGGATTTAAACGTGCATATCTATCCCATTGGTTTTGTCTGTCTGGGATGGCAATCGATAAAGCGTCAGCCACCATGCTTTCCAGCCCTTTACTTTCTGTGTTCAAATCTCGCCGAGGTTAACTTTGGGTTTCATCCTTACGGGGGCGATAAAATAAAGCACCAGTAATGCACTGAGGTAAATGGTGGCCTTGTGCCAAAAAGCAGAAACAATTATCTCTCGAACCACTACAATACGAGACGTAAACAAGATAGACTACACTGGCCGTTAAGATCAGTCTAAACATAAACACAATCAAAAGCATGAACACACACACACACACACACACACACACACACACACACACACACACACACACACACACACACACACACACACACACACACACACACGAACACACACACACACACACACACACACATATATATGTATATACAAATATGCATATATAATTGTGTGTGCGTGTGTGACTAAGTGTGCGTATGTGATGTTTTTGCATATGATGGGCTTCAACATAGTTTCCGTCTACGAAATTATATTCACAAAAGTGTTGTTTGACCTGAATCTATGATAAGGGATACTTGATCACACTGACATACATGCTGTGAGAACCCGACAACATCAAAGGCTGGACAGGTCATAAAACTGATACTCTTCTACACATGATGGAGGATAGAGAACAGCGGCGATGGCTGATTGGGAAAGCGTCTAGAGTGACACCCCAACGACTGGCTGCACCAGTTGCGGGAACCTAATTGATTGATAGTGACGTAAGATGATGTGCCTGTAATGTCAGTGTTCACACACTTCCTACATGACGTGAAGAAAAACAAATATATATGGAATATAATCGGAGCTGTATTCATTTCATAAGTAACTTTAATTAAGTTCGTATGCTGTAACTGAAACAATTACAGTATGGAAGAGCCAGAATAACAATTTAAAACACACCTAGTGTATTAGATGTTATACAGTCTTTATAATATATATTTCACCGTAAATCTACAACAAAAAAAAAAAATCAGAAATGTACATAGTTTAGCTTATGTAGATTTATAGAAATATATCCCCCAAGAGGCAACTCTTTATATGGGGCTTGATCTGCTAGAGATAGCTGCCAAATATCCCTAAATATCATTCATCGTTTCAAAAAGGAAAGACATGTTCTTTAGCCTTTTAATTTGTTTTATTCATAAGGTTAAATTCTTGCTAGAGTTCCACTTTCAAAATTTACTATATTTCCGAAAGCAAGACGGGTCGCGGATACGACTGCAACAACTTCAGTATTAGGTAATTTGCCAAACAACAAAAACAGTATTATATGTATTTTAAAGCGATACTAATTTATCAACTTTTAGTTTTAATTCATCATTTCATTAAAGGAAAATCGATAGTAAATGATTTTAATTAAATCAATTCCATTTCATTATTTGTGAATCAATATCAATTTTCAATTACAATGTGCATATTATGAGATAATTAAGGAACATATATGAAATTTTAATCTTCCTTTTATATAGAGTAGTGTATTTTTGTCAAGCATATCATTCAATAGAGAGTCAGTTGCAAATATGAGTGATGGTAGCCTGGGAGCGATACTTTTAGAGAGCTATCTGGACAGACGTTATAGACAATTTTCAAAGTCATTAGTAGTCTAACCCTAAACCTAACCCTAACCCTAACGCCAACCCTAACGCTAACCCTAACCCTAACCCAAACCCTAACCCTAACCCTAACCCTAAACCTAACCATAACCGTAACCCTAACCCTAACCCTAACCCCAACCCTAACCCTAACACTAACCCTAACCCTAACCCTAACCCCAACCCCAACCCTAACCCTAACCCTAACCCTAACCCTAGCCCTAACTCTAACCCTAACCCAAACCCTAACCCTAACCCTAACGCCAACCCTAACCCTAACCCTAACGCCAAACCTAACGCTAACCCTAACCCTAACCCTAACCCTAACCCCAACCCCAACCCCAACCCTAACCTAACCCTAACACCCTACCCCTATTGGCTAACCCTAACCCCAACCCCAACCCTAACCCTAACCCTAACCCTAAACCTAACCCTAACGCAACCCTAACGCTAACCCTAACGCCAACCCTAACCCTAACGCTTACCCTAACCCTAACGCTAACCCTAACCCTAACCCTAACCCTAACCCCAACCCCCAACCCCAACCCTAACCCTAACCATAACCCTAAGCCTAACCCCAAACCCCAACACTAACCCTAACCCTAACCCTAACCCTAAGCCTAACCCTAACCCTAACCCCAACCCTATACAGTTGACTACAATCAGAGCTACAGTTGTCCGTTGTTGACCCTTGGTTTATCGTCAGCTTTACGCAAGTATACAGGTATGTGGTGAAAATTAAATTGGAAAATAGAAACATGTGATAAGTTTGGGACATTCATTGATCCACAGGATCTGATGATCCCGATCACCACAAGGATATCTCGGAGCTGTACTCCCATTGAAGAAGCAGTAATAACTGTTTCTACATTTGGCAGAAGACGATCAATTTTAAGGGAAGGGAAAAGTCGAATAAATCTATCCTAGTGTGTTATCGGCCCCATAAGGTGAAAGGCAAAGCTAACATCGGCGAGTTTTGAACTCAGAACATAGAGGGCCGGAACTATATGCTGCAAAGCATGTTCTCCGACGCTCTACCAATACTACCATTCAGAACCGGTAATAATGATTTTTTGATTTAGACACGGCCAACAGTTTTGGGAGAGGGAAACATCGATTATATCGACATCAGTGCATTACTGGTACTTTATTTTATTGACCTCGTAATGATGAAAGGCGAAGCTAACCCCAACGGGACTTGAATGTAAAGGACGTAATTATGTGGCAAAGTATGTTGTCCGATGCTCTACCAATACTGCCAATCCACACCCTAAGAAGCGGTAATAATAAAAACAGAAAGAAGAAGCAAGATAAGAAGGTGCTTAGATTAAAGACAAGTAAGAGACTGGAATATGTGCCCCTTCCCACTGACTGACTGCCCGTGATTCACTGTTACACAAACTGCCATTAGTCTGTGGGCTCTGCCAAACGATATGAAAGAAGACAAAACAGAAGCTGTTCTGACTGAGGAAAGAATAGGATTGAATTTGTAGAACATTTGGCAAAAAGAGTGTACAACATTAAAATAATATTAAAATAATATCTAAACATAGGAATGACTCGACAATTAGTCAAATTAGGGAGGACTAGCAGAAACCGTCCGCGGGCGGTTTCTGCTAGCATATGTAGTGTGCATATTGGTATTATACGAAAATATATATATGTAAATTGAAAAGTAAATCGACAATATCTTCTTCGCCCACTTATTTCTGAGAGAGTCGTGAGGGCAGAGTCCTTCTCAAACACTCCTTCCAGCGAGTCTGTCAGAAGCAAACATCTCTAACTGATCCAGCTGGATCCCAAAGCGAGACCAGCCAAGCTCATGGATGTTATGCAACTATCTTGCTTAGGGTCTACCTCTAGGTCCCTTGCCGTTTGGTTTTGCCTGTAAAATGTGTCCACGAATTCTTTACTGAGACATTCTAACCACATGCTCATAATATCGGTGTTGTGATCTCTCAATTCGGAGAAGTAGCGGCTCTATCAGGAGTGACTCTCTGGTCTCTGAGCTATGCACTTTATCGAGTAACGTTACTTCAAAGACTCTTCGGAGGAATCCCATTTCTGCCACTTATTTGCAATTGTATTCTTTTGGTCATTACTCAAGATTCATGATCCTCAGTAAGAGTTGGCAGGAATACCAGGAAGACAGCGAGTTTGGCTTTTACACCTACCCTTCTTCTTCTGATTGCAGAATGCTGAGGCTGGCACATTACTGCATCAGCTTTTGCAATTCTTGCACTTAATTCAGCCTCCTGCATTCCATCACTCATGAACACGGCTCCAAGATACTTGAACTTCTCTAACTGCTTCAGTAGAACTCCATTCACATGTATATAAATTTGAGAGACTTCTATCCACCCGTCCATCACACAATGTGTATGTGTTTGTGTGAATGTATGTGTGTGTAAAAGGAAGGAAAGGGATACACACATATATATGTCTAACTTAAAAACAGTGACGCACACACACATGTCTCTAATTTAAGAACGCATACAAAATCACGCGCGCGCACATACACACACTGTCCTATTGTCACTTAAGAGCTTTGGCCCAGGCAAACCTTCCCTCAACTTTGGAACCGTCTGGGTTGTCCAGAACTGATGGGAAAAGACTTGACGGTCTTACTCTGTGCTCCTTGTCAAGAGGCAGGTGCCTTACCTGGGACGTCACAGTTAGTGACTCTTTTGCTTCTTCCCACATCCTGGTAAGGGCAAGAGCTACAGCATCCGCAGTTGAACGGAACATAATCCTAAAATACCGTGTTCTGTCAGCTAACTAATTATCCAGCCTGTGGCGTTCGAGACGTTTGGGGGAGTCGGGCGACTGACAGCAAGGTTCTTATCTTCACTGGTGGCTCGCCAAACAAAGGAAACTGGTGATGCTTGTGAAGTACTTGGTCGTTCAAGCACCTCAGCCTCGCCATCACCCGAGGTAACGCTGCCAGCGTGCTGGATTGCCTCAAAAGTTATTAGAGAGGTTTCCATGTGCTCCTCGCTATATTATCTTTTGCTGTGGTAGCGTCTCGTTTGTACAGCCCTTTCGCCTGCATTTTGTTCTCTGTGGTCTAAGATGTGGGTACTACGTGGTTGTATATTTTTTCTCTTTCTTTTTTTTCTTTCCCTTTCATTTGTATATATTAAATTTGTTAGTGTTTTCGTTCTGTAACCTTTATATTAAATTTTTATACAAATGAGTTTTAAAAAAAAGAGTTTAACTGTGTTGTTAATAATTGAATAAAACATTATACTTGTATTACCCTCCCATTTCCAATTCACCGAACGCTGCTATCATGACTGCATGTGTGTGTTTGTGTAAATGTATATGTGTCAATGTGTGTTTGTGTAAATGTATATGCTTGAAAGTATGTGTATTTGTGTGAATGTATGTCCGTGAGCGTTTATTTTTATAAGTTTGTGTTTTATTCATTCTGGCGACTGAAGACAGACACAACATCTGTCTTCAAGAAACCACCGGTAAACGAAATAATTATCTTATGTTGTTTATTACATAACTAATAAGCTCTGTAACCTACATAGAGCATTCTTTTTTCCTGTACCGTTCTGACGGAAATACCTCATTCACACACACACACACACACACACACACACACACACACACATATATATATATATATATATATATATATGTGTGTGTGTGTGAATGAAGTATTAAATGTATATACATATGTGTGTGAATGAAGTATTAAATATATATATATGTGTGTGTGAATGAAGTATCAAATTTATATATATATATATATATATATATATATATATATATATATATATATATATATATGTAAGTATGTATGTATATGTACATACATATATGTATACAGACGTACAGTAGCATGCATATATATACATATATATATATATGCATGCTCTGAACTCACTCGATATGCAAATTAGGCTGCTCAGCCGTTAATTTTCATAAGGTAAGTATATACTTTCGAACGTTCAACCATCTGGCAGAAGGATATGCGGTGCTGATGATAGCTAAGAAGCTTGAAACTAGTACATCGTTCCTGTGTCAGTGTTGAACAAAAAGGTGACGTGGTTGCCTTAACACCGTACGGCATAAATTCAGGCTGTCAGTTTGTTTACAAACGGACAAAGCGGGCGTTATAATCGACGTCCACTAAACTGATACGTACATATATGTATGTGTATATGTGTATATATGTATATATATATATATATATATATATATATATATATATATATATATGTATATATATGCATGCTACTGTACGTCTGTATACATATATGTATGTACGTATACATACATACTTACATTTAAGTAAGTGCCGTACTGAGAGTAAGAAATGAAATTTCGTTTTCATTCTATTACAACTTATATATATATATATATAAATGGAAAAGAATGAAACGAAATTTCATTTCTCACTCTTAGTACGGCTGATACTTAAATGTAAGTATGTATGTATACGTATATACATATATATATACAGACGTACAGTAGTATGTATATATATACATACATGCACACATATATATATATATATGTACGTATGGGTTTACCGAACATTTATTATAATGTTCGGTTTGTAAACAAATATATATATATATATATATAACAATTATGTGTGTGTGTGTGTGTGTGTGTGTGTGTGTGTGTGTGTGTGTGTGTGTGTGTCACAGTCACTACTCTCTTTACATACTCACACATACAATCTCTCTTTCTCGCTCTAGCAATTTTATAAAATCAAAGAACACGCACACACATCAGCGTCTTGAAAAAAATCCAAATCACTTCATCTTTCTCTTTCACTCTCTCTCTCTCTATATATAGTATAGATATACCGGAAGTATTGAAATTGGAATTTTTTTAAAGAAGTGAGTCTTGACCTATGGAATCATATTTTTTAATATTTGTTTAATCATTTGTTACGAAATTTAGTAGATAAAGTATGTAATATTCATTCATTATTTATTCAATTGGCAGTATCGGTAGATGGTCGGATGCCATGCTTTGACGCATAGAGTTACGGCCCTTGCCATTCTGAGTTCAAATCCCGCCGAGGTTAACTTTGCCTTTCATCCTTACGGGGTCGATAAAATAAAGTACCAGTAATACACTGGGCAATTGCTGACCTTGTGCCAAAAGTAGAAACAATTATTTATTCAAAGTAATCCAACTTATTTTACAAACTGGATAAAAAATTATATTCTGGATGCAGTCCCGCACCCCTTTCTTTATTATAGTTAACATATAGAAATAGAATTAAGAAAACCTAGGCTAACAGAAAACATGAATGGAATAACAATAACCATACACAAACACATACTAGTTACCAAAGGTAGAATATAAGCATGTAACTTCCATGGGTACACTCTTGGTAAAAATCTAGAAAATTATAGCAGCCAAATTTCAGCGAGAGTCTTCTTTGCTTTCATCAACATCAAAGATGCTTATGAATACGCAAGGAAGTATTAAAAAGAAGTAGCTAGAGCAAAACGTGGTCGGTTCAAAAGTGGTATACTTGAAGACGTATTCAAATTGTTTAAAACTCATTCATCTGAAGTTCTTGGTAGATACAACCTGTCGAAATCTAATTTCAGGTGGGGCATCTTCTTTACAGTCAGTATTTTTAGGTACCCAGTTACTTGACGCCGTTCATTATCCAGTTGATGGTCTTAGCCGCATTCAATTCCTTCTTTACCAAACGCCCTCTCGTATAGTCGTCTCATAAAATCATGTCTTCTTGAGTGTTGTATGCCATGTAGCCAGATGAATGTTTATATAATCTTAGTCTAGCTCGTTGGTTAGTTTGTTTATGACAAAAGCTAGGTCTAAAGTCTTCGTGAGCTTTACTTTTTAAGGTGGCTTTCCGAACTCACTGTTGGTCTTGGCAATGGAGAGTAGACTATTCTGCTGGTTGTCATTCTTGGCAAATGTCTTGATGACAGCAATTTAGAACTACTCGGTAGCACTGGCAGGCCAAGAATTTCTGGAAATTCTCCGTATTCCCTGGATCAAAGGTTCTCCGGAACAGATTTACTAATTCATTCTCGTCGAGTCTTTCTGAAGGTGTTACCACTCTTGTCCACCACTTATACAGGCCGGCTGTATGAGGTGCAAATCGCCTTATCAGGATGGCCTAGTCTGTAAGTTTTACGGAGATATGGCAGGCTTGTTCTTGGATGTCCTCAGTTTTTCACTGC
>OZ024740.1:358645368-358697868 GCA_964016885.1 Eledone cirrhosa
ATATATTTATACATGCATACAAGACACACCGAGAGACGGTGAACATGTGGTGCCGAAAACATTTCTCATCCAAATCTCAACTATATCAGTATATACACTAGATTTGCTAGCAGAAAACCGCCCACCGGGTGGTTTTCTGCTAGTCTACTTATATATATAACCAGCAATTTCTCTGTCTGTCTGTCCGACAGTGGAAACACGTACGCGCGTGCGAATGTTTTTTGCGCACGCGTCGACAGAGAGTGAGAGTGAAAGAAAGAGACAGACTACGAGAGGGGATAGCGGGAGGGAGAGAGGGAGAGAGAGAGAGAGAGAGAGAGAGAGAGAGAGAGAGAGAGAGAGAGAGAGAGAGAGAGAGAGAGAGAGAGAGAGAGAGTGAATAGACGCTAAAACACGTGCTACAGAAATATTACCTTCCCCTTCATTTCTCCACTTTGGTACTACCAAGAGAAACACTGTCGCTATAGAAACATTACCTTCCCCTCTCCACTGACTTTGGTCACTGAGGCCGAGGGAATCGCTGGCTGCTATAGAGACACCTTACACAAGCCAGAAGTAACCAGTTCGAGGCTATTCTGACTTGACACCATGCAAGGACCATTTGAAGAAGGTTGCCATTGAATTTGTGGTTTGAAGAAGGTTGCCATTGAATTTGTGGTTTGAAGAAGGTTGCCATTGAATTTGTGGTTGTTGCTGCTGATAATAAGGACCATTTGAAGAAGGTTGCTGCTGATGAGGTAATTTATTAATCAGATTGCGCAGTTCCATAACCTACGTTTGATTTGTTCAATTTTTTTCTTCAATTTTTGTTGTTGTTTTTTTTTTTTATTGAAAAAATATAAATAATAAAATAAGGTTAGAAATTTAAATACAATTAAATACGATTTTATTTTCATTTCCAGCAGCCAATGTCCAGTGTTCAATTACATGAAAAAATTGGAAATAATTCAAAAAATTGAAGTTTAACTTTTGAACATTTGTTTTGACAATAAAAAAATATTTCTTTATTCACACCTAATGGTATGATTAAAATTTCATAGGAATATTTTTTTCTAACCGCCAGTTATTTAAATATTATTAAAAATAAATTTTTTTTTTAAAAGAATGGAAGATTTTGTGGATTTTTTTACCACCTTCCAAGCCTTAAACACTAATTCTCGCGAATTTGTGTTTTGTAATGACCCTCAGGACGCTGCTATTGTTGATTCCAATAGTGCCTGGTATTCGAATATGTTAGTATACAATTTTTTGAATAAAATTAAGGCGCAATTAGAGCTGCCAAACAAAATTTTTTTCGGCTTCGGCCCATATTATTTTTAGGAAAATTCTATTGGCTCTAATGAGTCTGCCTCTGTTGGCGGTATTAGCGACAGTCACCATTTCTTGACTTTCAAGTTTGGTTATGCAGACTCATTACCTGTACTTGAGCTGGCAGATTCGGGTCTTCACTTCAAAAATTTTGACTTTTTTGATCGGATTAAATATTACCTTGATGATGGACACAGGGCTACAGTGAAAAAAATTGGAATTCTGAATGGATTCAAAACATTTTCCTTGACCCAAAATTTCGTTTTTAGGTTCAGGGTTCTAAATGTGCAGCAGCAGACTAATGGAACTTATTGTGGTCTTTTTGCAATTTTATATTCTTTGATATGGGTTCTAAATTCTAATCCCACAAATTTTGAGTTTTCCACTCAGAATCAAATTAATCTGCTCAGAAAATTTTTCAGGGATTGCTATAATATCAATAAAATTTTGGAGTGTAATTTTTTAAATCGCAGGGAAGTTGTGAATCCGATTTTATATGAGAATGTTTTTGTTTTCGACCCTATTAGAAAAACTCTTTCTAATTTAAATCAACTAGGTCTGGCTGCACACCTATCTGACCCCTTGATGATAAATTTCCAAGAAAATCATTATGGAAAAACCTCAACCTTTCTGTCCAACCCGGTTTTAGCTCAAATCCCAACTATAAAAGGCAATAAAAAGCCAATTATAATTGAGGAAGATCAAAAAAGTCCAAAAATAACCAAAACTGGAAACGAATTGCCTGGAATCACTGCAGACGTATTGCCAGCTGCGGTAGTTTCGCCTCCAGCTGATAAAACTTTGCCACCTGCAAAACCGACAGAAGATTCCAAACGCAAGCCCAAATATTTTTTGGATCCAGTTTTGGTTGCTGAGTATATGGCTCAGCATAAGTGCACCGAAGCATCTGCGAAAACAGCTTTACGCAGAAAAGCTCAAAAGGCCTCTGAAACCGAGTCGCAAAGAAATAAGCGACTTGAAAAGCAGCGAAAGGATAGGCAGCGTTCTAGGGGTCAGGAGTCTAAGGACTCAAGAGGCATAAGGAAGGAAAAAGACCGTGAGCATAAAGATGCTACTCGGCAATCTGAGACTACCGAAGAACGGGAAATCAGATTGAACAAGGACAAAGTTGGGCACTCTGAGGCCTATTACAATAGGACCTTCAAAAAGGACCCAAAATACTTCCGTATTGCTTTTAAGCCCATAGATGAGGTGGATTTCGACTCGGAGATAATCCACCTCAAATATAAGGATAATCCGTGTGAGCATTGCGGGGCGTACAAATTACCCTTAGAGCCACCTGGATTGTATTGCATGAATGGCAAGGTTAAGCTCCCTGAATTTGAACGCCCAGGGGAGGAAATCGCCAGTTTATATGAGGGTAATGACGAATATGCAAAAATGTTCGCTAAATTCTCAAGGTGTCTTAACACAGGATTTGCTTTCAGTAATATGCACTGTACTGAGCTTCCAATCGGTGAAGTGAAGCCGAGTATGAAAATTCATGGGTTTTCGTATCAAACGATGGTCCCACTTAAGCCGCAAGCAGGCCAAAGACCTAGATATCCGCAGGTGCACATCTTTGATAAGGAGACCCAAAAACTCGAGAGGGAAAAATTTGAGTTCGAGCCTCGGTACCGTGCAATTCTGAACTATATCCAGGCTAAGTTCAATGATTTCATCCCGGATGAGAATATTCTATCAAGAACTTTCAAAACGGGATACGAAATGCTCGAACAGATGCCCGAATATAGGCTGGTGTTAGGGGATTGTCTGCCTGCCAATAAAACTCATCTCCTCCCTACGGTATCTGAAATAGCGGGGCTCTACCAAGAGAAGGATATTAAGGAACTTGGGAGGGTCATTTTAGTGAGAAAACGGGCAGGCAAAGAAGGATACGTCCGTGTTGACTTCCTAAGCCCGTTTTATGAACCTCTGGGCTATCCCCTTATTTTCAATTATGGCCAGAATGGGTGGAGCCGTTGGAACCCGAAAACAGAAACTGGCCATAAAGAAACTTTGTTGCAGTATATCAAGTACTATTTAATGGTCCGGGACAATTTTTTCAACCCTCTTATATTGAGCGGTAATCTGTTGCACCAGTATGCGATAGACATGAAAATGCGTCTGGATTACATTAATTTCCAGTTTCATGTTAAGCATCAGCAAAGGATTAAGGGGTCATATAGGTTTGAATCGGTCGACACTCTAAAGGATTGTGAAAATCCTGCAGAGGTTGGAGTCGGCGTCGTCCTGTCCGAATCAACTCCTGGGACTCCAAAGTGGTACAAAAAATTGTACCGAGATTCAATGGCACTGGTCAGAGAATTTGGATGTCCAGACCTTTTTGTGACCATGACCTCCAATTCTAAACTGCCTGAAATAGAAGAATTATCTCGCAATAATAAAGATGAAACTGCAAAATTTAGGCCTGATCTAATTTGCAGGAGTTTCATGGAACGTGTGAGGCTTCTTTTTGATGTGAAAATCAAAAAGAGAGGTATTTTTGGTAAATGTGTTGCATACACTTACAAAATAGAATTTCAGAAAAGAGGCCTCCCACATGTCCACGCTTTAATTTGGTTGGCCGAGGCCGATAAGATTTCATCCACGGAGGATGTTGATAGTCTCATTAGCGCTGAAATCCCGACATGGGATACAAAAAATCAGAAGCTGGGCTATAATTTTGTGATTACAAAAATGATCCACGGTCCTTGCGGTGTTTTTAATCCCCGGTGTCCTTGTATGAAGCAGTGTAAAAAGTCCAAAAACGGAACTTCTTGCTCTAAGATGTTTCCGAAGGACTATAACAATGCGACCAATTTTAACGAGGCTAACTACCCTAAATACAGGCGTAGAACGCCCGATAATAATGGTGGACAGGGGGAAATTCATCAGAAAGGTAAAAAGAAGTGTGTGGTAACAAGCAGGGATGTTGTTCCACACAATATTTTTCTTGGGATCATATTTCAGTGCCACATTAACGTAGAGGTGGTGGCCGGGGTCACTATATTTCAATATATTTTTAAATATATACTAAAAGGTGCCGACCACATCAACTATGAGGTGGAAAAGGTCTGTGATGACCAGGAGAACCCTGTGGATGACCAGGAAAAGGACGAGGTTAGGATACACCTTAGCGGTAGGTATATGTCCAGCGTTGAGGCGATGTGGTGGTTACTCTGCCTGGCCCAATACAAGAATGTACCCCTCTATCCTAAAGCTGGATATCCACCTCGAAGGGAAACAAAAAGTTTTTTATGACCCCAAGTTAGCTAAACCCGATTCAAAAACCCTGGAAAAACTATCCAAGACGAAATTGACCGAATTTTTCACTCTCAATCGAGAAGATGAAAAGGCCAACAATTTTTTGTATTTGGATATTCCGAAATTTTACGTCTGGATGGTCCAAGAAAGGTTTTGGAAGCGTCGAGTACAGGGCGAGAATGATCCTGAGTTCGGCATGCCCAGGGGTGATCAGATATCCCGCATGCCGAACATTTGACCAAACTCAGGTGGTAATCAGGAAACCTTCGCCCTCTACCTTTTGCTTTTAAAAACAAAAGGTCCCAAGTGCTACACCGATCTCAGAACAGTAGGCGATCAAGTTTTTCCGACCTTCAACGAGGCAGCAGTATTCCGCAAGCTCATGGAGGAGGACAACGAAATCAGTTTAGTATTGCATGATGCTCAGATTTCGATGAGCCCTCGCATGATGCGGAGGATGTTCGCAATGCTTATCCACTTTTGGAAGCCGACTGACGCCCTGTCACTGTGGAATGACCACAAAGACTGGATGTCACATGATTTAGCCCGAGCAGACCCCACTGCTGATGTGGATATCATACACAATAGGGCATTGCACCAGGTTTACGCTTACCTGCTAAATTACGGCACCAAAATGGATACTTGCAACCTTCCCCAGCCAATCGAGGAGGTTAGAGTGCCCGAGAATCAGAAAATTGGGATTTCTTATGAGAGCACAGCAAGCTCGGAGTCCATTTTGGAGGTTGAAAACTCCCTGAATGCTGATCAGCGGGCATTCTATGACTCCGTATTGGAATCGGTGAGGCAGAATTCGGGAAAAAACTTTTTCGTGGACGCACCCGGGGGAACTGGCAAGACTTATCTTATCAATGCGATAGTAGAAAAGGTTGCCAGTGAGGGTTACAAGGTGACTGCTTGCGCCTCATCTGGCATTGCGGCACTATTGCTTAAAGGCGGCACAACCTTGCACTCAAGGATGAAGTTGCCTTTGAATCCGCAAGATAAAACAGCGATTAGTATCCAGAAGGGATCAAAACTCGCAAAGGAACTTGCGAAACTTGACCTGATTATTTGGGACGAGGCCCCCATGTTCAATAGGGACCTGATGGAGTTTTTGGATAAAACTCTAAGATTCGTCCGCGGAGGGGTGGAACCACCCAAGAAAACCTTCGGAGGTGTCACCATGTTACTCTCCGGCGATTGGCGACAAGTTCTCCCAGTTGTTCTCAATGGAGAGCGACCACAAATTGTCGCTTCTACTTTAAAAAATCACCCATCGTGGGATTCTTTCAACATTTTCAACATTCTATAGAGGGTTGGTGCGCAGTAAGTGCGACGACGCTCTCGGAGAGGCTCTGGGCATGGAGGAAGACGAGCTAGCCAGTCTGTTCGGTAGGACGTTTGGCCCGGGACCGATGGACAACTTCTAAAAGTCCCTGGCTTGGCAGTGCTACCGAGGAGCTCTACCCGTTCGGGACAAGATCTACAGACACGGGCGCCCGGATAAGGACCCCTCGAAGAAGATCTGTCCGAGATGCGTGCGTGACGAGGAAACCGTCGCGCACGCATTCGTACACTGCCCGGACGTTGCTGACCTGTGGGGATATGTGGAACGACTACTGTTTCGGGTGGGACCAATCCGGTTGACCACCGAGTACATTGTCATGATCAAATCGCCTCCCCCCTTCAAAAACGAAGGAGAGGCGGTTTTCCTCTGTGTGGTAGCTATGGCGAAAGAGGTTGTATGGTGGACGAGGTTGAAAGGGCTGAGGTCAGACACTTCTCTCCGGCGTTATTTTTTTTGTTTTTTTTTCAAGTACCATTTTAGAAGAAGGATCAGAATGGAGAGAGAGGTGCTCTACCCCAGCAAGTTTTATGAAAGGTGGGTGAAAGTGGCGAGAATGAGCCGAGTGAATGGGCCTTCTCTCTATATCAGCCTAAAGGTGAGAGAGGAGAGGAAGGGAGCACCCGCTCTTTGTACTCCTGAGGAGGAGGGTTGCACATTTTTTTCGGGGGTGTGTGTGACCCACGTCAACGCCCCTTCCCCATTGAGGACTTCGATTGTTGAATTTGATTTGTTATATGTTTTTACACGTCCATTGAAATGTATGTAAACTCCCCTCTTGTATTTGTCCCAATCTTTGATGTCCTGGTGGCAAATAAAAGAAAGTTATCTATCTATCTATCTATCTATCTATCTATCTATCTATCTATCTATCTATCTATCTATCTATCTATCTATCTATCTATCTATCTATCTATCTATCTATCTAATCTAGCTGTCGTCTGTTCTACAGTGTGGATGTAATTCACTTCGCGCAGAAGTCTTGTTCAAATTTATTGCGGAAATTTTGTGAGTTCAAATTTAATTTTGATACTATTGTGTAGCTTGACCCCCCGTCTGAACTGTCAGACGGTGGGTCAGCTCATCTTTACCCCTCCTAGAGGTGAAAAACCTGTTTTTTTTATTTTGTGGCAAAAAAAAAAAATTTTTCAATCGTCTGACAGAAATGTTAAACGAAGCGAACGAAAATAGTGGTGGGGGGACAGCGGTAAGAGTTGTAAGCTCGCACGCTTTAGTCCCCCCTTCCTTCCCAACTAACGTCATAGAGAAGGAAGGAAAAGATAAAATAAAAACAAACGAATCTGCGGAGAAAAATGACGAAAACACAAATCTGGACATGGATTCCAACAACGGAAAAAAAAAATTTGAAAAATTGCATGACAATATTAATACCACAAACAAAGACACAACAAACACAAAAATAACATTTGAAAACAACATCATAACAGAAAGCAAAGCAGACGACAGAGTCAACAAGATTTCATTTGCACAAACAACAAAGAAATCTTTGACATATATACCCGAAAATATTTCAGATGTGGCACGAAGAATCACAGACACCAAACAATACATAAGTGAAGGAGAGAATGGTGTTTTATCGGTAAAAAATGCTTCAAGAACTCACCAAAGACATTGAAAGTCGAACAGTCGTGTTCCGCACCATCAACAACACTTCAAAAAAACCTGAACAACCTTCTCAAGCAGATATCAAAACAGTACTCACAGAAGTACTTAATGAAACCACTTTCATAAGAAAAGACAGACTGTATGGAAGCCTAGCAATTATTATGAAGAACGAATCGGCGCCAAAAAAATGTGCTTTGTCACCGATTCGTTTGAAAAATTTTACCTTTTATCCATCTTATATGGGTAAAAGAACTCAACGCATATGGCTGGATGCAATGATGCCAGATGTGGACTACTGCTGGCTCATAGCTGGCTTCATCGATCCAGTGAATGACAACGTGATTTCCATTGGGAAAACCACAGGCAATGCGTTCAGTGGAACAGGTATAGAGCTGGTAGTGCAAATGAAGCCTGAACGCATCGCCCAAATACCCGACATGATCCTATTAGAGGGCCACGGGTATATAAACATTAGCGTGGAGGGGAGAAGGCCGTCCTGTCATATCTGTGCAGGCAGAGGGCACCTGAAGGCCGCTTGTCCCCAACTCAACAAAAAGAAAACCCTGCTACCAACACCAGCTCCACCACCACCACCACCACAACATATAAACAAACAACAAAACTCAGTCCCACCCAACCCGTCCCTCAGTAAAACTACACCACCACCACCACAACACAAACAGTCACAACACATTACCCCAAAACAAAATACAGGCCCACCCAACCCTCACTCAATAAAACAACACAACCACCGCAGACACAACACACAACACAGTCTAACATAGTGACATCCATCTCCCCCACAAAGAAAACCAACACGGAAACATTACCAGCAAACATACCTCTTCCCTCCAACACTGAAGATAACCCAACGAATTCGGAGGAAGAAACGGAGTCCTTCAGACAGATTAAAAGGAAAAAAAGAAAACATGTGCAAAACACACAAGGCCAAACAACCCCCACCCAAATGTCAACACAATCCAACAAAACAGAAAACACCCCTCCAGCAACAAACAAAACCAAACCTGCCCCTCCCCTCTTCGAAACACTCACACCATCCGAAAAAAAGACATTACACTATACTTACATCAACAGAAACAATAATAAATTAAATGAACTCATAAACAATAATCCTTCGGTACAAACCGAAGGTGTAAACTTTGTTTCTTCAGAAAACTACCCACATTTAAAATTAATAAAGATCCCAATGAACCTCTACCAAAAACTAAAAAAGGATTTTAAGGAGGACGTAGGACCACCCTCTGTCAAACCCATAAACCGCGTCCTACTAAAAAGCTTCCCCCCTCCCCTTCCCCTCCCCAACACAACTCCAAACACCCCAACCCCACCACACACTGACGCCCCCACACCACCACAAGACACCCCTTCACCCAACACCCCCGACCCCATGGAAGTCGTGCGACCCGAACCCCGGGAAGCGGAAAGGTAGGTCTCTACACTCTCCTTTGGCTCTGCCGCCCACATGGATGTGTTAAGAGTAGGATGTTTGAATGCACGTGGCCTGGGCTCAACTTGGAAGCAAGCAAAGCTTCTAAATGACCTCAGGTCATGTGGTATAAATGTAATGGTTATCTGTGAGACTCGGATCAGCGTCGTGCGGCAGCTGGCCCCTACCTTCGATGACTTTGAGGTGCATGCATATCTCTGTCAACCTGGAGGTGGGGGTGGGGTTGTCGAACTGCTGCAAAAACACTTGGGTCTTGCCGTACAGGTTGTGCACTCGGACCCGGAGGGTCGTTTGTTGGTGCTAGACGTTGGCAGTAGTGAAGGTGCGGCCTTAAGACTGGTCGCCGTCTACTCCCCTTTCGGAGCTGAACGGCCCGACTTCTTCCAGCGTTTAGAGACTTTTCTGGGAACGTCGCGTTCCCTGCTTCTAGCGGGGGATTGGAATGACATCCTAGATGCACGTTGGGACTATGCAGGAGCATGTCCTAATAGAGGGGGGGGTGTAACAGCCTCAAGGGGTTACTCGACCGTTTTAACTTGGTCGATAGATATCGACTAGATTTTCCAACTGTGCCTACCTGGACTTGGAGAAACCACAGTGGTCAATCTAGATCGTACTTAGATAGATTCTTAGTTAGAAGTAAGGATAGGGACATATTAAGCTGTCCAGAAATGCGCACGGTTGGCTACACGGATCACAAATTAGTGACCTGCGTAGTCAATCTCGAGAAAACACATAAACAGGGTCCCGGTTACTGGAAACTTAATTTGTCTTTACCGGCAAAAGAGACTTACAGAAACCGGATTAGCAGATTAGTTAAGGAGAGGTTGACGGGTGCAATCGTCAACAACCGATGGTGGGCATCTCTCAAAAGAGAGATTAAAACAGAATCAATAAGTTATAGCAAGATGTTAGCTGCCGATAGGAATAGAAACGAGAAAGAATTAACAGGTAAATTAGAAGAGGCAA
Organism: Eledone cirrhosa; assembly: GCA_964016885.1. Classification (NCBI taxonomy): domain Eukaryota; kingdom Metazoa; phylum Mollusca; class Cephalopoda; order Octopoda; family Eledonidae; genus Eledone; species Eledone cirrhosa. The sequence continues at coordinate 358,655,352 of OZ024740.1, forward strand.
TCAAGAGCGAAGATGTGGCCAGAGTGCTGGAATCGAGGACGGCCTTGAACCAGTTTTTCGATGCAAAGCACGAAGGCTGCGTCATTCGAAGTAAAATACGTGCTCTAGGTAATGAGGAGGCCAAAGCCGTTGGCTGGGCCCGCGTGACAGAAGCTAAGAGTGGAAATCGATCCACCATCCGGTCGTTGCAAGACGAAGATGGACGGGTGATCCGGGAGCCTAAGCAGATGTGCGAGGCCTTTCAAAGGCACTTTGCCCGATTGTTCGGGGGAGGCGAGGGTCCGGGCGGGGACGTGGATTTCGGTCCATACCTCGACGGCCTGCCGCGTCTCTCGAGTGAAGAGGCAGAGTCCTGCGAGGGACCAATCTCGGCTGATGAGATCGGAGATGCGCTGAGCCAATGCAACAGACGCAAATCTCCAGGTCTCGATGGTACACCTTACGAACTTTATTTAGCAATGCCGGTCTTCTTCTCCGAACTCCTCGAAGCGGTCTACTGCAATTGGGAGCAGAACGGGAGAATTCCTTGTTCTGTAGCCAAGGGCGTAGTCACGCTGGTGAGGAAGGACGAGAACAAGGGAGATAGTATAAATAATTTTCGGCCCATAACCCTGCTAAACACAGAGTTAAAGATTTTGGCCAAGGTGTTAGCAAAGAGGTTGGCGCTTGTCGTGGGTGGCCTGGTGGGAGATGCGCAGACATGTGCTATCCCATCCAGGTCCATTCACGATAACCTCCACCTCATGCGATACATCATAGAGAGGGTTGGCAACAAACCCGGCTTCGGTGGGGCCCTGATCAACTTGGATCAGTCTAAGGCCTTCGATAGGGTCGACCATGGTTACCTGGATGCGGTGCTAGCGGCGGCTGGGTTCGGTCCTGTTTTCAGAGGCTGGATCACTGCCTTACATAGCAACCACATCTGTTCTAGGATCAAGGTGAACGGATACCTTTCGAAGCCGTTCGAAATCACACGATCCATTCGACAGGGGTGCCCTCTCTCCTCCCTTCTGTACGTATTGACTCTCGAGCCTTTACTGAGGAAGTTGGAGTTGTTGCAGGGTATCCCCCTGGAACCAGGATTGAGAAAAGCGGTGTCGGCCTACGCCGATGACGTAACAGTAATGGTATCGACCGACTCGGAGATCGAGGCGATCGGTACCTTACTGGAGGATTACGAAAGGTTGTCAGGAGCGAAACTGAACCGGGAAAAATCCATCGGGCTGCAACTCGGAACGTGGAGAGGCAGACCGATGCCTCCCGACGGTGTCGTCGGACACTGGACGGAGGGCCCGGTAAAGTTGCTTGGGGTCTGGTTTGGACCGGACCTCCAGGTGGAAAAGAACTGGAACGAGGTTACGAACAAGGTGTTTGCACTAACCCAGAAATGGGCCAAGTGTAAGCTGTCCCTAAAAGGCCGGGCGGAGGTGGAGAACATTTATATAGCGTCCGTCACTTACTACCGCCTGACTGTCGTGCCTTGCCCTAAGGAAACACTCACCACCATGGAACGCATGCTCTTCCAATTTCTTTGGAAGAAGCGCCCTCCTATGGTGAGAAGATCCATCTGCTGCCAACAACCTTCGAAAGGAGGGCTGGGGATGCCGTGGTTGATGATACGTAGGTACGCATTAAGGCTACGGCACCTACAGGTATTCCTCACTGGTCAATCGGTGTGGGCTCCGTTCGTGAAACGAGCCTTTCCGAGACTCGTCTCGCTCACCGAGCTGCAGTCCTGGGTCAAGCAAAGATCCGGAAAACTGGGAGACTGGCACACTGAGTGTGCTCAGGCGCTCAGGGCTCTCTGGCAAGCGGGCCAGGCCATCGGTGGAGAATCCACCTCATCATTCTATAGAGGGCTGGTGGCTAGCAGAGGCGATGACACGCTTGGAGAGTCGCTGGACATGGAAGAAGACGAACTGGCCAGCCTGTTCGGTAGGACTTTCGGCCCAGGACCAATGGACAACTTCCAGAAGTCACTGGCCTGGCAGTGCTACCGAGGGGCTCTACCCGTTCGAGAGAGGCTCTACAGACACGGGCGCCGGGGCAGGGATCCCTCAAAAAAGATTTGCCCTAGATGCGTGCGTCACGAAGAAACCGTTGCGCACGCATTGGTGCAATGTCCGGGCGTGGCTGATCTGTGGGGCTACGCCGAACGACTGCTGTCGCGGGTGGCGCCGATTCAATTGACCGCCGAGTCCGTGATGACAATCAAACCGCCTCCCCTCTTCACAAAGGAAGCAAAGGCGGTTTTTCTGTGCGTAATAGCCATGTTGAAAGAGGTTGTTTGGTGGACACGATTGAAAGGTCTGAGGTCAGGCAACTTCCTCTCTGGCCATAGTCTGGTCTACTTCTTCCGATATCACTTCGGAAGAAGGATAAGAATGGAGAGAGAGGTGCTTGGCCACAGGCAGTTTTATGAAAGGTGGGTGATAGTGGCGAGAATGGCTCGTGTAAATGGGCCTTCTCTGTGTACCATCCTGTAGGTAAAGAAGTAAAGGAGAGGGGAGCACCTTCTCCATGTGCTCCCCGGGCAAAGGATTGCACCCTTTTTGGGGGGTGTGTGCAACCCCCATCACGTCCCTTCCCTTTTAAGGTTATTTTAGATTATTTTCATTTTATACCCTTTTTACTCGATTGTATGTAAACTCCCCCTTTGTATTTGTCCCTTCTTTTTATGCCTTTATGGTAAATAAAGAAATATATCTATCTATCTATCTTTCTATATCTCTCTCTCTCTCTCTCTCTCTCTCTCTCTCTCTCGCTCTCTCTCTCTCTTTCTCTCTCTCTCTCTCTCTCTCTCTCTCTCTCTCTCTCTCTCTATATATATATATATATATAACAAAGAGGGAGTGGTAAGACCCCAGGTGGACTATAGCGCACCAGAGTACTCAATACTTAGGGTAGTAACGTCAGATCGGATCTAGCTGTCGAAACGGCCGGAGCTCAACCTTCAGGGTCCTGACTCCTTTCCTATTACCCACTCTACTACCCTAAGTATCGAGTATTCTGGTGCGTTATGGTCCACCTGTTTACTTACCACACTTTCTTTATTATATATATATATATATATGTGTGTATTAACCTTGGTCTTCCACTTCTAGTGTGTCCATGTAGGGACTCCCAAAGGAGCACTGAGTGCAATGTCAACTCTGGATGTCGGTGAGCATGTCCAGCTAACCTCAGTCTCCTCTGTGTCACTTTTGAGCTGACTTTTGGGATGCTCCCATACAGCTCTGAGTTTTTCATCCTCAGTGTATACTGATTAATGTTCAGAGCCATCCTCAGCATTCTCGTGTAGCACCCATCCACCATCTGAGTGAGTTTCTTGGTCAGTGTCCAAGTCTCAGACCCATACAGCAGCACAGACTCCACTACAGCAATGAACAAGGACAGACAATGAGGGTGGTCGACTAGCAGTATCGGTAGAGCGTCGGAAATCATGCTTAGTGGCCTATAGGTACGGCCCTTTACGCTCTGAGTTCAAATCCCCCGAGGTTAGCTTTGTCTTTCATCCATACGGGGGCGTTAAAATAAAGTAAAGTACCTGTAATGCACTGGGGTTGATTTAATCGACTTTCCCCCCCAAAATGGCTAGCCTTTTGCCTATAGTAGAAACCCTTATATAGTTAGAATAATATTTGTTGTTAGATTTGCAGGAGTGGAAATTATTTAAGAAGCAATACCAAGCAGTTCGCATTTTACATAAATATAAATATTTACGAAGTATATGTCAACTACGATTAATATTAATCAGGTTCTAATGTACAGTTTGTGTGTAGAGTTGAATTGACTGTGTTCATTGTATTTTGTTTATAACTCTCATTTTAAAGGAAATAAGTTATTTGACTTCACGTGGTAAATTAAATTTTAGTAAAGCGGTGTTTGTGTAGTCTGGCAATGTTGATTTCGCTAATGTCACCTGTTCAATAATTGTCCTGATTCATAGTGTGCCGAATCCTTCTTACAATTATCTAGAGCACTGGTTCTTAACCCATTTCGGCCAAAGGCCCCCTTTTACCCCTCGAAATCACGAAACGCCCCCTACCCTATTTTTCCATTTTTCAATATGCTACTGATTTTGATATCAGTAGATTACTGGGCCAAATCAAGTTGTGTTAGATTCTTTTAAAAATTATTTAAAAAATACTCGTACGAATTAAGTACAAAAAAGTTTCAGTCCAAAACAAAAACAGGATTTTTTCCTAGAGTGCTTAAAATTATTTGTGACTAATCCCGGTCTTTTAAAAAAAAACCGCGATAATATTGCTATATGCTGAACTCCATACACATTTGTAGAGTTTTATTCGGAATGTTTTGACCGCTGTTTCTTGTAAACAGACATTCGTCTCATTCTGACGTCACCAGCCATGTTCTCCATGTGTCTTTAATTTTCATAATTCCGCACGAGGTGAACGAGCCTGCTTTTAAATTCCCTTTCTGGCAATTTTTAGGAGTGGTTTTGGTTATCGCGTTGAGCTCTACTGATGAACGACTCCAACCGTGACTAACCCCACTGAAAAGTTTCGTGAAATAGTCTTTTTAAGACTATATAGAGCATTTGTAGTTTTTCCAAATTGAAGGATGAGTATTTAAACTTTTTATTCTGAGTTAAGACTCTATTGGTTTTTTTCCCTGGATTTCACAAAATCTGTGGATAAAATCTCTGTCTTGATTTTTTTTTTTTTAAATTGAATTTGAATTATTTTCCCATATCTTACGTTAAATATTTTCCATTTTGACGTTATAGTCACTTATATACTATGAAATACTGTTGGCTTTTTGCTCACATTAATATCTCTATTTTCATATATATATATATATAAAATAAGTAAGTCAGATATGTAAAATTTGGCTTCGTTTATTGTAAATTATAAATTTACTGCTATATATATTTCGGTGACAGCCATCATTGGTTGTGACCTCTTCAGGCAGTCCGAATTGGTGTGGAAAAGACAGATACACATGTTGTTGAGGTGAGTTTCACTCCGTCATTACATCGATATGTCCATTACATCGGTGTGTCGTTATTCCTCTGAGGAACTGGAATCATATGCGCTTGAACAAACGAATTTCAGCGTCATAGGACACGCTCGTATCCCATTGGTCATTTGAGAGACCATTCCTCAGTCAAAAGCCTATAGAAATTCTTCTGAGGCAAGTCAGCCTATTATAGGTGTTTTTGTCAGAACGGAAGCTCAAACTGGACAGGACCCCGTACTCACTGGCCTGGTCCAAAATCAGGAAAGTACCACCTGATAGATGGAGATCTGGCATCTGTAACCTATGTCAGAGCGAGGTCCTCGAGATACTCAGTGGTGGAAGCAGGCTAATCAACCTCAGGACCGACTTCTTTGGTACATGTAGACACCTCAGGGCCGAAACTTTCCTCAAGCTATATGGATAATAACACCACATTGGGATGGGAACTTCCCTCAAGCTACAGGGACAGTAGCCCCGTCACACCGAGCCCAAGGTAAACTACCCTCTACACATTCCTCACCTCTACTCCCGCTTCGATCGACTCCTATAGCAACACACCTACTTAGCAGCTAAAACCATGCCTCACACCGCTGTAGTCAGCCCCTCTCTCTCACTTCCTTAACCAGAACTCAAGTTAGCTGACACTAAATGATGATATAAATAAATGAAGTACGTCGGTGGAGTCCTATCCACTGTGCAGACAGGCACCCCAAGTTTTTGACCAACGGGCCTCAACACCCAACCCCGGCTTGTGACCCGAATACCCGGAGGATATCCTGCCTCGAACCCGACCCCTTCACACGCATGAGTCAGGGATAAATACCACAAGTAAAAAGGAAGCGCCATTTACAACCACTTACCCCTCTCTCCACCTCCAGAGGGGACTTTGACCCTGTATCGGTGTGTGTGTATCCAAATGTGAGCATATTTGAAATTATGTGTATACGTGTATGTATGCGTGTGTGTGACGGTGTAGACGCAATATGGGAATGCACCTGAGCTTGTGTTTGTGCGTGTGTGCTTGCAACGGTATGCGTTGAAAAACATACACGCATATGTACTTAATGCTGAAATAAGAATTGTAGTCCTTTCTATAGACTTTTGACGGAGGAATGGTCTCACAACTGACCAATGGGATACGAGCGTGTCCTATGACGCTGAAACTCGTTTGTTCTAACTCATATGATTCCAGTTCCTCGGAGGAATAACAACACACCCAGGATCTGGACATATCGATGTATTGACGGAGTGAAACTCACCTCAACAACATGTGTACCTGTCTTTTCCACACCAATTCGGACATATCGCTGAATTGATGGAGTGAAACTCACCTCAACAACATGTGTACCTGTTTTTTCCACACCAATTCGGGCTGCCTGAAGAGGTCACAACCAATGATGGCTGTCACCGAAATATATATAGCAGTAAATTTATAATTTATAATAAACGAAGCCAAACTTTACATATTTGACTTACTTATTCTACATTACCCCGGAGTAAACAAACCAACCTGCGTACTTCGTCGAGTTCTCCATTCTGCATACTAGGTGTCGGTAAACAACCAACATATACTCAAAATTTATATATATATATATATATATATATGAAGAGAGAAAGGGGGAGAGACAGAGAGAGTAAGAAATGTATGTGTGTGTGTTTGGTACACGTCTATCTATCTATCTATCTATCTATCTATCTATCTATCTATCTATCTATCTATCTATCTATCTATCTATCTCTCCAACAGGGGGTTCAAACATGCGGCCCGCGAACCACTTTTCTATGGCCCGTGGTAGAACCAATATTTCAGATTCCATTATAACTGGTGAAAAAAAGCTGGTGGAATCGTTAGCACATCTGGCGAAATGCTTAGCGGTGCTTCTTCCGTTTTTACGTTCTGAGTTCAAATTCCGCCGATCTCAACTTTGCCTTTCATCCTTTTGGGGTCGATAAATTAAGTAACAGTTGTGAACTGGGATCGATGTAATCGACGGGACCCTAAACCCTAAATTTCATGCCTTGTTCCTATAGTAGAAATGATTATAACTGGTGAAAATCATCACCCACAACCACGTTTGGCCCACTGTACCTCTCCTCCAGGACGTAATGGCCCTTTTATGTCCTTGAGTTTGAGACCCCTTTTCTACACACACACACACATATATATATACACTTTACTTATTTTCTGTCTCTGGACTACGCTCATGCTGGAGCATCACCATGGTAAGTTATGGGGACGTCAACAAACCAACAAGCATTGGTGGGAGGGCAAACACAAACGCAAAGACACACAGAGACATATATACATATATACGACGCGCTTCTTTTAGTCTCGGTCTATCAAATCCACTCACAGGGCTTTGGTCGGCCCGAGCAGTGGGACTGAACCCGGAAACGTGGTTGGGAAGCAAGTTTCTTGTCACACTGCGCATATATATATATATATATATATATATATATATATATATATATATATATATATATATATATATATATATATATATATATATATATATAAAGAATGAATAATAACAGGTAGACATCATAAAAAGGTAATTTATTCTGTGTGCTTACAAATGTTTCCACGGTGGTACTACAGCCTAGTTATGCTATGTGCAAATTTACAAGTATTTGCAGAACTCAAATATCCAATGCTGTGACCACTGTATCCTCAGAGCAAAATGGTAATTGTACATTTTACCATTCTGCTCTGAGAATACAGTGGTCACAGCATTGGATATTTGAGTTCTGCAAATACTTGTAAATTTGCACATAGCATAACTAGGCTGTAGTACCACCGTGGAAACATTTGTAAGCACACGGAATAAATTACCTTATTATGATGTCTACCTGTTATTATTCATTCTTTATATACACTCTGGAATACAGAAGGATCAGGAACTAAGTTTCTTCAACAATTCTTCCATAACTCGTAGAGTAACCTCTCACCGTACGTCAACCATATCCAGTGTAGTAATTAACCATTACTACATCTTGGATAATCCTATACCTAATATATATATATATATATATATATATATATATATATATATATATATATATATATATATATATATATATATTATCTTCATCTTACAGACCCACACTCCCCCCGGCCTGACTCCCCACCCTTATTCCTTTAGCGTTCGACCCCCCCACTTATCCCCCACTAACACCACTAACACACCCCTCCTTTTCACCGCCCACCCCACACTAACAATACTAACACCTCCACTCCACCCCTCATCTGACCCCCCCTTCCCCAACTAACATACTAACATCCCTTCCCTCCCCTCTTCTCCTCCTCCCCCTCCTTATCACACGCACACACGCACCCACTTACACCACCCACCCCACACGCAACTAACATCACTAACACCCCCCAACCCCACGCACACGTATCCACACACCCTCGTACACCACCAACTCTACACACCCTACCACCACTAACCCCCACTCACACCTGCATTCCACCCCTCCCCACCTCCCGTATACTAACACCCACTAACACCTCTTCACCAAACTACACACACACCAGTACACCACACTCCCTCCATAGAACCACACACACCCTTCTCTCCCCGCTCCACACTCACTCATCCCACTAACACCCCTACTAATACACACACACACACACACACACACCCTCCTCACTCCAACTCTCACACCTACCCATCCTCGCCTCCCTACCATTCCACCGACTATGCCCTTCCGACCACCTCTCAGCACCAACTGACCACAGCACTCCCACTGTTGACCACTTCCTGTTGCGCGCGCACCCCACATCTCTCCTCTTCCGACCACCGCTTCTTGGATTACCCACACGCGAAATTGACTTCTAACCAAATCTCCAAACATCCGTGGAACTTACCAACTTTTCAACCATCCTCTTACGCCATCACCTATATAACTCACCCACACATACACCCCCAAACATTTTTTTTATCCACACGCCACCCACACCCACAACACGCTTAAACCACACACACGTGCTTCCCACCACATATTTACACCCTCAGCCTCCTGATTCCTCTCCCCCCACCCCCTATCCACACACGCACAGACACTCCGACCCACAAAAACACCCCCCACACACACCTTCCTGAACATGCAACCCCGTTCTTCCCCCAACCCTCACTTTCACATACACACACACACACACGCACACCTAACCACACACACCACCTTCAGCCCTCCCTGCTCGGACACCCCGTCTCTTTCTCCCCACTCCACCCGCCACCACCCCTACTCACCCCACACCCTTCCACCACCTGTTTACCCCCCTTTTAATTTCAGTTTATTTTGATCATGCCTTTATTTTAAAATTTTCTCATTCCTTGTATTTTGATCATGCTTTATTTTTATTTATTATATTTGTTGTCTTTATTTGTTAATTTTTCATTCGCACCGTTTCCTTTCGCTATATGTCTCTCCACCACTCCCCTACACACCTTTTGAACTCTGTTCCCACACACTTCTCACCTGAAGAAGGGCTTATGCCCGAAACGTCGTCCCCCACCTACCCCCCACTCTCCTGAGCGTGAATTTAATAAACATTTATTGTACTGCCTCTCTGTTCTGTCCCTGTTCAATTTTTCATTATATATATATATAAACAATTAAGTTAAAAATGTACATCCACATATGTATACTGAAATACTAGTATGCATATGAATACACACACGTATACATATGTAGATGTACCAAGTCTTTCACTGGTCACTTTACTGTGAGTGGCCAGCTATTCTGTATGTAAACACACAGACAAACCGGTTTTTAGAGTCATACTGGTTTTTGAGGAAACACCTTTCCTCTATTCTCCAGAAAGCCAGACAAGGAATATTGAACTAGTTTCGTTGTTGTTACAACTCATCAGCAATATTTACCTATCTACCGGCCTTTCTGGAGAATCGTAAAAGCACATATCGTTATATGCTTTTTCTATGAAAATTAGTAGTGGGCAGACTAATTTGCATAGAGTGTGAGTACGTACCGGTTCAACGGAGACGATAAAAACAAATAACGAAACGAAATTAAATTTCGTTTCGTTTGTAACTCACTTTTGTATGACTGACGCTTAAACAATTAAGTTAAAAACGAAGTTTTTGAGTTACAAACGAAACGAAATTTAATTAGGAATAAGTAAAAATTAGTAATAAGTATTGGTTAGTATTCAGTTTTGGTTTTAAGTTTTTACTGGTTGCGCATTTCTAAAGCTTTTCAAAAATAATTTTGAGATAGAGCGCCCGTGGTGTTTGCTTTAATCTGGATTAGAGCAAACAATACGGGAACAATTTGTCAGCATTTTCTTTTCTTCTTACCACTCGTGTGTTACACCTCTATTCTTTTAAATATATATATATATATATATATATATATATATATATATATATATATATATATATATATATATATATATATATATATATATATATATATATATATATATATATATATATATATATATATATATATATATATATATATATATGATACTAAATTAACCATGAAAATAAAAACAACAAAGTCAAGTTACTTTATAACTTTGTTGTTTTTATTGTTAATTCAATACCTAATATCTGACTCTGTATCTAAATGATTAACTCAGTGAAACACAGAACTTCTCTGTGGATTTTACTGCATTACATTGAGTTCTATCTACGGTACGCACCCTACCACCAGAGGTAGACCAGACTGAAAAAGGAAAAAAAAACAAAAAAACAAAAAAATATATATATATATTTATATATATATGTGTGTGTGTGTGTGTGTGTGTGTGTGTTTGTGTATTATATATATACATATATATATATATATATATTTTTCCTTTTTCAGTCTGGTCTACCTCTGGTGGTAAGGTGCGTATCGTAGATAGAACTCAATAAAAAATATATATATATATATATATATATATATATACATCTATATATACATATAACTATATATATAACTATGTAATATATATATATAACTATATAATATATATATATAACTGTATAAAACTACATACATATATTTACGTGTGTATATAACTATACATTTATATGCATGCATTTATATTTAAGTGTGTGTATATGTGACATGATTTATGTTATTTTGGTAAGGCGAGGATTTTGACTCCAGATTTTATTACCTAGGGAGATTAACTACCAAAGATTTTCAACCTAATCAAACACCAACGCCAGCCTGTGTGTGTATATATGTGTATGTATGTATGTATGTATGTATGTATGTATGTATGTATGTATGTTATCTCTTTCTCTTAATTTCCAGTATATTTTTTTTGACCGGCCACCTTCCTGGTGGCAAGGTTGTAAAAGAAAAGAAATTGTCATCCTTTGAATCGCAAAAATGTTTTGCAAATTTTGAAGGTGCCAGCTATCGCAGTCATTTGTAGACTATGGATTAGGGAGCTGCGCTTTTTGTCCGCAAATCCAAGTTCAGTCATACTTTGGTCCAAGCGGATTGGTATATAACCCGTAGCTCCAATAATGATGGGTATGAAGCTAAAGGTGTATCTTGGATACTGGATTTGTAAACTCCTCATCAATGGTCCGTAGATGTCCTCCTTCTCCTGTATTTTTCTGACAACGTTTACATCAAGTGGGCAGCTGATCTCCACAACAGAACACGTTTTCAATGTGTGGTCCCAAACAGCAATATCAGGCCGGTTGTGCTTTAATTTGGTGGCAGTTTTTATTTTCAGGTTCCACCAGTATTCCTTAGTGCCATCTGTCTCAATATATTCTTCCTCGTTTGTTGTTAATTTCGTTTTCAGAAGTGCGTTCCAGATGGTTCTAGCTATCCCATCGTGTCTCATGGGGAGGTAGTAGCGAGATGACAATCTTTCGCAGCTGGCAACAATGTGGCTTACATCCTCGATCTTTGTTTTACATAGCCTACATTTATTGTTAGCTGCTAGCCCTCCTGTTTTGTGCAGCAGATATTTGGTAGGGAGTTCTTGTTCCTGTATTGCATAGAGATATCCCTCAAGGTGTGATGTCATAAACTTGTCGGAACTCCATGCCAGGCTTTTTGAGTGGTTTATCCCCTCCATGGTCTGTGTTTTACGCCTCAAGTATCCATGCACAACTTTTTCTGTAAATTGGTCAATTTTTTTTATCTGTGTGAACATTGAATAGGATCTTCCGATTTCTCTGGGTGAGAGATTTATATCAGGCTTTATTCCATATCTCTCCTCCAGATCAGTGGCTATCCTAATGATATTTTTTTTTTCATGCTCATAAACCTGGGCAAGATGGTTGCCAACATTTTTCCTCTGTTGAAGGTGTTGCTTCAGTGTTACTATCCGGATCTCATATGTTGTTAATATTGATTTTAGACCCCGGCCACCTTCCTAACGTGAGAAGTATAGCCTATCCACATCACCATTGATGTTAAAGTTCCCAGTAAAACTGAGAAGTTTTCGAGTTCTAACATCGATCTCACTTAGTTCTTGCAATGACCAGTTCAGCAGGCCAAATGTTGGCGTTAGAATTGGCACAGCATAAGTGTTGTGGGCAATGTATTTGTTGTACGCTGACAGTTCTGATGACCATATTTTCTTTACTCTTCTGAGGTATTCAGTTCTGGTTCTCTCCTTATTTATGGGTCCATCATATCTGACATTCTTATCCTGTCCAAGATATCTGTAGTTGTCACCTGACTGCAGAGGTTGTATTGTCAGGCCGTTCATCTCTAGATTTCTAGAGGAGGGCACAGCTCTTCCACGTTTTACTGCCAAATATGCACACTTGGACTTACCAAATTTCATTTTGATGTCGGTTGAAAATTGTGTAATGAGGTCCAATTGTTTCTTGATGTCATTGATATTTGGCCCATACAACTTCAGGTCATCAACAAAGAAAAGATGGGAGATACTTCGGGACCCACTTCTTTGTCCACCTTGTTTCCTGAGTAGGTAAGATAGTGGATTCAGTGAGAGAACAAAGAGTAGCACTGGCAAGCTATCACCCTGAAAGATGCCCTTCTGGTAATGTATCTTATCAGTCTCAACCTGCTCCTTCTCACCTCTAAGGATCAAATTGGTGTACCAGTTCTTGGTCAGGCGTTCAAAAGCAGCTACCAATGGTTGTGGGACTTTAGCTAACTGTAAAGCCTTAATAATCCACCCATGAGGTACACTATCAAATGCTTTTTGATAGTCCAGCCACACCACAGTCATGTTTCTGCGATTCTTTGTTGTTTTTTCCTGAATCATTTTGTTAGTTAGTAGGTGATCTATGCAACCGCACACCTCCCTCTTTCCACCAGCTTGCTCAGGTGTTATGATGTTGTTAGTAGCACAGTGATCCTGTAAGAACAGGTTAAGGCACCCAGTATATAATTTATACATGAATATTTTTGGCAGGCAATTGGGCGGTAATTTTTAGCAAGGGTGGTTTGGCTATTTTTGGGAATGAGGAGAGTAGTGGCAGTTGATAACCATCTGGGCAGTTCTTGTGTGCCTTTAATGGTTTCTGTAAACAGCCGTATGAGATCTTGCCGATAGAAAGTGAAATTCTTAAACCAGTATCCTATAATGAGGTCTGGGCCTGGCGATTTCCTATTCGACATTTTCTGTAGAGCTGTTTCCAGTATTGACCCATCTATGTCATTGTTTTGTCTGGACATGTTGGCAGTAGTCCTGTTCCAGTTCTTTTAGCCAATTAGCTTGTCTGTTGAATCCGTCATCCGTTTCCCATACAGATCCCCAGTAGCTCTCAACCTGTTCTTTTGAAGGGGTGTCGTTTACAGGGATTGAGCTTTTGCCACCGAAGCTGCGATAAACTGATTTAGGATCTCTGGCAAACAATCTATTTAGCACTTGTCGTTTATGTGCTGGTGACTTATATTTTAGTCTTTCTGTTGTAGCTGTGAGTTGTTGTTTCAACTGGTGTAATTTGGAGTTCAAAGTTTTAAATTTTGTATCTCCAAATCGTCTCTCTAACTTTTTCTTTAGGTCTTCCTGGTGTCGTGTGAAGTTGCTCTCTATGTTGCATTTCATAACGACTGCGATGTGTGAGATACTTCGTCTCAGGGACAAAATTTTGGTTTTTAAATTTCTCATCGACGCTGGTTCAGGCTTTCTATTTGTATCTTGATTGCGTGGTTTTAGATGTGTGTTATATGATAGCAATGTGACAGCTGAAACATATAACAAAACATTAAGCGTTTCAAATGTCGTTTCTACACCTTTAGATCGTATAGCCTTCAGATAATTGCCAGCTATTTCGTTCACCGCTTCCAATTCCAATTTAGTGGGTTCTTTACTGATTCTGGTGTTGTATGGTCTGTCACTCACATTAAAGCTGTGTATCTCTTGAAACATATCGTTCCATATCGCTTGTAGGGTGTCCACAAGTTTTTGGTGCTCTGTTTGTTCAGTAGAGTCATGAATTTCAGCCTCGTTCTTGATGTGGTGACAATTACTACTAGAGTTAGCTGACCTTTCTCGCTGTTCTTCAGTGGAAGTGGGATGGATTTCAGCAAAATTGTTGGTGAGCTGTTCACTGTTAGCTTTAGCTGACCATTCTCTTTGTCTGTCAGTGGAGGTGGGGTGGTTGTCTACAAGGGCTGTATTTGTAGTATCACTCAATTCCGTTAGATGTATCAATTTACATCTAATGATACGTTTTGCCTGTTCATTTAAATGCTTTGGAGAAAAGTCTAATTCTGAGTGTTTGGAGTTCCATAAAGTTTTTAGCCTTTGCATAAAACCGAACTTTTGGGGTTCAGATTGTTTGTATGCTTCATATAATACTTTGTTAAGCTCGTAGCTCCACTGGGTACAGTGGTTGTAGTTGCGATTTGGTCGAAGGAGACTTGTATTTTTGCCATGATGAGTTCGTCTATTCACTAATATTTCGTATTTATTTTTCAAAATAGTCGATGATCTTCTTTAAAAGTTTCGACAAAGTTCTGTCAGAATCAAATTTAAAGTTATTCACAGCTTGGGTAATATTTCTTTTCAGTTAGTTTTTAATTCTACAACTGTGTTTTAAACGTTGTTCTTGAATCATTTGAATCGAGAACAAAAAGAACCGTTACTTAGTATATTTCTTTATGAATGTAATATAATATAACAACGCTGTATCTATATGTTAAAGTGTATGTATCATTCATATAAATAGGTGTTCTACAACTTATTCACAACATATTCACAGTTCAAACACTTATGTTTTTGTTTCTGAATCGAAAACGTTACTTGTATATTTCTTTATAAATGTAATATAACAACGTTGCATTTATATGTTAAAGTGTATGTATCGTTCATATATCATAAGTGTATGTATCGTTCATATAAATAGGTGTTTTACAACACACTTACAGTTCAAACACTTATGTAGAATTATTGTATGTAATCTTACTGCGTAATGTAGCTCAACTTTTTCCAATATATGGTATGTTGCCTTCATGTAAGCCGTAATTACACACGTCCGATTATCGGACACTGACCACAACGGTCGCCATTATATGTATGTATGCATATATGTATGTATGTATGTATGTATGTATGTTCTCTCTTTCTCTTAATTTCGAGTATATTTTTCACCGGCCACCTTCCTGCTGGCAAGGTTGTAAAGAAAAGAAATTGTCATCCCTTGAATCGCAAGAATGTTTTGCAAATTTTGAAGGTGCCAGCTATCGCAGCCATTTATAGACTATGAATGAATTAGGGAGCTACGCTCTTTGTCCGCAAATCCAAGTTCAATTATACATTGGTTCAAGCGGGTTGGTATATAACCCGTAGCTCCAATAATGATGGGTATGAAGCTAAAAGTGTATCTTGGATACTGGATTTCTAAACTCCTCATCAATGGTACATAGATGTCCTCCTTCTCCTGTATTTTTCTGACAACGTTTACATCAAGTGGGCAGCTGATCTCCACAACAGAAAACGTTTTCAATGTGTGGTCCCAAACAGCAATATCAGGCCGGTTGTGCTTTAATTTGGTGGCAGTTATTATTTTCAGGTTCCACCAGTATTCCTTAGTGCCAACTATCTCAATATATTCTTCCTCGTTTGTTGTTAAATTTGTTTTCCGAAGTGCGTTCCAGATGGTTCTAGCTATCCCATCGTGTCTCATGGGGAGGTAGTAGCGAGATGACATTCTTTCGCAGCTGGCAACAATGTGGCTTACATCTTCGATCTTTGTTTTACATAGCCTGCATTTATTGTCAGCTGATGGCCCTCCTCTTTCCTCTTTTGTGCAGCAGATATTTGGTAGGGAGTTCTTGTTCCTGTATTGCATAGAGATATCCCTCAAGGTGTGATATCATAAACTTGTCGGAACTCCATGCTAGGCTTTTTGAGTGGTTTATCCCCTCTATGGTCTTTGTTTTACGTCTCAAGTATCATGCACAACTTTTTCTGTAAATTGGTCAATGTTTTCATCTTGTTTGAACATTGAATAGGATCTTCCGATTTCTCTGGGTGAGAGATTTATATCAGGCTTTATTCCATATCTCACTTCCAGATCAGTGGCTATCCTAATGATATTTTTTTCTTCATGCTCATAAACCTGGGCAAGATGGTTGCCAACCTTTTTCCTCTGTTGAAGATGTTGCTTCAGTGTTACTATCCGGGTCTCATATGCTGCTAATATGGATTTTAGACCCCGGCCACCTTCCTAACGTGAGAAGTATAGCCTATCCTTATCACCATTGATGTTAAAGTTCCCAGTAACACTGAGAACTTTGCGAGTTCTAACATCCATCTCACTTAGTTCTTGTAATGACCAGTTCAGCAGGCCAAATGTTGGCGTTAGAATTGGCACAGCATAAGTATTGTGGGCAATGTATTTGTTGTATGCTGACAGTTCTGATGACCATATTTTCTTTACTCTTCTGAGGTATTCAGTTCTGGTTCTCTCCTTATTTATGGGTCCATCATATCTGACATTCTTATCCTGTCCAAGATATCTGTAGTTGTCACCTGACTGCAGAGGTTGTATTGTCAGGCCGTTCATCTCTAGATTTCTAGAGGAGGGCACAGCTCTTCCACGTTTTACTGCCAAATATGCACACTTGGACTTACCAAATTTCATTTTGATGTCGGTTGAAAATTGTGTAATGAGGTCCAATTGTTTCTTGATGTCATTGATATTTGGCCCATACAACTTCAGGTCATCAACAAAGAAAAGATGGGAGATACTTCGGGACCCACTTCTTTGTCCACCTTGTTTCCTGAGTAGGTAAGATAGTGGATTCAGTGAGAGAACAAAGAGTAGCACTGACAAGCTATCACCCTGAAAGATGCCCTTCTGGTAATGTATCTTATCAGTCTCAACCTGCTCCTTCTCACCTCTAAGGATCAAATTGGTGTACCAGTTCTTGGTCAGGCGTTCAAAAGCAGCTACCAATGGTTGTGGGACTTTAGCTAACTGTAAAGCCTTAATAATCCACCCATGAGGTACACTATCAAATGCTTTTTGATAGTCCAGCCACACCACAGTCATGTTTCTGCGATTCTTTGTTGTTTTTTCCTGAATCATTTTGTTAGTTAGTAGGTGATCTATGCAACCCCACACCTCCCTCTTTCCACCAGCTTGCTCAGGTGTTATGATGTTGTTGGTAGCACAGTGATCCTGTAAGAACAGGTTAAGGCACCCAGTATATAATTTATACATGACGTTTTGGCAGGCAATTGGGCGGTAATTTTTAGCAAGGGTGGTTTGGCTATTTTTGGGAATGAGGAGAGTAGTGGCAGTTGATAACCATCTGGGCAGTTCTTGTGTGCCTTTAATGGTTTCTGTAAACAGCCGTATGAGATCTTGCCGATAGAAAGTGAAATTCTTAAACCAGTAGCCTGTAATGAGGTCTGGGCCTGGCGATTTCCTATTCGACATTTTCTGTAGAGCTGTTTCCAGTATTGACCCATCTATGTCATATTGTTTTGTCTGGACATGTTGGCAGTAGTCCTGTTCCAGTTCTTTTAGCCAATTAGCTTGTCTGTTGAATCCGTCATCCGTTTCCCATACAGATCTCCAGTAGCTCTCAACCTGTTCTTTTGAAGGGGTGTCGTTTACAGGGATTGAGCTTTTGCCACCGAAGCTGCGATAAACTGATTTAGGATCTCTGGCAAACAATCTATTTAGCACTTGTCGTTTATGTGCTGGTGACTTATATTTTAGTCTTTCTGTTGTAGCTGTGAGTTGTTGTTTCAACTGGTGTAATTTGGAGTACAAAGTTTTAAATTTTGTATCTCCAAATCGTCTCTCTAACTTTTTCTTTAGGTCTTCCTGGTGTCGTGTGAAGTTGCTCTCTATGTTGCATTTCATAACGACTGCGATGTGTGAGATACTTCGTCTCAGGGACAAAATTTTGGTTTTTAAATTTCTCATCGACGCTGGTTCAGGCTTTCTATTTGTATCTTGATTGCGTGGTTTTAGATGTGTGTTATATGATAGCAATGTGACAGCTGAAACATATAACAAAACATTAAGCGTTTCAAATGTCGTTTCTACACCTTTAGATCGTATAGCCTTCAGATAATTGCCAGCTATTTCGTTCACCGCTTCCAATTCCAATTTAGTGGGTTCTTTACTGATTCTGGTGTTGTATGGTCTGTCACTCACATTAAAGCTGTGTATCTCTTGAAACATATCGTTCCATATCGCTTGTAGGGTGTCCACAAGTTTTTGGTGCTCTGTTTGTTCAGTAGAGTCATGAATTTCAGCCTCGTTCTTGATGTGGTGACAATTACTACTAGAGTTAGCTGACCTTTCTCGCTGTTCTTCAGTGGAAGTGGGATGGATTTCAGCAAAATTGTTGGTGAGCTGTTCACTGTTAGCTTTAGCTGACCATTCTCTTTGTCTGTCAGTGGAGGTGGGGTGGTTGTCTACAAGGGCTGTATTTGTAGTATCACTCAATTCCGTTAGATGTATCAATTTACATCTAATGATACGTTTTCCCTGTTCATTTAAATGCTTTGGAGAAAAGTCTAATTTTGAGTGTTTGGAGTTCCATAAAGTTTTTAGCCTTTGCATAAAACCGAACTTTTGGGGTTCAGATTGTTTGTATGCTTCATATAATACTTTGTTAAGCTCGTAGCTCCACTGGGTACAGTGGTTGTAGTTGCGATTTGGTCGAAGGAGACTTGTATTTTTGCCATGATGAGTTCGTCTATTCACTAATATTTCGTATTTATTTTTCAAAATAGTCGATGATCTTCTTTAAAAGTTTCGACAAAGTTCTGTCAGAATCAAATTTAAAGTTATTCACAGCTTGGGTAATATTTCTTTTCAGTTAGTTTTTAATTCTACAACTGTGTTTTAAACGTTGTTCTTGAATCATTTGAATCGAGAACAAAAAGAACCGTTACTTAGTATATTTCTTTATGAATGTAATATAATATAACAACGCTGTATCTATATGTTAAAGTGTATGTATCATTCATATAAATAGGTGTTCTACAACTTATTCACAACATATTCACAGTTCAAACACTTATGTTTTTGTTTCTGAATCGAAAACGTTACTTGTATATTTCTTTATAAATGTAATATAACAACGTTGCATTTATATGTTAAAGTGTATGTATCGTTCATATATCATAAGTGTATGTATCGTTCATATAAATAGGTGTTTTACAACACACTTACAGTTCAAACACTTATGTAGAATTATTGTATGTAATCTTACCGCGTAATGTAGCTCAACTTTTTCCAATATATGGTATGTTGCCTTCATGTAAGCCGTAATTACACACGCCCGATTATCGGACACTGACCAAACGGTCGCCATTATATGTATGTATGCATATATGTATGTATGTATGTATGTATGTATGTATGTATGTATGTATGTATGTATGTTCTCTCTTTCTCTTAATTTCGAGTATATTTTTCACCGGCCACCTTCCTGCTGGCAAGGTTGTAAAGAAAAGAAATTGTCATCCCTTGAATCGCAAGAATGTTTTGCAAATTTTGAAGGTGCCAGCTATCGCAGCCATTTATAGACTATGAATGAATTAGGGAGCTACGCTCTTTGTCCGCAAATCCAAGTTCAATTATACATTGGTTCAAGCGGGTTGGTATATAACCCGTAGCTCCAATAATGATGGGTATGAAGCTAAAAGTGTATCATGGATACTGGATTTCTAAACTCCTCATCAATGGTCTGTAGATGTCCTCCTTCTCCTGTATTTTTCTGACAACGTTTACATCAAGTGGGCAGCTGATCTCCACAACAGAACACGTTTTCAATGTGTGGTCCCAAACAGCAATATCAGGCCGGTTGTGCTTTAATTTGGTGGCAGTTTTTATTTTCAGGTTCCACCAGTATTCCTTAGTGTCAACTATCTCAATATATTCTTCCTCGTTTGTTGTTAAATTTGTTTTCCGAAGTGCGTTCCAGATGGTTCTAGCTATCCCATCGTGTCTCATGGGGAGGTAGTAGCGAGATGACATTCTTTCGCAGCTGGCAACAATGTGGCTTACATCTTCGATCTTTGTTTTACATAGCCTGCATTTATTGTCAGCTGATGGCCCTCCTCTTTCCTCTTTTGTGCAGCAGATATTTGGTAGGGAGTTCTTGCATAGAGATATCCCTCAAGGTGTGATATCATAAACTTGTCGGAACTCCATGCTAGGCTTTTTGAGTGGTTTATCCCCTCTATGATCTTTGTTTTACGTCTCAAGTATCCATGCACAACTTTTTCTGTAAATTGGTCAATGTTTTCATCTTGTTTGAACATTGAATAGGATCTTCCGATTTCTCTGGGTGAGAGATTTATATCAGGCTTTATTCCATATCTCACTTCCAGATCAGTGGCTATCCTAATGATATTTTTTTCTTCATGCTCATAAACCTAAGCAAGATGGTTGCCAACCTTTTTCCTCTGTTGAAGATGTTGCTTCAGTGTTACTATCCGGGTCTCATATGCTGCTAATATGGATTTTAGACCCCGGCCACCTTCCTAACGTGAGAAGTATAGCCTATCCATATCACCATTGATGTTAAAGTTCCCAGTAACACAGAACTTTGCGAGTTCTAACATCCATCTGACTTAGTTCTTACAATGACCAGTTCAGCAGGCCAAATGTTGGCGTTAGAATTGGCACAGCATAAGTATTGTGGGCAATGTATTTGTTGTACGCTGACAGTTCTGATGACCATATTTTCTTTACTCTTCTGAGGTATTCAGTTCTGGTTCTCTCCTTATTTATGGGTCCATCATATCTGACATTCTGACCCTGTCCAAGATATCTGTAGTTGTCACCTGACTGTAGAGGTTGTATTGACAGGCCGTTCATCTCTAGATTTCTAGAGGAGGGCAGAGCTCTCCCACGTTTTACTGCCAAATATGCACACATGGACTTACCAAATTTCATTTTGATGTCGGTTGAAAATTGTGTAATGAGGTCCAATTGTTTCTTGATGATGTCATTGATATTTGGCCCATACAACTTCAGGTCATCAACAAAGAAAAGGTGGGAGATACTTCTGGACCCATTTCTTTGTCCACCTTGTTTCCTGAGTAGGTAAGATAGTGGATTCAGTGAGAGAACGAAGAGTAGCACTGACAAGCTATCACCCTGAAAGATGCCCTTCTGGTAATGTATCTTCTCAGTCTTGACGTGCTCCTTCTCACCTCTAAGGGTCAGATTGGTGTACCAGTTCTTGGTCAGACGTTCAACAGCAGCTACCAGTGGTTGTGGGACTTTAGCTAACTGTAAAGCCTTAACAATCCACCCATGAGGTACACTATCAAATTCTTTTTGATAGTCCAGCCACACCACAATCATGTTTCTGCGATTCTTTGTTGTTTTTCTTGAATCATTTTATTAGTTAATAGGTGATCTATGCAACCCCACACCTCCCTCTTTCCACCAGCTTGCTCAGGTGTTATAATGTTGTTGGTAGCACAGTGATCCTGTAAGAACAGGTTAAGGCACCCAGTATATAATTTATACATGATTTTTTGGCAGGCGATTGGGCGGTAATTTTTAGCAAGGGTGGTTTGGCTATTTTGGGGAATGAGGAGAGTAGTGGCAGTTGATAACCATCTGGGCAGTTCTTGTGTGCCTTTAATCGTTTCTGTAAACAGCCGTATGAGATCCTGCCGATAGAAAGTGAAATTCTTCAACCAGTATCCTGTTATGAGGTCTGGGCCTGGTGATTTCCTATTCGACATTTTCTGTAGAGCTGTTTCCACTATTGACCCATCTATGTCATATTGTTTTATCTGGACATGTTGGCTGTAGTCCTGTTCCAGTTCTTGTAGCCATTTAGTTTGTATGCATGTATGTGTGTATGTATGTACGTATACATGCGTGTGTATGTTCGTATGTATAAGTATACACCCACACCTTTCATCACCATTGCTTCTTTTTCTTATCATTTCTGTGAAGTTGTTCTTGTAACTGTTGTCATAGTTGACGTTGCCCTTATTTTCATTTTCTTTGATTTTCTCCCGTTTTTCTCTTATCTCCCTAGGGAATTCGTTGACAAGCTTCTTTTATTTATTTTCTTCGTTTTCTTCATTCAAATGCATTCACACTGGCTGTCTCAGAGACGTACAAATATGGCTTATAACATTTCCCAAAGTAAAGCGCCTTCCAGCGCCCTTAGCGCCCCCTAACGTCCCCTTGCTCCAAAACGCCCCCTGGAGCCCCGAAACACCCCACCCCCGTTGAATCTAGAGAATTAATGATCTGTCTGAATTTATCCCAAGCCATCCTTCTACAGCTAGGCCATGTACAATATAAGAAACAATAGAAACAAAACATGGCTACCTACAATAGGAACAAAGCAAAAGAAACACAACATGGATATCTACAATATGAACGAGTCGGGTTGGATTAATAATACTGGAAAACATGCATACACCAATACACTTTAAATGTCTGTGAACGGACTCAGTATTTGTATCTCAGCCACTTTACCGAATTACAATCTTTCATCCTCTGTCCCTTGCAATGCTTGGGTTCTTATACTAAGGACGCTAGGAAATGAACATAGTTCATCCATTTGAACAATAAAGATAGACTATTAAGTTGTGTATGAATGAAAAATAAATACAGACGATTTATTTTCTTGATCCGGAGGTATTTCGAACTGGAATGGCTATCGTGATAGTCGCTGTAGAATGAAATGACCGTAGGTATTTAGACCCCTTCCCTGAGAGGCAGATAGATAGAGAGAGGTACTCTGACAGATGCGAAACACACAAACACCGCTGCCTTCCCTTGAGCTGTGATATCAATAGAGAGAACTGTCAGGTGTGATTTGTATACATTTAGAGAGTATTGGCGACTTGAAGTTCAATGTTAGACCACACACACACACACACACACACACACACACACACACACACACACACACACACACACACACACACACACACACACCGTTGCCTTCCCCTTAGCGACGTGGAAAGCGTAAATGACAGAGAGACGAATAGAGAGAGAAGAGACTAAATGACAGAGACAGAGAGAGAGAGAGAAGAGACTAAATGACAGAGACAGAGAGACGAATAGAGAGAGAAGAGACCAAATGACAGAGACAGAGAGAGACAGATAGAGAGAGAAGAGACTAAATGACAGAGACAGATAGAGAGACAGATGGAGAGAGAAGAAACTAAATGACAGAGACAGAGAGACGAATAGAGAGAGAAGAGACTAAATGACAGAGACAGAGAGAGAGACAGAGAGAGAGACAGAGAGAGAGAGAAGAGACTAAATGACAGAGACAGAGAGAGAGACAGATGGAGAGAGAAGAGACTAAATGACAGAGAGAGAGAGAGAGAAGAGACTAAATGACAGAGAGAGAGAGAGAGAGAGAGAGAGAGAGAGAAGAGACTAAATGACAGAGAGAGAGAGACAGATAGAGAGAGAAGAGACTAAATGAGAGAGACAGAGAGAGAGACAGATAAAAAGAGAAGAGACTAAATGAGAGAGACAGAGAGAGACAGATGGAGAGAGAAGAGACTAAATGACAGAGACAGAGAGACAGATGGAGAGAGAAGAGACTAAATGACAGAGACAGAGAGAGACAGATGGAGAGAGAAGAGACTAAATGACAGAGACAGAGAGACGAATAGAGAGAGAAGAGACTAAATGACAGAAACAGAGAGAGACAGATAGAGAGAGAAGAGACTAAATGACAGAGAGAGAGAGAGACAGATAGAGAGAGAAGAGACTAAATGAGAGAGAGAGAGACCTATGGAGAGAGAAGAGACTAAATGACAGAGACAGAGAGAGAGAGACAGATAGAGAGAGAAGAGACTAAATGACAGAGAGAGAGACAGATGGAGAGAGAAGAGACTAAATGACAGAGAGATAGAGAGACAGATAGAGAGAAGAGACTAAATGACAGAGACAGAGAGAGAGAGAAGAGACTAAATGACAGAGACAGAGAGACGAATAGAGAGAGAAGAGACTAAATGACAGAGACAGAGAGAGACAGATAGAGAGAGAAGAGACTAAATGACAGAGACAGAGAGAGAGAGACAGATAGAGAGAGACAGATAGAGAGAGAAGAGACTAAATGACAGAGAGAGAGAGAGAGAGAGAGAGAGAGAGAGAGAGAGAGAGAGAGAGAAGAGACTAAATGACAGAGAGAGAGAGAGAGACAGATGGAGAGAGAAGAGACTAAATGAGAGAGACAGAGAGAGACAGATGGAGAGAGAAGAGACTAAATGACAGAGAGAGAGAGAGAGACAGATGGAGAGAGAAGAGACTAAATGAGAGAGACAGATAGAGACAGATGGAGAGAGAAGAGACTAAATGACAGAGACAGAGAGACAGATAGAGAGAGAAGAGACTAAATGACAGAGACAGAGAGAGAGACAGATGGAGAGAGAAGAGACTAAATGAGAGAGACAGAGAGAGACAGATGGAGAGAGAAGAGACTAAATGACAGAAAGAGAGAGAGAGACAGATGGAGAGAGAAGAGACTAAATGAGAGAGACAGATAGAGACAGATGGAGAGAGAAGAGACTAAATGACAGAGACAGAGAGACAGATATAGAGAGAAGAGACTAAATGACAGAGAGAGAGAGAGAGACAGATGGAGAGAGAAGAGACTAAATGAGAGAGACAGAGAGAGAGACAGATGGAGAGAGAAGAGACTAAATGACAGAGACAGAGAGAGAGAGAAGAGACTAAATGACAGAGACAGATAGAGAGAGAAGAGACTAAATGAGAGAGACAGAGAGAGACAGATGGAGAGAGAAGAGACTAAATGACAGAGACAGAGAGAGACAGATGGAGAGAGAAGAGACTAAATGAGAGAGACAGAGAGAGACAGATAGAAAGAGAAGAGACTAAATGACAGAGAGAGAGAGACGAATAGAGAGAGAAGAGACTAAATGAGAGAGACAGAGAGAGACAGATAGAGAGAGAAGAGACTAAATGACAGAGACAGAGAGAGACGAATAGAGAGAGAAGAGACTAAATGAGAGAGACAGAGAGAGACAGATAGAGAGAGAAGAGACTAAATGACAGAGAGAGAGAGAGACGAATAGAGAGAGAAGAGACTAAATGAGAGAGACAGAGAGAGACAGATAGAGAGAGAAGAGACTAAATGACAGAGAGAGAGAGACGAATAGAGAGAGAAGAGACTAAATGAGAGAGACAGAGAGAGACAGATGGAGAGAGAAGAGACTAAATGACAGGACAGAGAGAGACAGATGGAGAGAGAAGAGACTAAATGACAGAGAGAGAGACAGATAGAGAGAGAAGAGACTAAATGAGAGAGACAGAGAGAGACAGATGGAGAGAGAAGAGACTAAATGAGAGAGACAGAGAGAGACAGATGGAGAGAGAAGAGACTAAATGACAGAGAGAGAGAGAGAGACAGATGGAGAGAGAAGAGACTAAATGACAGAGACAGATAGAGACAGATGGAGAGAGAAGAGACTAAATGACAGAGACAGATAGTGAGAGAGAGGGGGGGGGAGAGGGAGGGGGAGAGGGAGAGAGAGGGAGAGAGAGAGAGGTAACATATACACATATACAAACATACACATGGTAATTAACATTTTTCGATAACTAATAACCGTAAAACATTCTCCTTGTGACGCAGAGTTCGACCCTCCCCTCTACTGACTTACCTAATAAACCAACAGAGAGAACTGGCAGACGTGAGTTATATACATATAGAGACTGACAGAGTGATGTAAATGCAGAGAGAAAAAAGTATAAAAGACAGAGAGAGAGAGAGAGAGAGGGGGGGGGAGATACAGGTAGAGAAAGGTAACATATACACATATGCAAACATACACACACAAAGGTAATCAAAAGACGGGGTTTCTAATGAGATACAATGTTAGACGCAACACACACATGCAAACACCGCCACACTCCTCTTTAGTGAGTGGAAAAGCGTAAAAGACAGAGAGAGACAGATAGAGAAAGGTAATATACACACATATACAAAGATACACACTTATACAAACATACGCACATATACAAACGCACACACAGGTAATCAACATTTTTTGATAACTAATAACCGTAAGACATTCTCTTTGAACGCAGATTTCGAAAATCAAAACAGAAATTCCCCTTTACTGAAACTCACGCGCTTGATTTATATGCATATATAGAGATATATAATGAGAGGAAAAGCGTAAAAGATAGAGAGTCACAGATAGAGAGTGGTAACATACACACATATATAGACATATACAGATACACACATACACTCTCATTCATAGCATAGAAGATATAGAAAGAGAGTGAGAGAGTGTGGTAAAGATATAGACAAAGGGGGAAAGCGTAAAATACATAGAAAGGCAGTTAGAAAAGCGTAAAAGACATAGACATAGAAATATTTATATATATAGAGAGGGGTATTCTGACAGTTGTGGATTCTAATGATATTCAATACTGGCGATCTTGAAGTTGATTTATATCTCGTAGCGATTACATTTTTTGATAAGTAACAACCTTAAAATATTCACCTTGGGGCGCAGATTTCGAAAATGAAAACCGTTTTTCTCTAAGATGTACCGTTCCGGAGCCTTAGGAAGACATGCACAGATACACACATACCCTCTCATTTATAATATATAAATGAGAGTGCATACACGCGCATGCATGCAGACATGCATACATATCTACCTAGTTGATGTTTAAATTCCAATGGAAAGAGTCTTGAGTCTATGTTAGAAACCGATTCACTCTTTCTATTGGTAAATATATATAAAATTTATAAAACCAGAAGAAAATACATACATAAATACATACATAACATACATATATACATAATCAAAAACATACACCAGGGAAATTGCCCAATAATACCGAATCCATGGATGAAAAACTGAATGCTTATCAGCAAAAGATCATGCATGGATATGTTTCTAGGAAGCTCCAGAGTGAGTAATATAGATAAGCAAAGTAGTCTATTTGGACCAACACTATATTTGTTCCCAATTTGAATGATAGGATTTTGCAATCCAAGAACAGGAAACCAAAACAAAATACCTGATTCACGAAAGAAATAGGGATGCAGGCAAACACCTAGACGTGACAACAAATGCAGACTGTGCAGTATTAACATCGAAGATGTCACCCATGTCTTAAGCAGCTGTAGGTAGTATCACGATACTACCTACCTATGAGAGGCATGATGTAGTGGTCAAAACACTGTACAATGCAATCCGTAGAATAGATAGCCCGGACAATAAACACACTAAAAGTTACAGCAATGTGGAAAACATTTACATAATATGAAAGAGTACAGGTGGAATGTTCCAGTAAAAACCCCAATAAAATGCAGGCATAACAGACCAGATATAATGATGAGACAGGGAGAAAAAGGCATGCAGAGTAGTGGAAGTTAGCTGCCCAGTAGATGCCAATATAATATTAAAGATTAGCGAAAAGGAGAATATCTATGGAGAACTAATGAGAAATCTGCAGATACTCCACCCCGACTATACCTTCAAATTTATGCCTGTGATTATTGGGGCACTGGGATATGTTAGTAACTGCCTCAATACAAATCTTGAGAGGCTCGGCTTCACAGAAAGAGAAAGAATACTAGTTAGGGAATTACATGTACAATCCATTAATGGAACAGTAAAAATATGTAAAACATTCCAAAAATTCTGCATGTACACATATACGGATACAAAACACATGCACATGCACACATATAACTCAAAACATCCACATATACATTAACATCCATACCTGCACATACACGCATGCATATATGCATACATATCTACCCAGTTGATGTTGTTTAAATTCCAATGAGAGCCTTGTGTCTATATTAGAAACTGACTCACTCTCTCTAGTGGTAAAGAATTATGAAATTATAAAACCAGAAGAACATACATACATATATATGCATACATAGTAGTTTTTTTATTTTGTCAGATGCTATCTGATTTATTCTTCAGTGATGGGCCAGACTCAGTCCACCCATACTCATGTGCCCATGAACTGTGAGATAACTCTGAAGAACAGTTGATGTTTTACAAGTTCTACAAATATGAAAGGCAAACCTCGGCATCCCAAAAGGATTGGTTGTGTTTGTACAGTCCAGGCTTGGACTTAAAATAAAGGTAATTTGTGTAGCCTGCTTTCGAAAGAAGTTCATAACTATGGTCTCATAGTTCCAGCTCTTCTGATTTGGCCAAGTATAATTCAGCTTAAATTTCCTTAAATAGTTGTATCTTTTCCTTATAAAATGTCTCCGTCCATTCCTAGCTCTTCCTAATCGCATAAATTTGTTCAGGTTGTGTTTTACATTGACCTTGTATATTTTCGTAATCTTAGTTTGCGGACTTAGTTTCCACTTCCTCATTGAAAAGCTATTTTGGGAATCTGTCATTGTTCATTCAGTTGTACTTTGTCCATATTTCGGATGAATGCAAAAGGACCGCCAGGAGCCATGTCTGATACACACTGACCTTAATCCGAATGGGTGTGACCACAACACATTATATCTTCCAGCTTGCTAAAGGCCGAGAAAGAATTTTGAATTGGTGAGTAGATTTCAAGATCTAGGTATCCAGTTCCTCCCAGATTACTTCCAAGATAAATAAACTGTTGCCATTCACGAAAATATCTCATTCAATATAGGGTTTGTTTGATATGGAGCAAAAAATTACCTTTGTCTTCGAGCTTATTGAGAAATCAAATTCACCGCATGTCAGTAAGAATTAATTATGGAAATGTCAGATAGCTTCTCATTGTATGTAACTCGAATGTTCATGTTATTATGTAATTTCGCAGACATCATGTAAGAGTTATATTTCCTGATCGGAAACCTTATTGCCTTCCGAGCAACACTAAGGGACAGATATCCTTTATTAACCAGTTCGTCATTAGTCTAGATAAAACCATGCCAACGGATTCAAACGTAATAATTGTTTCTAGTTTTGGCACAAGGCCAGCAATTATCCCAGTGTTTTACTGGTAATTTATTTTATCGACCCCGTAAGGATGAAAGGCAAGGTTAACCTCGGTGGGATTAGAACTCAAACCATAAAGGGCCGTAACTCTTTGCTGCAAAGCATCACGTCCGACCCTCTACCGATACTGTCAATCGTCCTTCAAATGTAATAATACGCGAAAAATATCGCATCCGGATTTATATCCTTTAACTTTGTGTATTGTGACAAGAATTCTGTTACAACACGCAAGTATATTTCCAGCTGTTAATTATGGTACCGTGGTAAGGGTACTAGACTTATGATCACAATATTGTGGGTTCGATTCCTGGAATGGGTTGTGTGTTATGTTCTTGAGCAAAATATTTCATTTCAGTTTGCTCCAGTATACTCAGCTGAAAATGAGTATACTCAGCTGAAAATGGAGGTTTAACCCTGCGATGGATTGACCTAATGTCCATAGAGGGGGGGGGGGTCTTGTATACTCAGTCGCTTCACACTTTGGAAATCTGGATAAGCACTAGCCTGATGAGCCCCCGAACTCGAGACCCACTTAGAATTATACGATCAAATATGATAGATGATATATTTCCACTCCTTCTTTACAGCAGCTCTAATGGGATACCATATAATAATTGATAATTGTTTTTACTTTTGGCACAGGACCAGCAATTATCCCAGCGCAAGGGCCATAATTCTATGCTGCAAAGCATGGCGTTCAACTCTCTACCGATACTGCCAATTTGCCGCCTTAATAATTAATAATTAATAATTGATAATTGTTTCTACTTTTGGCACAAGGCCAGCAATTATCCCAGTGTATTACTGGTACTTTATTTTATCGATCCTGTAAGGATGAAAGGCAAAGTTAACCTCGGCGGGATTTGAACTCGGATCATAAAGGGGCGTAACTCTATGCTGCAAAGCATAATTAATTATTAATAATTAATAATTGTTTCTACTTTTGGCACAAAGCCAGCAATAATCCAGTGCATTACTGGTACTTTATTTTATCGACCCCGTAAGGATGAAAGGCAAAGTTAACCTCGGCAGGATTTGAACTCAGAATGGCAAGGGCCATAACTCTGTGCGTCAAAGCATAATGGTGGTTTTTTCAGTACTGATCTACTTAATCTACAGAACAACGTGATCACTTTTAGGCATACCTTTCATATATTGAAGTAGATCAACAGCAGCTTTACCTACCACTGTGGCTTTGAAAAGGAGGATAGAAAAATGTTCCTTTCAATGTTGCATCTTACTTTCGCGGTCTTTGAGGATTTGAGTGGTATGTCAGATGATGATTGTGTATAAAAGATCTGGTGCAGAACGCCATACAATGTTTTTAAGAGCCTTTACTATCAAAATCACTATAAATCTAAGCTGAGATTCGTGGTCAGTAATGGTTTCTAATCCTCCTCAGCTCTAGTTGTAGGGTTGATCTATGCATTAAAAGGCCGCTCAATTGTCGATTAATTTTGTAAGGGTGGATTTAAGGAAAATCGTTAAAGGGTTATTTTATTTCCAGCAGCGGACTGATAATAGTATTATTAATGAACCAATCTCTATGATTCAGCTTCTTTATCGAAGAACCCAAGAAATATAAGTTCTTTAGCGATTTCTTAGGTATCAACAAAGTTACGATCGGAAACTTTATTGGACACAATGCCTCGTTTTGTTTTCATGAGAAGCTGTTTAGAAATCTTCACCAGATCCATGCGAAACTTGAATATTTTAAGTACCAATTTGTGATTAGTGGCACAGTCGGCATTACATAAGACGCGTACACTGCAGAAAATCTGAATATGTATAAGCATGTACTCGGGTAAGAATGAAATCATTCAGGGGACTATGTCTAGTCCTAGGAAGACTCCATGTGACGCCGTGCTTTTGCATTTGGTGGAAGAAACTGTCACAAATAGCTTGACAGAATGTTGAAGTAATAAAACACATATATTCACTGACACACACATATACATCTACATGTATATATATATATATATGTGTGTGGGGGTGTGCGTGTGTGCGTGTGTGTGTATGTGTGTGTGTAGGTGCGCGCGCGCGCGTGTGTGTGTGCGAGTGGGTGTACGCGCATACTTTTTTTCTAAGATATACATATTGAACAACTGCCTCTTTCCGTGGCTGGCAATTACAGTGTATAAGTCATTCTCTACTCTCCTTTGAGATTTGATTGTATAGTTCCACTTTTGATATATATAATGTGTTATCGTTAACGTTGAGCAGTTCTATAGGAGGCTAGACCGAAATGATTGTGTTGGCTTTGGCATTGTACTGATCTAAATTCCAAATCCCACACACACACACACACAGATATATATATATATATATATACATATATGTGTGTGTGTGTGTGAGTGAGTGTGTAGTTATGTATATATATATATATATATATATATATATATATATATATATATATATATATATATATGTGTGTGTGTGTGTGTTTGTGTGAGGGCGCACAAGAAAAGGACAACACGAAAAACAATGGAAATACGAACACTATATAGAAATATTAATAGATTAATTTTTGTATAGAAACACACATGAATTGTATCATATGTGATCTGTAAAATAAAATTCATTTCTCTTGAGATTTGATTAGATGCAGCTGATATTTGGAATCAATAGATGCTCTATTCCAAGTTGTAGAATCAACAATGTCGATTTGGATCGATGAGGGTTAAATTAGAAAATTTTGACTTGATATTTTGATAACTGAAATAATTGTTTAGTTTCTTTATGCATTTTTTTTTTATTCACACAGTATGCTGAACTTCAAATGTGACAATGAGTAATTAATATTTGAAAAAATAACAAGATTAAATGTGAACTTGCCATATATACTTATATATTTGTTACATACATTTATTTAATGATTAAATAAATGTATGTAACAAATATATAAGTATATATGGTAAGTTCACATTTAATCTTGTTATTTTTTCAAATATTAATTACTCATTGTCACATTTGAAGTTCAGCATACTGTGTGAATAAAAAAAAATACATACAGAAACTAAACAATTATTTCAGTTATCAAATATATATAAATATATATATATATATATATATAACATACATATATATAAGCAAAGAGATATTTAATTTGTTGGTAATTCCACAAATATATTTATAACAGATTTGAAGCACTCGACAGTTTTTTCTGGATTATAATATCAATGATACTAATAAATAGAAACTATATTTATAAAACCATATTTATTCTATTTCAAGGGTACCAAAACTTTGGTACGCTCTCATCAGATAAAATACAAAATTTGTTTTATATATAGTGACGTACCCAGGAATCAGATCTTAACAGTTAACGGAACCTGAACTGTTAAGATCTGATTCCTGGGTATGTCACTATATATAAAACAAATTTTGTATTTTATCTGATGAGAACGCACCAAAGTTTTGGTACCCTTGAAATATATATAATAGAATAAATATGGTTTTATAAATATAGTTTCCATTTATTAATATCATTGATATATATATATATATATAAGTAAAAAACCAAAACAATAACAAAGAGTGTAGTACGAACAGTGTTGGTATTAGTGGGGGGTCGGTGACAACGTTTCGGGCATAAGCCCTTCATCATGAGAAAAGTGGGAAGGACAAGAATTCCGAGATTGTGAGGGGAAGTGGTGGAAAGACATTAAAAAGAGGGCGGAATTAAAAGGAAGGAAAACAAATTAAAATGAAAACAAGTGGTGAAAGGGTGTGAAGCGTGTAGAGGTGGTGGTGGGTGGATGTAGGGGGAGAGGGGAGAAGGAAACAGGGGACCCGGGCGGGGAGGGTGGAAGGTGGTGTGTGTGTGTGTGTGTAGGTGCACGTGTGTGTGTGTATGTGTGGATGTGTGTGTGAGAGTTTGGGGAAGAACGAGGTTCCATGCTCTGGTAATAGAAAAACCACTGTGTACATGAGGTGGGGTGTAAGTTAGTGTGTGTGTGTGTGTGTGCGTGTGGATGGAGAGGGGTCGGATAGGATGGGGGAGAGGGGGCGTACTGAGTCCGGAGGCCGAATAGGTGTATGTGAAGATACGCACGTGTGTGTGTGTTTTTGTGTGGTGTGGATACGTGGAAATGTATGGTTGCGTGTGTGCGAAAATGGTGTAAGTGTTTGTGTGTGTGTTCCTGAATATTTTCCCGATGAGTGTGTGGACAGATGGTGAAAAATCCGGGTATAAAAAGGTGGATGTCCAGAGCGTGTGACCAGTGGTGTAGGATCCGTGGAATTGGTGAGGAGGAAGTAGAAAGTTGTGGGGCGCGCGCGCAACAGGAAGTGGTCAAGAAGGTCAAGTCGAGGGGTGGAGAAGACAGGGTGAAGGATGGGAGAGAGAGAGAGAGGAGATAGCAGTTCAGAGGGTAAATGACAGACAGGCGAGTGGTAGTTGGCAGGTGTGGCCTGTATGTGTGTGTGGAATGTGTGTATGTGTGTGCGGAGGTACGGTGGACAGGAGAAGAGGTGGGTTAGTATGAAAAGTTGAGGGAGAGGGTGCCGGTGTGTGTAAAGGGGGGGGGGTGTATATTAGTGGAGGTGTTAGTAGGATCTGTGTGGCGGGGTGTTGGTAGTACGGGGAGAGAGAGATGGTGCTGGGTACAGTATGAGTGAGTGTGATATACTGGTGTGTGTGTGTTTGGGTGTGAGTGCGTGTGTGTGGTATGGTGGTGTGTTTTCATGTATGCGTGTGAGGGGGAAGGTGGTTTGAAGAATGTTTAGTATTATTAGTCGTGGGGTGGTCGGATGTGGATGTGTGGTGGGGTTTAGTGGCGGTAGTAGGGTGTGTGAATAGTGTGAGTGAGTGTACTGGTGTGTGTGTATGTTGAGGGTGTGTGTGTGCGTGTGATAGAGGGAGGGGTGGGGTTGTTAGTATTATTAGTAGGGTGTTTGTGTAGGGGAGAAGGAGGGGAACGGTCGAAGGCTGAAGAAAGAGGGGTGGCGAGTTCAGGCCGGGGAGTGTGTGGGTCCGTAGGGTGAAGATGTTGTGTTGTTCGGCCCTAAGTCGGGTTGCGGGGGTTCCATGGCATTCAATCAGGCCACAGATGGTGAGGTTGTTGGCGGAGTGTCCACGGGAACCAAAGTGGCAGGCGATAGGGGGAACTCCCGCCGAGAGGACTATCTCGGAGGTGCTCCGTGAACCGATCCACCAGGCGACGTCCGGTCTGTCCGACATAGGTTGCGCTGCACTCCGTACAGCGAAGTCCATAGACGAGGTTGGAGAAGGTGAGGTGGAAGGCATGCCGGACAGAAAGAGAGAGTGGCCGTTGGGACCTTGGAAGGTGGTGGTATTGGTAATGTAGGGGCAGGTATGGCAGCGGAGTCTAGAGCAGTGAAGGGAACCGGGGGTAGGTAGCTGCGGACGAGGGGATTGTGGAGATTGCGCGCGCGTTTGAAGGAGGGGGTGGGGATGGGAAGGGGGTCGGACTGGAGGCGGAGGATGGTGCGGTGGAGGGGTGGTAGGTGAGGGGAAGGGGAGATAGTGGGTGGTGGAGCGGGGCGTGGGGTAGGGCGATGGACTGCGCGGGCGCAGGTGAGGGTGGCGTGGACGAGGGGGGAGGGTAACCTCTCCGGACCAAATGGCTGACTAGAGCCTTGAAGTCAGTATCGCGGCTGCAGAGGCGGCGGATCCGGAGGAGTTGGAAGTTGGGAATGGAGTGCTTAGAACGGCACTTACTTAAATGTATATCGTTCCTGTGTCTGTGTTGAACAAAACGGTGACGTAGTTGCCTAAACACTGTACTGCGTAATTCGGGCTGTTTGTTTGTTTACAAACAAACAAACCGAGCATTATAATAAATGTTCGGTAAACCGATACCTGCATATATATATGTGTGCATGTATGTATATATATACATACTACTGTACGTCTGTATACATATATGTATGTACGTATACATATATACATACTTATATTAGTATATATATATATATAATACCTTAGAGATGGGTGTATATGAAAGTATATACGATGCGTTTATACGTACGATTCTCACTAAGAATATTTTAAAAGCTGTAATGATGTCGCAGGTATCGCAGTTAATGTGAGAATGTTAGACAGTTGTAATCGGAAGGAAAAATGTATGTGTGTGGTGAGTGTATATGTGTGTATCTGTGTGTGAGTGTACATATATATGTAAGTCTGTATTAGCATTGTTATAATCTACGCCTCTCCTTATAATGTACTATTAGGTATAGTGTGGGAATCTCTAAATTTCATCTGTTGACAAAAATGTTCACCCATTAAATTATCTCCAGTCGAACGCAAGCTTGCGGTCAGTAAATATTTATCCACTTTATATAGCTAACAGAAGCGGTCTCATTGAAAGAGCAGAGGAACAATTTTGATTTTTTCCGCAAAAATGGAATCTCCTATCTACTTCCATATTTTTATCGCTACTATCTCTGTACATTTACTACTGCTTCAACCAGTCATTTGGAACTCTTTCACATTTGGAGGAAAAGAACATAAACATAAAAAAATGGAATCACTTGTGGCCAATAAAGAAATTATTATAAGCCTGCCTCAGGCAATGTCTGAAATAAGTTGCCAAAAATCACTAATACTTAAACTATACCAAATATGTACCAAAACTCTACCAGGGAACGAGTGCTGTCTCAACTTTGGATATTCTTTACCAGATTACACTATAATTATATATATATATATATATATATATATATATATATGAATCAGGATTGGTGCTCTGAAATAGCGATGTATACATGAATATATGTATAGTATATTTGGCAATATACCGTATGTAATAATTTTGGGCGGAAGCAGGGGAGTAGGTGATTCTGATGAACGCCAACCTGCGCGAAACAGACAGTCAACCGCTCTCCCTCTTTCACCGAAAACTGATAGCGTATGGTCTTCTAAATGTTTTTAATTAAACATACGTTATATTGCCAAACATACTATACATACATTCATATATATATATATATCAGAAGATCCCGTTAAGGGTGAAAGCAGCGATTCCTTGCTTAAACTTTAATCTGTTATTTTAATATATATATATATATATATAGAGAGAGAGAGAGAGATTAGTTTTATACCAGTTTTAAACCAGTAAGAGTACTCGATATTTGGGATAGTAGAGTGTAAATAGTGTAAATATCCGACGACTCAGCTCTTGCCGTTTCGACACACACACACTTACACACACACATATATATATATATATATCAATGGATTGGCGTTTGCCTTCTACTCACCATATTTCGAAAGATATATTCTATTTATGCAGATGCTGTACTAATATATTAGTAATTATCTTTATTTAGGTGCTGGTAAAATATATGCCACACTACTCATCTAATAATAATTCAGCGAAAAGTCTAACACTTATCCTTTCGTGCTCTAAAGCCAAATGTTTATAGTACTACATTATTCATAAATTCTTTAAGCGTTATAGTAATCCATGGACATTGCATCAATAGATCCTGGAATATATTTTCAAGAACGCATCTAATTTTCTCAAAAATGTCTTCAAATATTTCCCAGAAAATGTATACTCGAAAGTGGCATCAACATGTTTCCCAAAAGCTTCTTTAAAACTTTCATAAATATCTTCTAACAAATTCAAAAGGGGAGACACTATTTATATGACTAGACTTTAAACACGAATTGTATTAATCAATGATTTTATTTAGTGTTAGCAAAATATATGTTACTGTATTCATCTATTATGACTTCAGCGAAAATATAACATAATGATAAAGTTTACCCTTTCGTGTTCTAGATTCACATATCTAGTACTTGATTATTTAGAAATTCCTTAAGTGTTGTAGTCATTCATGAATATGCTAGAAAGTGTTTTCAGGAACGCATCTAAATTCTATAACATCGAAGATATGACATGTCTTTCATTTGCTTGATTTATTTTATCTTGCAAACGCAAACCAAATATATGCTCATTGTATTTGTTCAAGCAATATATAAATATATTTACAATGACTGCTTTCGAATTACGTCCATCTAGGTTTGATTCAGTAAACCGGACAGAGATAAATGTGTTATAGAAACATTTTATATCATTAATCTATGTGACGTTGAGTTTTGAAAATACTAAAGCTCCTATAAAATTGCTTTAGACTTATTCTTTTAAATATTTGAATTTATTGGGGTGTCTGGATCTAGATATAATAAATATAGATGAGGGATGTAATCCATTGCACGGTGTGACATCGCAAATCTGGTTCTTATTCATTTTTCGCGTGGTTTATAGCTGGAAGCATTTGGGTCTGTCCTCTGATATAATTATAATTTGATATTCTTATACACTGATTCCTACTATAGCCTCTCAACATTCATGTTTTTCCCTTCTCACTCAAGTCCCCGAGGTTTTCAAAAAGTGACGGGTGCCCTCCATTCCCCTCTGAAAAAAGAAACATATAAAAACAGTTAGTGAGTGTTAATCATTAGGATACTCCACGTTTTCAAAAACGTCAACACTCCAACTAAATTCATAGAGGACAATTAGATAATAAAATAAACATAATGTGCCTGCTCTATTTGATTTTCAAGCGAAAACTTATCGTTCTATGATATTTACAGCTATTTGGACTGTATTATTGAGAGCAGGTGTCATGGATGCAGAGGGTGCTAGATTGGCAGAATACTTAGAGCTTCGGACAAAATAACTTGGTATTCTTTCTTTCATTTTAAGTTTTAGCTTCAAATCCTACAGCTGGTAACTTCCCCTTTCTCAACGTAGGTACACGTATGCACAATTATATTTGGGTTGAGTAGATAATGGATAGCGATTACAAGAATTTCTTCTGTTGATGCCTGAAATCAAATGATAAATTTCATCAAACGTTTTGATAAATGTTTTCCAAACTTTTCATCAAAATCCTACCACCAAAATAAAACAAATATAAAATAATTCATCAAAAATGTCCCTCCCTCAAAATGTTCCACAAAATTTAATCGAATCTTCTCCCCAACAACAACAAAAATTTTGCAGGGCGATTTTAGAAAAGAAAATGTGAGAAGACAATCGAGGGATATAAAAGGGGTTCAGAGATGGTGGTAATGGTTACAATATATCAATATATATATCAATATATATATATATATATATATATATATATATATATATATATATATATATATATATATATATATATATATCAAAATGAAAATCCGAAGGCAATCATTTAATCACGACACATGTTTCAATAAGAGATAGATCGATTGTGAAACCATGATCGATTATCACTGATCTCATCAGGTGAAAATGAATTGTATTCAAATTCTTGATATGAGGGAGAAAAATAACGATGTTCTCTCACAGAATTCATTCCCTCATATGAAGACACACCAGTCAGAGACACGGCGACTGCTATTAACTTCAGTTGAGGTCATAAAAGTTTTCAGATTTCTATCGCTGCAAAAGACGCTGGACATCAATCAAATCTGTAGGGATACAGTCAGTCACAGATAATGTGAGTGGGTACACACACATTCCACACCTACATACACCGGTTCGAGGTCAAAGAAAAATATATAATATATATACACACATCAACACAGTATTAAACCTGTAGAGTTAGTGTGGGTGGGCACACACAAATATAATAACACAAATATAATAAAACAAATATAATAAAACAAATATAAGAAATATTAGAATACCTAGCTAGTAAATAGTTAGATTGATTACACACTTAGTATACCTAGTTAGTAATTGATTGCACACTCAGACATGACCGATTACGCGCACCTACCTTTACTTTAAGATACCCTAACCATTGAGTTCTCTCAGTTGGGATATAGGTAGTCGTTTTACACACTTAGTTAGGAGCGATTACGCTCTCTATACATAACTCTACACACAGTACCCGTTTCCTTTAGACATTGAGCTCCCACAATTACGACTGCCACGTTCCTACCGACTGAACACTACACCAGGCTTTGATCCGTGATCATCTAACCATGGAGGACTCACTGTTACGGATTGAACAATAATATTGACACACCATTAATGGACATACACACATCCTTTGGATTTTACTATCCTGTGTCTTTTTACTTCACCTTCTGTGCTGGATAACACACCTCCACCACTCAAACAACTATCTTAAAAGCTCATTGGCCCATATGACGGGAAATCGCAATCTTACGGACGCATTA
This sequence comes from Eledone cirrhosa, assembly GCA_964016885.1. Taxonomy (NCBI): domain Eukaryota; kingdom Metazoa; phylum Mollusca; class Cephalopoda; order Octopoda; family Eledonidae; genus Eledone; species Eledone cirrhosa. The sequence continues at coordinate 358,694,864 of OZ024740.1, forward strand.
CCCAATACCCAACCCTACACGGAGCCCTTTGCTGGCCTACATTGCGGTTGCTTGCACGCACGGATTCGGTGACTCGGTTTCTCAATGGGACAGCGGTACATACTGAGTTCGATATGAGCTGATTGCTTGCTCTTCACATGGATGTGACATACCCTTTTTGGGACGATTCCGATGTGTATATACCATAACATACATTTGAAGATATGGATGTTACAATTCAATCTATACACGTATAGCAGAACACTGAACTGAACTTACTTGCTTGTGTGTGGGTGTGTGGGGCGTTGGTTATCCCAATATTTCCAATTTACATCGTCAAATTGAGATTTGATCAACATAGCTTCTGTTGTTTTGTGAACTAACTTTCGGTGAGTGCTGCGTTGGTACATTCTTATATTTGTTTTATTATATTTGCTTTCTTATATTTGTTTTTCTCGGACATCGCCTCGGCGTGTGTGAGAGTGTGTGTAAAAGCAGTCGCCGTGTCTCTGACTGGTGTGTCTTCATATGAGGGAATGAATTCTGTGAGAGAACATCGTTATTTTTCTCCCTCATATCAAGAATTTGAAGACAATTCATTTTCACCTGATGAGATCAGTGATAATCGATCATGGCTTCACAATCGATCTATCTCTTTTTGAAACATGTGTCGTGATTAAATGATTGAAATTTTACCTTGCCTTCGGATTTTCATTTTGATACTTATACTCCGTTTTACATCATCTAGCTGTTCCCTTGAATGGAATTGGAGATATACAAAAGCGTGGAGAACTTAATATTGCTAACATAAAGTTATTGGACCATTTTACACAACCAATAATGCACCTTACTATATAACAACTATATATATATATATATATATATATATATATATATATATATATATATATATATATATATATATATTTCGTTTCTGAATTTGTTTAGCAAGATTCTTTATCTGAAATCGTGCGTTGAAACCGATATTGTTATACTTTGGGAGGGTCATGTTGCCAATAAGAAACACACGCACCAGTTGCTTTCACTTCAATTTATTATAATAAATTTATAAATTTATAAATTTCTGATTGGTTGGTTGGTTCCACAACCAGATAGTTGTTTATATATTGTCATAGCTCTTTCGTCACACACTCTGTGACCTCTTCAGTGACTGGGGATTCCTTTCTTTGTTTCTGTGCCTCTCCTTTGTTCTGTCCTACGCCATTTTGTTTCAGTGTGTGTGTTGTGTGCTCAGTCTGCGCATGCGCCACATCCGGGTGTCTGTGTGTGTTTATGTTCATTTATTTATTTGTTTATTTACATGTTACTGGTTGGTTGTTTGTTCTATGTGTGTGTTTTCATTTTGTCCTTAATTGTAAGTTGTGATGTTGCTGTTCCACTCATATTTTCTATTTAATTTTGGTTGTAATTCTTTTATGTTTATTGCCTCTTTATAATAAATTGAAGTGCATGTGTTTCTTATTGGCAACATGACCCTCCCAAAGTATAACAATATATATATATATATATATATATATATATATATATATATATATATATATATATATATATATATATATATATATATATATATATATATGTGTATATATATATATATATACATATATATATACAATATATTAATAAATGGAAACTATATTTATAAAACCGTATTTATTTTATTATACCTTAAAGGTTGGAGCTTCCTGGAGCTTCCATTTATTAATATATTGTGTATTTACTCCACTAAACTGTTGAGTGCTTTATATCACTTATAAAAATGTTTAAGCTTGTTGACCATTAAATATAACCTCTGCATATATATATATATATATATATATATATATATATATATATATATATATATATTCAGGTTTGAGGTTCACCACTGTATAGAGCTTGTCTATTCCGTATGGTCAATCGTAATGCAATAATATAGAATGTACTCAACGTAAGGCAGTTCAACCGTCTTTGTTTTTGTAGTTGGTAGTGCTATTACGGAGTTAAATATAATAATGAAATGACAGGAGGCTGGATTTGTGTAAATCCTTGAAACGTTTATTATACTATGATCATTTCAATGACCGGGTTCCGTATGAATCCGGTGATATCATCAGGTATTCGAAATATAATACGTGAATGTAATAGATAAAATCCATCGGGCTGAAAATCGAGGACCCGAGGGCGACCGCTATTCTGCTCCTTCAACGTCAGCCGGTCGCCCTCGAGTGACGTGACTAAAATTTACAGTGTGCTACTATCGATCAGATAAACGAAAACAGAAAGAGATGGGAACATAAGTTAGCGTCAATCTCATGCCACAAGATAAAAGAAAGAAAGAAAGGAAGGAGAGAGAAGAAGGATGAAGGAAGAAGAAGAGAAGCCAGGGTTAATGTCAGCTATAAGAAGAAAGACAACTACTACCGGTCAGATATAGGCAAACAAAAGGGGGAAGGAAGATAAGTCTGCGGGAGGAAGACAAGAAGAGGGGAGAAGAAAAGGAAGGGAAGAGAGAAGTAAAAAAGTAAGGGTTGATGGCTACAAGAAGGAAGATAGAAAGAAAGAGGAAGAAAGGTCAATATTAATGTCAGACCACAGTCAGGCCAGGAGTGGCGCGAGAAAATGTTCACAGGGACCCGCATCTTAGCAGAGGTGAATATATTGGGTGTCAGTGTGTTACAATGTTTCGACTTATAGGATGAAGTTAAAAAATTAATAATCAATATTCAATATTAAGGAGGTTAGAAAATTTAAAGTTAAACAGTTTAACATTTTCAGGTTGATATATCTAATAGTTCCGATTTGATCTGTAATTTAAAGGTACTATGTGGCGGTTAAAACACCGGTCGCGCTTCGGGCCCTAGGGCGAATTAAGCAACGCCGAGTATTTTCATTTACCGAAAGAAGGGGAAATTTATTTTCCAAGCACTCCAGGTAAGCCCGTGCGCCAGGGGACTGGTCGCGCCGCCATTAAAACCCACCCAACAGTCCGACAGAAAGTTGGAACCCTAAAATATTGCTTAACT
>OZ024740.1:358702868-358727868 GCA_964016885.1 Eledone cirrhosa
ACTGCAGCAATGGTGTATCCGTGTAAGTGTAAGTGTGGATTAAGGAGGGCACTGGATGCAGTGGAAAGAGCAGATTAAGGGAAGAGGGCGATGCATTTAAGCCATGGAGGGAAGATGTATTTTTAAAGAATAAAAGACTCTGTTCTCCCTGGCGGTGCGTGTCGGGAGTCCGGTGCAGGAAGCGAGCCCAACCACGGTAATCTGACGAGTGGAATGATCGGCAGTGCGGAAATGTTGGGCCAACAAGTATGGGCTGCCGACTCGGATGTACCACATATGCTCAGTGAATCTGTCAGCCAGTCAACAAGTAGCCGATGGTAAGTCTGACCAATGTATATGGCCTGGCATAGCGTGCATCGGATATTTGTTTTTCATTGTCTTAGTCATGAGCGCCCCCTAAACATACGAGCCTTTTTTTACAACTATCATAAAAAAGACATCACACGCCCGGTCTGTTTTCCTCTATTCTCCCTTCTTACTTTTTCTACGCCTCAGTGTCATTCTTCTGTCTGCACTTGAATACAGTCCTTCTTATTCATACTATTTTAATATTTCTCTCCTTTCTAGATTTTTTCTCCTTTGGCTAAGCCATCACACACCGTTCTCTCTCTTCTTTGTCAGTTGACACACTTGGGGTATATTATCTTCTATATTTGTGCAATTTAAAGGCATAACTTTTTCCATTGTCTTTGTCCTGTGAGCCTCCCATTTTCAATATATATATATATATGTATAGGAAAATGTATGACCCAGACGGCAGAGCTCAAGCCGTTTTGACGGCTATTTTTGGACTACCCTAAGTATTGAGTACTCTGGTGCGTTATAGTCCATCTGGTTCCTTACCACAACTTCTACGTTATATATATATATATATATATATATATATATATATATATATATATATATATATATATATATGTGTGTGTGTGTGTGTGTGTGTGTGTGTGTGTGTGTGTGTGTGTGTGTGTGTGTGTGTGTGTGTGTGTGTGTATATATGTATGTATATATATATTCTTAATTACATTCTAAACGATGTGTATGAAGAAATAAAACCTTGCTAGTGTTTTAGTCAAAAGACTTTCATCAGTGAAACTGTATAAAATCTTTCCACGCCGAAAGTTTTTACCGTTGCTAATGGTCGAATATATAAAAGTTGAAGTTTGAACATGTACACACAGACACAGACACAGACACAGGCATAGACAGACACACACACACACACACACACACACACACACACACACACACACACACACACACACACACACACACACACACAGACACACATATATATATATATATGTATATATATATATATATATATATATATGTATGTAAAAGGTAAACAGAAATAACAACACAATCGGTACAGTATATGGAAGGGATATATTAGTTTAACGCTTGATATAGCAGGAAGAGGGTTTTAACGTTTCGGACGCTAGTCTTTCATCAGAAGAAAGAATGAGAAATATGATAGATTGAAGGGACAGGCGGGTTGCAATTTGAAAAAATGTATTTAGATAAAAATAACAGGTCCCTTCATGTTGACATCTCTTGGAAAACTCTTGATGCTGGCGTTTTGATTCAAGCATTTATTCTGTAGTGACTACAGATACACTACTTATCTTCAGAAAGAGGTAGGCCATGAAACCGCTTGGTAATGTAAAGAAAAGTCAAACAATTCCACATTGCGTTGGCTCTTCTTTTCTTTTGTTTATCGTACATTTTGTTTATCGCATGATAAAGCCTTATTTAGTAGGTTAGGCGTAATGGAAGAGTAATAGCTTGTTATGTCCATCTGGATTAATTTATGGTTTTTCTTATCATCTATATTTTTATACCATTAAATCACTTCGTTTGTATCATTCCACGAGCTCAATTTAGACCTCAATTTCAAAATAGGTAGAATTCTATCAATAATATTTTTACTGATTACTCCAATATCCGATTTGGATGGAGCAATTAGTCTAACTGGCAGGTCTTCCTCAAAGTTTCTTTTGTGATCTTTAAAATTGATCCTCGGCTGTTTAGGTATAAGAGGCTTGGTTCTTCCTTCAATTCCTAACTTTGCAATTAATTTATATGCTTCATTATTGATGTCTGTAAGATCTTCAGCTGGGGCTTTTTTATAAGTTTTCCTTAGTTCTTTTAAAATCAAATCCTTATATTCTTCTTTATTTATCCCATATAAATTATTTGTTTTGTCAGATTTTACCAATATTTTATTACATTTTTTTATTTCCGAGATTTTTTCTTTTAAAGTTCTAAGGTATTGGTGACTCATATATGGGTCTTTCCTGAATTTAATTTTCTTAAGTATACCGAGTATTTCAGTTTCAAAATCCTCCAGGAGTTTGTTTTATGGAGGATTCTTTCTGGATTTAAATATAGTTTCGAAATAATTGCTGTTGGTTTTTCTTTTAGCTTCTTTATTATCGAAATGAAATGCTTGCCATCTCACTCTTCTTATAAAAGAGTTTGTTTTTTCAATAAGTTTCCTCATGTATTCCTCATTAGATGGTATAGGTATATCCTTGAGGGATGTCGGGAAGGTGAAGAATTCCATAATTTATTAAATATGCAATCTATTGTAGAGATAAGCACTCAACCTGCTGGGAGCTATATATATTTAAAAGTTAAACAAGGTTCAATGAATACATCAAAGAATGAGTTTTACAATAGATTGGAAGCACTCAACTGAAAAAAAGGTTTTACAGAGTTATTAATATTAATTCAAAATATTAACAAAATAGATATTCTTGTGATCAATTATATTTTATTATACATATTTCAGAGGTACTGAGTTAAGTTCAACAGTACGTCCTCATCAGATAAAATAAAATGATGCATCACTTACCCTGACATAGTAGATGGTTAAGATTCAGTCATGGTAGTGATTAACATATGATAAAACTCAATATTTATACCCTAATATTGAGAACATGAGAAAAATATATAATACAAACAATAGAGAGGGTGCGTGTAATACAGCTCAAAAAATATATGGCTTCAATATAACAGTTAAACATTTTTTTTTTAAACTACTAAAGAAAGAGGAAAGAAAGGAAAGCATAGAGGAAGAAACAGCTGATGTGATAATATATTTAGTGGGTGGCTCGAAAAATAAATGAAAGATGATTAAAAAGAGAGAGAGACAAAGGGGAGTAATTTATGTTCAAGTTTATGGACAATTTTCCATATATGCAATATATATCCAAATTTATTTAGTTGACCGTTACTATTCAAAATATTCAATCTAAGTTATTTAAGAGTAATGAGTTATATTTTAGGTTTTAAAAGTTAATAGGTATGTGTATTAATATTATATTATACTATCAAGTTAAATTTCTAAAATTCAAATTTTTTTTAAAACAATTTAAAGGATTTACGAAACACGAGAAAGAAAATATATAATGCTTTTATACCCTCACGAAGGTAATCTTTACCAAAATTATTTATAATATTGACAACAGTTTATATAATATAATTTATAAAATAATTATAGTTATAATTATTAAAGAATTTATGATTAAATAGTTTGAGTGCCTAAAGGATCAACCGGCCTTATAATTAAACTTAAAGAAATCTGAATTGTTAATTATATATATGCGTTAATCAAAAAATATACAAGAGTTATAATGTCTAAAAGCTTAAGGCGATCCCTTTCAAATATATATAATATAATTGTTTCTACTTTAGGCACAAGGCCAGCAATTATCCAGTACATTACTGGTACTTTATTTTATCGACCCTTAAGGATGAAAGGCAAAGTCAACCTCGGCGGGATTTGAACTCAGATCGTAAAGGGACGTAACTATGCTGGAAAGCATGGCCTCCGACCCTCTACCGATACTGCCAATCCAAATACAATAATATAATATATATATATATGGGAGGTGAGCGTGTATGTGTGTGTATGTGTGTGTGAGAGAGAGAGATAGAGAGAGAGAGAGAGAGAGAGAGAGAGAGAGAGAGAGAGAGAGAGAGAGAGTGTTTAAGATGGTAGTTAAGTGTTAGAAATCTTAGTCACTATTTAGATAAACAGAAAGCTCTACCAAATCATATTAAATAGGGTTTCTGGCTTGATTGTCAATTATTCACCTAAATGAACATAATTATTATCTCATAGTGATTTCTCTGTTACAAACTGATTTGTCCGAATCACATAATTTAAAGAAAATTGAAAATTCCGTGGTTGGTTTGAAATAGCCTGAAGATAGACCAGGAAGATTTCACCCAAAATATATGTATATTAACTACCAAATAGTTAATGTATATGTGTATCAGAGGCCTTTTTATATAACTAATAATAGATTTATTTTAACATCACATGGCCTTTTAAGTTTGTGATTATCCCCTTATCCATTCGTAACTAAACATTGGTTCGAAGTTGTGTATGATGAAATAAAATAACATTATAATATAACGTTACGCCTATTTTTCTCTTTTTTCTAGATTATTAAAAGATTGTATATTTTTTACTGATCATATTAAATCTATAAATAAAACTATCAACAATATGTGGATGCAACTAAATGTAATCTCGTGGAGGATAAAGTTACAGACAAAATACTTAAATCTCATATAAAGTCTGATATGGTTTTTATTGGAAAATTATAATTTCAATAAAAGTGTTATTCATTTCAATGCGTAGATATATAACATGTACTATATATAAAAACAAAAAGATAATATTTGTACTTTCCCAACTTATATTCTATCAAGTATTTCATTCTCTCGGTTTCTCTGTTTAATCTACGGAAATGACTTTTTTTGTATTGAATTTCTCTGAAGGAAAGATCTATGCTCATGGGCTTTGCTTCCCCCAAGACCAGTTAGATGCACTTTGTATAGTTGACTACCATCGATAAATTTTACTTTACAGATAGTAAATATTTCAAACAGCACATTATAAAATGCGAAATGTATTGATGGAAGAATCTGACATAAAAGTACGTTACTTTTGTCTTGCTGACGGATGGCTGCTATGACCACTGCAAGCACACAGAAACTGATGAGATTGAAGCAGTTGATAAACATTTTGAAAAGTTTTAATTCGAAGACTGCAGGAAAAAGTGTGATGTGGATGAAATTCTATTGAACATGTATGATATTGAAGTGTTCAGTGCCGCTTTTAGCCACTAAAGAAGGGGAGAAATAAGAGGAGGTGTTCAAGATGTATGTCCCTGTAAGGAGTTAGTATGCAATTAACTATTCAGAGAGGTATTGGCAATTATCAGAAGTGAAAGAATGGGCAGGCACTGAACACAGAGAATCTGTGAACCAGGAATTGTAGATTTATTGGTGAGTGAATATTTGCCAATTAGCAGAGTAACCTTTTGATGCTAGAATGTTTGTGTGCATAACAACAGTGCTTAGATGTTGTTTCAGTTAATTTAACTTTAGCTCTGTAAAGGGTAATAAAACGGTCAGGTTTGTAGTATTGTCTTAGCTCTGAGGAGGAAATATTAGTTTATATGATGCAGATTTTGTCATATTGTGTCAGTAAGATTGCCAGGAAAGATAATAAGAGATTATGAAAACTAGAATTTGTCGCGATATTGAGCGTTTCTTTTGCGTGTTGTCCAATCAATGGTCTCACTAGGCAAGAGTAATCAGGGACATTTATGGAGCTGACAGAGGCCTTGCCACGTATCACAAAAATTTATTTTAATATGATCTCTTATGTATCCCATTCAATCCAATTTTTTCTCGAAGTATTTCCATAGAAGACGTCGCTAATGTACTTTCTTTGATTGGATGTGCCGTAAGTATGCTAGTACTTCGTCGTCTGCTTCCTCTATTTTGAGTAAATACATTTTTCTGTATTTCTAAATTTCTTCATTTTCAGTATAAAATAAGTCATTTTTCTAATGTCCAGCAAACTCGTTAAATAAACTTTGCTGCAGCCTGTCATTCATTTCTAATTAGCTTCATCAGGATGTGAACATATTTTACTGTTAGCATTGTTACGTTACTTTGTTGGCATTTTATAACTCATTCCTGCATCATTTATTTGCAGCATGATTTTTCTTTTTGTGTGTTAGTTTCTCATATTATCATATACAGTGAAGGCATGTCTATTGACACCATCTAAACATGAGGATGCACCAGTGTTTGCCGGCTGGAAACAAATATGGTTACGTCTTTTTGATTTCTTCTATTATATAGGCTTGTTCTATGTCATGTTTCTAATTTACATTATCCTGTTCTTTTTGTTATAGTTTACTTTAGGCGTGCGGGACTACATAAAACTATTAATATATTTGAAATACAAAATATCTTAAAGAGTTAGCTTCTGCAAAATTCGAACTAATTTTATAATGATTCTGATTACACAATACCAAACACTGATGGAGGTCAACACCAAAAGAATTCAGCACCGATAATATGCTTTACAGAAGTGATTTGTCGTAAAACACAGAAGCTGTGCGATGTACCATAAATTCTTCACATATAGGATTCTCAAAAATGTAAAGCAAAATGAAATGAAAGCTGTTAAGATTTCGAATGCTCTTTATTTAATCCATAATTAGTGCGTGAAAAAGCCGGATACAGATTCTTTGATTAGTGATATTAAATGAAATGGAATTTGTTCTGAATGTCATAATGTATTGCCCTGATAAATGATGTGACCGAATTAAGATCAGCAAAGTATTCTCTCTACCATGCAATTCTTTTCAGAGAAAAGTACCTAAGATGAAGTTCCTCATAACATATGTGTATGAAGGGCTTGTTATTACGAAGTGGGAGGATGGTCTGTCAGAATAATATATTTACCGATTCTGCTGTTACACTGTATCTGTTTATATCGAGAGTGCTAAAAGGAAGATGCATTTTCGATCCAAGCTCTTAAGTGGCATATCAAACACTAGAGTATATCAACCTTGTCTTTCTCCCTTAATCCAGATAAACATAACAGCACGTACACCTCCAGTATGGTCATCATGAATAGACGAGAATAAAACTATTCAAGGAGTCATTCAACCTGCGTGAAATTAAATCCGAATCTCCTTAAAATCACACCTTCAATCTCATAAAAGGAAAGACACAATGGAATGTGTATTGCTTGATAGAAATAAAGAAAAGATGGTTAAAGCTGGAATGTTTTTTGTCTTAGATCCTTGCCTCAAGGCTGAGTTGGGCAAAATAGAATCAACATGAATACGCGAGAGGAAATAGCTTGGACAGTGGAGAGAATGCATGTCTAGAGTGTCCCAATACGGATCGTGTAAGTGTGCATTGCTAATACACATTCACACACATATCTAATAGTGCCTTATATTAAACAATGTTCTGACACTCTTCACTTCCCCGATACATATCAATCAATACATATCACTTAATGACAGAAAATTACTTTCATAACCTTCATGATAACCCTGTGTAATTGCTCCAACGAAGAGAGAATTAATATTAACGGGAATTATCAAAAGGACAGTGCACCCACTTTATAACATTGTACTACATCAAAACAATTCTAGACGTATAAATAAAGAACACTTCCTTGTAAATAATAAAACAGTTTGCACAACAACCGGACCACACAGACATTTCTCATTAAATTAAGGCAATACCAACTATCACATATTACATATATGTGTGTGCGTATCGTTTGCAAGCGCGTGAGTATGTTTGTGAATGCATGTGTTTCTGTACATATGCATATCGTCACTGACAGAAAATATCACACCACTCACGCATAACAATAATACACATATAAACTAGTTGGTTTATTTACAAATAAATCACTGGATTTCGACAAAAAAAGTGTTTCTGTTCTTCATAATCAAAGTCTTTATCAGAATAGAACTACTTTTGAAAATGAATATATATTTTTCCTATGCGGTTGGCTTTCTTTTGATCTGACAAAAACATTTTCAATTTTAAACAAAATCCCGGAAGCATACACTTTCAAATGAACTGAACTAATGATTGATAGTATATACGAGTGAATCACCTCCAATAATGGGTAACACCTGACATCATCAAACTTAGGTATTTTATGAAAATATATGTCTGATGACCTTGCATTACATAATATATATATACGCACACACACGCAAACACACTCATACATAAATATATTTATGAAAATGTATGCCCAATTAGCATGCTGTAAATAATACATACTTACATCTTGAGTTTAAATCTCACCGAGGTCAACTCTGCCTTTAATCCTTCCGGGGTCGATAAAAAAAGCACCAGTAAAGTATTAACGGTTGATTTAATCGTCTTTACTTCCCCGTAAATTGCTGGCATTGCGCCCAAATTATAAATCATTATTCATCGAAAGCTGATCGTTCAGCTCTCGTCTGCTTAAAGATTCTTGCTTTCATGCTTTCATTCAAGCATTTTTCAAGCGATGGACGGAATTAAAGTCTAAGAATTATATATTTTATTTAGAAAATCGTATAAATCGATACTCTGATGGTTTCGATAGTGAGTCTTCCAGTTTTTTTATCAACTGAATGACATACTCCTCTTAGTATTAAACAGAAAGAGAATTTCACGCTTATCTTCTAATCTAGAGATTGTTAACGAACACGCTAACTACTACAACATAGCTTTACTTAAGGCAGGCCATAAAGAGAGACTCCAGATACAAAAAATAACAACACACTTAACAGAAATAACACTATCCACACCTATAGAAACAACAAATCTAGGACTAAACATAGAAATTGGCAACAGCACTAGAAATAATTGAACCGAATACTAATATAAGGACCACTAGAAACTATAGAAAATGCAGAGATAGAAATATAGTGTACCTATGTACTATACATTCAGGCAACTTAGCATGGCACTACATAGGTTCGACGGCGGGGGAGTTCAAGATAATAACCGGAAGCCTATGAACACAACGACGCTCGCCAATAAAATCTGGCAGCTCAAAGATATAGAATTAGCTGGGTGAAGTTGTCAACGGCAATGGCCTATAGAATTGGCATGTCCCATTGTGGACTTTGTAATATGGAATTATTCGGTTACGGCCCTTGCCATTCTGAGTTCAAATCCCGCCGAGGTTAACTTTGCCTTTCATCCTTATGGGGTCGATAAAATAAAGTACCAGTAATGCACTAGGTAATTGCTGGCCTTGTGCCAAAAGTAGAAACAATTATTATTATTATTGTCACCAACTGTCAATGAACCAACATCATAACCTTTTATATTTCATATTTTCTCTCTTTCATTTTTTATCTTTCTCTTTCTTTCTCTAAATTTATTCTATCTCTTACATTATATTATATCTTATCGTATTATTTTCACTTCTAATATAGCTTACAATTAATTAATTAATAATTAATTAATTATTTTATTTATTTATTTATGTAACTAATACATACATGAATATATTTAACATTTTCATGTTTATACCATCATATCTCTATATTTTAACCACCAACACCACAACTACTCTCAATAATCATACTATGTTTACTTTTCTTCGCACATATAAACATTTTTTATTTATTTTTTATTATCCACGATGTAACTTGTTTATTAACATTTATTTATTTATTGTTGTTGTCATTGTTTTTCGCTTTCTTTTTCTTTTTCTTTATCTTTTATCTTTCTTCTTTATCCTTTTCTCTTCTTTCTCACTTTTTTCTCTGTCTTTTTCTCTATATCTTTTTCTTTTTTTCTTTTTTCCTTTTTCTTTTTCTCTCTCTCTTTCTTTTTTTTCTCTCTCTCTTTCTTCATTAATAATGTTGTAATTTGAATTCGTAGAAACTGAGCATATTTTAAACAGTTTTTAAACACTCTTTCTGATGATCTCGTTAAGCTAACAACGTATTTAAAATTGAGTGGCACAGCTTCAAGTGTTCAACAGTTTTTAGACAACTTAATCAGTGAAACAATTGCTAAGACTGTAAATAAAACCCCTTTTTGTACTGTTGACCATGTTATTCTTCACTCTTTCAATATTATTACTCCAAGATAAACTTACATAGGAATGCAAGAGAACTCGCAAACCTCTTGTTGAGTCAAACAACGCCGTACGCTAAAACTGTCCACAATACGAAGTATTCACAACCTCTAACTGTATTACTTATAACGATATTTTGTTATGCCTTATCTAATATATATTTGTGAAATGGGTGGTGGTTGAAATTCCGATGTGCACGGTTAAATGGTAGTAGACGTGGTCAGACGGACATGAAAATTTACACACCTATGTAAAAAGTGCCAAGGAAGCAAATAGACGAGGTTTCAAATCTCTAACTTGAAAAATGTGGTCCCTAGGGCCCGCAAACAGTCTATTTACTATCGCGTTCGGTGAGTTATTTCCCCCTGTTCTAATAATTGGATGAGTTATTTACAATTTCATACAAATGTTTAAACTCATCAACGTTCTTTCGCTGTTAACATACAGTACCAATAATTTGAAAAATATTATTGAAAGTTTATTATAAAGAAGCAGTTTCAGGGAAAAAAAAATAGAAATATGCACTTGGGGCTGGACGGCGTAAAATGAGAAGTGGAGCGACGTGAAAAGCGTTGTTTATTAACAGCGAAATAGCAATGTCGATTTTGAAAATGCAGATTAATAAACTGTTGCCTTCTACAGTACGTTTCATTTTCATTTTTCAATTACAGTTGCTCTATATTAAATTTAAATACTTCTATAACGATCATACAGTACCATTTTATGAAATCGATTCTGCAGTAGAACTTTACGAAATGCAAAATCGAAAAAGGTCACTGTTTTCTAACAAAAGAAATAAAACCCTTACCTTCTCATTGTACGCCGTCCAACCCCAAGTGCATATTTCTATTTTTTTTCCTGAAACTGCTTCTTTATAATAAACTTTCAATAATATTTTTCAAATTATTAACTTAATAAAAAGTGGCCCCGGGTGCAACCGGGCTCAGCTGCTAGTATATATATTAGAAAAGAGAAGTAAAGTTCTATACAAAACAGTGGATATAGTGAAAAGGTGAAGTTGGAAATAGCACGGAAATTATATTCTAGGGTCTGTTTTTCTTTATTTTCCTTTCCTTGATTCGTCAAAGTGACATTATTGAAAAAATGAGAGGGACAATTCTTATTTAAAAAGGTTTTATTATGTATATAAAGTATATAAAGTATTAGCGGTTTCGATGTATTATTTTTATGTATTATTAAAATTCATCTTATCAAATGTTGAGTATTACAATTAAAAATAATTAATAAGAATTAGAGACTAAAAATTAAAGATTTAAAATTAAGTGTTGAGGTAAGTTTTTGTTCCCATCTTTCTTGCTGAGACTGAGACTGTCCCTCTCGTTTTTTCAACAATGCCATTTTTTCAATAATATCACTTTGACGAATCAAAGAAAGGAAAATAAAGAAAAACAGACCCTAAAATATATTTTTCGTGCTATTTCCAACTTCACCTTCTCCCCCCCCCCTCACCTCTCCCTCTCTGTATATATATATATATATATATATAAATATATATATATATATATATATATATATATATATTACCTTTTTGTATTTGTTGCGTGATACTTGATGTGAAATCGTGTTGAGACATATATTTACACTTTTGGACGATCACGCTGCCATTAACAATACACTCTCCAGTTGATTCACACTTCCGCTTATCATTAGTTAATCCATTTATTGCTTAGTTTAGTAAACGGCTAAACGCTAAACGACGCAGAAATTATATCGTTCACAACTATGAACTAAATAATTTAATTCTATTTAATTTCACCAATTTTTACTAAAATAAACTTGGAGCGGAGAGGTGAAGAAGGAAAAGAAGCAGGATAAGAATAAGAAACAACATTCCATTTCCTCTCTTAATAAACAAGAGAGAGTACCAAAATCTAATTACATATATTTGTTTTAATATAATCATCTTGTTTCTGAATGCAATTGTTGCATCATAGCCGACAGAAGTAACATTTGAATTCTATCGTCCTTGTTTTCCGAGTGAAAATGTTTATAATCAACAGCTTTCTCTTCATCATAATTTGAATTTTTTATGCCTCTTAGATCACATTTGACTTTTTAAAATAGAAAATAGTGACTAGATGTCACGTCGAGGTTTTAAGGGGAGTGAATAATTTCTATGAAGCTCCATACTGAAATAACCATATTTGTAACGCAGTTATATGAACTGGGGAAGTGTCTATTTTTGTTCATGGAATTTCGTAATTACTACATCGAAGAAACATCACTGCGAATGATAATGTTTCTTTCAGCAAAATCCTTTAGGTAGATAATCACATATTTCTAATAAATAAATAAATAAATAGAAAACAATATTACTATCGGTTCTTTGATTAAGGATGAGTTTCATCTGAATGGATTCATCCATATGGATTCTTAATTGAAAATCAAAACATATTACGGAAATCGAATCATATCACATGACTAAATCGTCATGTTACGATGTAATTAATAACACAATTTTCTTTGGCATGTAGAAATTCCAAAAGCTCTTTTAGCTTTCGGTTTTTGGAATAAAGAAATATTTTTTGTACCCATTTTGTTATTAACTTATTCATATGAAAGTTATCATGTAAAAATGCGGTGAACTGATGTAGAGAAATACATTATAGCTACAATTTCCTCTGCCGTTAGAATGCAGTCACCATATATTTCTCCTTCCACAAACGCAATTATTTGAGAGATTCTAACAGTAGCTGGACGTTCTTCACATTCATCAACTTCAAGTGTTGATCATTCTATTCGAAACAATTCACACCAATTTTACAGTGCCAAACGAAGTTGATGAACTCGTGTAAACACCATCCACATATAATTTGATTTCAGTTGGAAAAACATTTTCCTTGGTGAGAAGTTTGACGTTTGCCATGTGCTCAATTTTCCACATATATAAATTGATATAAGTTTGCACTAGTAACAACCAAATATCATGGCCATACAATACACTATTACATGTTTTACTATTATATCACATCATTTAATGCAGATGTCGTAAATCTTATATGATGCTGCTCTCTTATAAAGGCATATTAAAGCTATCTCACTTGTATTTGAAGATGAACGTATTTTGTACCAAGTACGTTTCAAAATCAAAAGGTGACATTATGACATAAGATACTTTTGATTCAGAGTTAAATGTATGGAACAGGTTATAAACGTTCTTACACTGCAAATAACGAATCATATTTTATTCACAGAGAAATAGGAAGAAAAACTGAATTTATCATACGTGCTATAAATATTAAAATTCTTCATGTACGTTAATTAAAATAATATTCACACAAAATACATAATTCTTCCGCTATCTCAATTTTTCTTCTCCTACTCTCTCGTTTCGTTCGGGAGAAATGGTTTGTGTTCAATGGTTTGTGAAGCATGGTGTTCCGCTGAGTTTAACTGCCCAGGGACATGCTATGTCACGAAGATGCCCCTACCATTCCACCAGGAGTTCAGCGCCTATGGGGAGATGGATAAATTATATCAGAGCACTATGGGATGAAAATAAAATGAAATATAGACAATAGAGCACATTTCTTGTAGCTTGAATAAAAAGAGAATGTGTCTACAACCAAGATGATATGGTATGAGTGCTGCCTGTATACATAATATCAGTAATAAATTATGTGAATAAGGCAGACATATTAAACATGATGATAATTAAACAGGATTGAATATGCCACCACATACAAAGCTAAGAGCAAAAAGTTTGCATTCGTTTCAAATCCATCCAGCTCCATAACTCACGGAAATGTTTTTGCATCAGAGAAAAGCTCCAAAGGCATTACACAAAATTAAACTTAATGAACCAAATGAAGCTGGAATTGCTAACATGCTCTATAACACTATCCATCCCCACATTTACCCCCCCCCCCACCACCACACACACAAAAACACAGTTGTTGATGTATTGATTTCGATAATAAAGGTTGTTCTAGGCAAGTAGTTGAAAGGTAATATTAATGTGAATAAAAAAGGAAATAATTCCCAATGATTTATTGATTTATCCGCTTCTATCAATCTGTAGTCCAATTTCAACGTATCTATCAAACGGGAAAAAAGTTTTATTTTGAATGACTCTTAGAATCGCTTTTCATACATTAGAGTAGCAAACGGAAACTAGACCACATGAAAGCAGATCAATAATTTGTTATAATATGTTCTTTTTTCTTCAAATAAGGCCAATGTGTTGGCAAAACCAGGAGAATGGCGAAAGCAATAATTTACAGCGCTGAATTTACTATACCCATCAGTAAAATTCTAAGTATAGATTCTTCCATGTTTTATAAAGAATGACTGACACAAATATTGGTTTCTGTTTGTAACTAATTATACGATCGAAATTCATGCGAACTCTGCCTCAATATTGCTAAATGACACTAAAGTAAATGCCTATATTGAATAAAAAGCAATTACGAAGTAAAAGTGTAGCATATATTTGAGTTTAGCAAATATTTATATGGTTTCAATTTATTTGAATGCATTAATTAGTCACGTATGTATAACAATATTCTACAACATTGTATGTAATGCTATAACTATGGTACGAAATTGAAGATATAACTTATTATATACACATTTATATTACTCGTAATATAAATGTGTATATAATAAAATTTACATTAAGTGAGATATATAGATATATTACTGATATAAAATTTAAAAATAAACAGCTCGGTGGGGCAGCAAATATACATCGTTCAAACTGAACTTTTTGTTTATATGAAAATAACGTAATACAGATTTTACAAGTTTTCCAGCGTAATTATAACGCAGCACAAACATATTAAAGTTACAGTATGTGTTTGATTTCGTGCCATAGTTAAGATTATTTACTTATTGACGTAATGATAACAATAATAAAACTCTCAAATTAGAAGCGGGGGCAAATGTACAAGAAAGATTTAAATTTCAATCATACTTCGGAATCCAAAGCTTCGCGAAATATAGAAATTTGTACGCATTCAATTAGCCCAGGAAATTCTCCAGGTACAGATAGTACATACATATATATAAAACGTCAATCTCTCATTACAACAATAACAAACGTATGTAGGTATTCACCTAATACCGAATACCCAATTCACATAAAAGCATTGAGTGCTGAAACCGTTACGACCTGTAGTAACTAGCATTACTAACCAAAAATCCGTATATATATTGTCAAATCGGACCGAGGAAACAATGTTTCTGTTGGTCTTTCCAATTGCTAATAATCTCTATTGGTCGCAACTCCAGGTAGAAGCAGCAACGTGAAATAAAGTGTCTTGCTCAAGGACATAACGCAAGGAATCAAACGGATATTCGATTCGTTTGCAATTATGCAAACAAGCTTCTTTTAAGCCATGTTAGTAGAATGAGCCCCTCATTCCTGCTCTTGTGTTGGCATGTAAACAGAACTGCGGACACTAATGTTTCTGGGTGAATTCCCTTCATCAATGCAGTTGACTGTTCACCTGCCAACTGTCTGAGCTAGTGAAAATATATGATATTTTCTAAAATATACGATGATTGATCGGCCTGATGAAGGGTAATGACCCCAAAACATGTTGATTGTTCCTCAATGCCAGTGTTGAACACACCAATGACGATCGGTCATCAGCACAGCACAGCTTTTTATCGGGCTGTTTGTTTACGAACGAATCAAATATTATTATTAATTTTCGATATAAACCATACGCAGATATGTATATATATATATATATATATATATATATATATATATATATATATATATATATATATATATATATATATATATATATATATATATATATATATATATATATATACATATATATACATACATACACACACTCATATATATATATATATATATATATATATACATGCTTACATACACACACACATATATCTATCTCTCTCTCTCTATATATATATATATATTCAGTTACAGATTCATCTAAAAATTCTCTTCTCTCTTCCGCATCAATTGCTTCATTGTCAAACCCTTTTCCATAACTTCGCATATGTCATGTATATGAATTACTTATAATGTTTACGTGAATCGCCATCAATTTTGGTGGCACAACCTCGCTAGTATACATATATACATATATACATACATATATACATATATACATACACACATATATACATATATGCATATATACATACACACATATACATATATGCATATATATATATATTTATTTATATATATATATGTGGAGCAAGTCCACAGGGAGGAGGAGAGTGACTTGGTGGCGGAACAATAGGGTAGATTAGGCAGTTAAGACCAAGAGACAAGCATGGAAAGAATGGAAGAACGGGGGTAGCAGGGTACCTTACATAGAGACCAGGAGGGAAGCTAGGTGACAAGTATACTTAGCTAGAAGAGAAGCAGAGGATAGAAAATTCAAGCATGTTTTGCAACGTGAGGACCAGAAACAGGAGGTGTTCAAGATTGCGAGGCAGTGTGTCAGAGAGAATTGTGATGACATTGGAGAGAAGTGTATCCGGAATGATAAAGGTGAGCTTGCCCTCACAAGTGCTGAGAAGAAAGTGGAAGAGCCATTATGAAAGATTACTAAACGAGGAGAATGCATGGGAAAAAGAGACCCTACCCCAAGTGGACCCTATAGAGGAGCCAGCAGTACAAGCCAGCAGCAGCGTAGTAAGTAAGGCAATCAAAGATATGAAGACAGGGAAGGCAACCGGTCCATCGGGTATAGCTGCCGAGATGCTGAAGGCATCTGGAATTGTTAACCAGGTAATACAAGAGGGTATCATACCAAAGGATTGGTGCAGCAGCATCATTATCAACTGCTACAAAGGTAAAGGTGATGCACTAGATAGAGGAAACTATAGAGGTATAAAGCTGATGGACCAGGTCATGAAAGTAACGGAAAGAGTTATAGCACAGTTGATTAGGAACCGGGTGAAACTAGATGAGCTGCAATTTGGGTTTGTACCAGGAAAAGTCACCAGTGATGCTCTCTTCCTTGTGAGGCAGTTACAGGAAAAGTACCTAGCTAAAATAAGCCGCTCTACCTGGCATTCGTGGATCTGTAAAAAGCCTTCGACAGAGTCCCCAGTGCTATAATCTGGTGGGCTTTTAGAAAATGAGGAGTAGATGAATGGCTTGTGAAAGCTGTACAAGCCATGTATAACAGTCAGCAAAATTAGAGTTAGCAATGAGTATAGCGAGGAATTTAGCGTACAGGTCGGTGTCCACCAGGGCTCTGTTCTTAGCCCTCTCCTGTTCATCATAGTCCTGCAGGCAATAACGGAGGAGTTTAAGACCGGATGCCCATGGGAACTCCTGTATGCGGAGGATCTCGCACTTATAGCTGAATCCATGGTGGAACTAGAGAAGAAATTTCAAACATGGAAGCAGGGACTAGAAAGAAAGGTTCTCAAAGTCAACCTGACAAAGACTAAGGTTCTTTAAGTAGACGAGAAAACAGAACCCAGATTCCCCCAGGGAAATAGCCTTGCTCAGTATGTAGGAAAGGTGTAGGTAGGAACTCCATCCTCTGCCCCAAATGCAAACAATGGATACACAAGAGATGTAGTGGGATCTCAGGAAGTTTAACTAAGAATGTATGCTTCACATGCAGCAGCTGTACTGGGACAGGAAACAAGCACCACCAAACTCTGGGAGGGCTCTGTAGAAACAGTAGACAGCTTCTGCTACCTTGGTGACCGAATTAGCAGCGGAGGTGGGTGTTCAGAAAGTACAATAACTAGGGTAAGAACGGGATGGAAGAAGTTGAGGGAGCTACTGCCACTGCTAGCTGCAAAAGGCTTTTTACTCAAAATGAAAGGCAGACTGTATGATGCGTGTATACGAACAGTAATGTTACATGGAATTGAAACCTGGGCGCTGTCTGTAGAAGACTTGCGCAGATTAGAAAGAAACGAAGCTTGCATGTTCCGATGGATGTGTAATAGTAATATACGAGAACGGCAAAGTATAAACGAATAGAGAGAGAGACTGAGCATCAGAGGAATCAAATGCTGTGTGCAGGAGAGAAGGCTACGTTGGTAAGGACATGTGATGCGATGAAGGATGACAGCTGCATAAAAAGGTGCAGAGCCCTAGAAGTCGATGGAAGCCGCGGAGTGGGGAGACCCAAGAAGACCTGGGATGAGGTGATAAAGGCCGACGTTACCCAATTGCACCTCTCAAGAGCAATGACACACGACCGTGACCTCTGATATCAGGCAGTAACACAGAAGACCCGACCCCCCTCCCCCACAGGAACAAGCCGAAGCTGAAGCATATAGACAATATGCCCCACACCCTCCCACTGCAAAGTGGTCGTAGAGGTGCCACGGCAAAAAAGCACCAGCCCACACTGTAAAGCGGACGTGTAGGCGCCACGGAAAAAAGCACCCAGCACTCACTGTAAATGAGGTTGGTGTTAGGAAGTGCATCCAGCGGTAGAAATCAAGCCAGAATCAGATCCTGTATGAGCAAGACAAGGTCAGCCGACTGGACACTGCCCACAACAGGACAACCCGCTGTCTAACCCATGTTAGCGTGGAAGAACGGACGTAAAACGATGATGATGATGATGATATATATATATATATATATATATATATATATATATATATATATATATATAGAGAGAGAGAGAGAGAGAGAGAGAGAGAGAAAGAGAGAGAGAGAGAGAGAAAGAGTGAGTATGTATATGATATATAATATAATATATAAATAATATATAATTTATATACATGTGTCTCTGTGTATGTATAATATGATATATATTTGATGATATATGTGTATAATATATATATACATAATATATGTAATATATAATATAAGATCGATAATTTTCAAAAAGCCGGTCCAAAGCGGTAGACAAATATAAAAGACAAATGATGACAAATAAAACAAAACAAAGTAATGTTTTACTCATTGTATTTGAATAGGATATTTTTTTAAACCTAGCAATTACACCCCATCATAATATAATTCCCTACTTTTTTGAGAATTGCTTGTATAGGTCTACATTATATGTATATATATATATATATATATATACACATATATATATATATAATCTTAGTGTTAAGTTCTTCAGCCCCATTCGGCGTATCGAGCAGTAACTACTCGCCAACGGTCACGATCAGCGGCGGCTTCTCCCCTCCGTGCCAAGTGATGTTGGCTGCCATCAGGTATTTTCGGAACGTTCGTCGCCAGGTAGTCCTAGGGCAACAATGCCTCCGTTTGCCGCAAGGTGGAATGCAGTTCATCACAGTTTTTGAGTGTCGTTCGTCGGGTTGGGCAGGTGTAGAACATGGCCAGCCAGGCGACACCGGCGCTCTGTGACCATCCTCTGCAGCATCCACGACTCGGCTCTCCGCAGGATTTCCTCGTTTCGCAATCGGCCGGGCCAGGACACAATAAAGATCAGTCGCAAACACCGCGTATACATATATATATATATATATGTATAATAATTTCGTATTTCCAAAGAAATACGGTTTTCAGAAGCCGTAGCTATGCAAACACCGGGGGGCTAACGCCCTCTGGTGATGTCCAGCAGAAGCAAGGGGGACAACCGTCTATGCATTTCAGGCTTAACTTTTCTATTATAAGTTGAGCCAACTTATGCAGCTTCATATGCAAATGAGATTAATCACCTCATTTACATAGACGTGAAAACTATATATTCTCGCCTGTCTTCTAGTCCAACAGTCGCAAGCGGTGGGAGGGATCGTCCTGACGAAGGCCAGTTAAGCCAGAAATGCATTTGAGCATTTGAGCTTCGATGGTGATATTACGGATAGGCTTGTTATGGAAAAAGCTGGTGTGGCGACTCAACGAAAAGACAAAGTGAAACTGAAAATTATGAACATATACAGTGAATACAGAAATTTACAAAAAAAAAACAAAGGTTCTAAGTCAAACAAAGAAAAGGAAGCACTATTTATTTGTGAATTGGATTCGTATTTCTACATTGCACACACTGATGCTGAAAGAAAATTTTGAAAGACCGTCTACGTAATAATGAACAGAAAATGGAAGATGCTACATTTCTCGAAGCCCTGCGTTGCCAGAAAAAAGTATTTCTGGGTGCTGAAAAAAACGGTTACCAGAAAAATGTAACTTCAAAGTTTAAGCGTGATCAGGTTTCTGTGGCTCGTCGAGAGTCAGAGAACTATAGAAAGCGTTTGTCAGGCAGGATCTGTAGCAGCACAACTTCCACGTAATGAACTGAATGATTCAAGTTCAACCATTGATGAAACTGAAGATGAACAGGATCCTGAATTTCAGGCCTCAAACCCACCCAGAGACAGCCCAAAGTCAGGCAAGAAACGAAAAATCCAACTGTAACTCCCAAAGAATCCATTTCAAAGTCCCAAAATTTCTCTAATGTCTGATGGTTTAAACCTGACACTGGGCCAGAGAACAGCATTTATGGCATCGATTATTTCTGAGGGTGGGACTGACATAGACGCCACAACTCTCTCCAAGAATAGTAGCAGACGTGCAGCTAAGAAGATCAGAACTGTGAGGGCTGAACACATAAAGGAACAATTTGCTGTACCAGACTTTGTTACTTTGCATTCGGATGGCAAAATAATTCCTGGTGACCACGAGAGGCTAGGTGTGCTAGTTGCTGGAACTCCGGACTTCAGAGAAGGTAAACTCCTCGGTGTTCCCATAATTCCTGATGGCACTGGAACTACCCAAGCCAAAGCATCATTTGATCTTGTTAAAGATTGGAATGTTGATGGGTTTGTGGTGGGCTTGGTCTTCGACACAACTGCTTCGAATTCTGGATGGAAAAATAGTGCCTGTGTGAGACTAGAAGAGATGCTCAACAAAAAGGTGTTTTATTTTGCTTATCGGCACCATGTCATGGAGCGTATCGTGTGTGCAGTGTGGCAACAACTATTCGGAGCAATGTCCAGTCCAGACACCCCAGAGTTCAAGGAGTTCAAAAAAGATTGGGTGTCACTCACGGACAAGATAAACTTTAAAACATTGAACATTGTCGACCGGAGCCTCAAGCGTCTGTGTTCTGAGAACATCAAGTTCCTCCAAGATTTGCTGACATCCGACGATGGGAAAATGAGTTCTCTTCCACGGGACGACTACCGAGAATGTGCCGAGTTGATGCTGATCTTGCTTGGTGTCACCCCTCCTCGTGGAATTCATTGGATGTTGCCTGGTGCACATCATAACGTTCGGTTGATGTCCACAATCATCTATAGTGCAAAGATGTATGCATTTGGTGAGCGACTCAATTACGATGAAGCTAATATGGAAAAGTTGCGCCGGATCTGTATGTTCAATGCTCTGGTCTACGTGCGATACTGGCTGACAGCAGTCAAGTGAGCTGATGCACCATCCAATGACCTTCAATTCTACGTGGAGTTGACACAGTACAGTAAGGTTGACAGAGATTTCTCGCAGGCAGCCACTACTGCTTTGAGCAGGCATCTTTGGTACCTGACGGAGGAAGCCATTCCGCTAGCGCTGTTTTCATGTCGGGTCCAAGAGTCCGAGAAGAAACAAATAGCCCAACGTCTTGTCAAAACGAAAACCTCTGGGCCTCTCGACCGTGGTGCTCCAGTATTTCCCGAGTTGAAGTCGTCCACGAAGCTGCCTCATCTAGTTGGGAAGAAATCAAGGCTTCTGTTTGATCTCCTTGGTCTCGACGATACTTGGCTTGAGCTGTCACCTGCAACTTGGTCATCACAAGCATCATATCAAAATTCCTGTGCTGTTGTTCACAATATCAGTGTAGTCAACGATCTGGCGGAGAGAGCAGTCAAGTTGATAACTGATTTTGTTGCCATCACCAAGAATGAGGAGGAGAAGCAGTGTGTTCTTCAAGTAGTCGAAGCTCATCGTCGCAAGGTCCCGGATTTAAAAAAAGAAACTCTGAAAAAAATATGACTGGAGTTAACTTAACTGAATTTGTTTCTTCCTTGTACGCCTTTATATTCAAAGCTGGTTTACTAAATATAATGGATTAATAAAATAAACAATTATTGTATGGTCATATTTGGTTTCACATTTTTATGATTTCATGCAACATAATCACACTTTCCACTATAATCACCAAGTCTCAAAATAATTTATTTTATACAAGTCTCAAAATATTTTATTTTACCAATTGGGGCATTTATAATGGGAAAATACAGAGGGAGCGTTAGTATTGTGACCTTGCTTTTTATAGCACACTCTACTGTGCATATATGAACGAATTGCGTAGCGAGAAAGAATGATTCTCCGAAGTTGCATGATTAATTTTGAATATATGGCACCTGTAATCACGTCGGACCTAATCATTCTGGAAAGAACAAACAAAACACAAATATCTGAAATAAAGAGATATTGTGTCCAGAGGGAAATATACATTTTTATGAAAACTCAAACTCTCTATCTGAAAACAAATACATAAATATGTACAAATTCATATAAACATTTATTCGCATAGGTATATATCTATGCACGCACGTCATTGTCACCTTTCGTCATAGTAGTAGCAGACTGTTGTATTTTAGTAGCGGTCGGGTTGCATAGTTATATTTATTTGTTTATTTATATTGTTGCGGTCGAGCTAAGCTAGGTCTCATTGCTTTCTAATCTATTGTTGATGCTTAGTTTGTGTCGTTTGCTTAATGATGCTTCCTTGATTCATAGACAACCTACGTTCATTTTCCGTGGTCAGTATGGAGGGTTTAAGCTCTTTTCCTTATGAATTCATTTAGTGATGTGCTTTTTTATCCGGACGTGAGATGCCAAATCTTATTGCTGTTTTTAAAAGTCTGTATTTCTAAAGTAGTGGCGTTTTCTACTTGTTTACAAATACTATTCTGATAGCTATATATTTGTTTTACATGTTTCCGAAATCATTTATTTCAAATTATTAAAATTTATTCATTTAAAATTTTAAAAAGAAAATAAGAAAAAAAGAAAAAGAAAAAAAGCGAAGAAAGAAAAAAGAAAAAAAAAGCGAGTGAAGTGGGGAAAGTAATTGCAAATCTTTCGCTAGATGGTATATTTCCTCTGACCGCCACAAACAGAATAAGGAACGCCCAGCATTGGAGAAATACCCGTTTCAGGTGTGAAGCCTTCGTCTAGATTTGGCGGAAGAAATAAGTTGTCTGCGGGGCGATGACACGCAATTGCGACCGACACAAAAAGAAAACGATCAAACAATGTTTAGTATTTGTCTATCTTCCGCTCCTCTGAACTGTGAGCTGTGGTGACTCACCTCTCTCTAACGAGTAACGGTTCATCCCATTTGGATGTTTACCAACATTATGTTAGAGGCCAAAAGACTCCCATCAAAGTTTTTGATTAATTCTCAAATACTACTAGTTTGATTTTGATATAATTTGAAATGATGGATATTCTGCGCTCCATTTCGTGAATGATTGCTACATGTATTTTGTGACTGAGGATAAAATATGTTGCATACAATTGTTTTAATACAGTTACAGTTGTATTGACGAAATTTTGAGTCTTTTTTGTGTCATATTTATGAAGTTTATTTTTGGGCGAATCATTTATTTATTAATACATAATTGTTTCTATTTTAGGCACAAGGCCAGCAATTACACAGAACATTACTGGTGCTTTATTTTATCGACCCCGTAAGGATGAAAGGCAAAGTTAACCTCGGCGGGATTTGAACTCAGATCATAAAGGGACGTAACTCTATGCTTCAAATCATGGTGTCCGACTCTCTACCGATTCTGTCAATCCACCGCCCTATTTATTAATACATAATAAACAGACATATGTGGTTGGGAGGTACGATAGCACAATCACGTTCTTATTATGGTTATTACAACCAATAAAGTACCAGTAATGCACTGGAATAATTGCTGGCCTTGTGTCAAAAATAGAAACAGTTATTACAGCCATCAAATTCTAACTTTTTATAGTTTATTTGTAAGTGCTTTTGTAAGATGGTATTTCTCTGAATATTTTGAAAGCTTTGTACGGCACGTACATTTAAAGCTATTTGGGATTACGCCTTGTACAGGTTCGTTTCCATTGTCACTATCCGATATCATTTGCACGTGGCTTTCTAGTTATGACCCCCCACCCCGCCCCTGTTTTTTTTCCGGCACATAATCAACTTATGCTGTATACTTAAACAGTTTTCATAACAGTAAGGTAGCATTTACATGTTCAGCATTTACTCTGGAGCTTCCTCGCTTAATAGACAAATGATGTCTATCCGATGTTGTATTGAAACAAATATAGATTCAATCTAAAAACCGATGAATTACATTTGTTATAGTATTTATTTTGGTGCTATACGTTTTAATTAAAAACTTGAATGGCATCATCTTGCGAGAGGAGTCGACAGTATGTTTCATGTTCATATTCATGTCATTTGAACCAGCTATAAACCATCTACTACACTATTTGACCTTTTCTAATCTCTCTCACTCTCTCTCTATATATATATTAGCAGATGTCTGTGTATTTGTATATCTGTACATAATGCCAATGAGGGAGAGGGGAGAGAAAGAAACACAGAGAGAGAGAACAAGTTTCTATAGAAGAATTTGAAAGATAGTGGGAGAGAGAGAGAGAGAGATACTGTATGTATATGTATCAGTGTGTGGTGTGTGTAGAAATCGCCATTTATTTCAATCACTCTTGTAAAACAGTTACTGCAAGTCTTCACCAATCCTCAGAGGAAAGATGTAAGCGTCTTGAACAAGATCAGCTAAATGTGTTTGACAAAAGAGTTGCACCTTTCAAGGCGACTTGGAAAAGATCAGCTTTCAACTATGATCCAAAACATGATTATTCGAAAGACAAATCAATTGATATTGGAGCAATGTCAAATGAGTGCAATTTTTGTAAAGGAAAGAAATGGAAAAGAGAAACCACCACTATGTATTGTGGTGGAGGAACGGTTGTTTTACCGACGTTTGGTACACCCCTAGATACTTTGAAGGCATTGTTTTTGGGAAACACACCAAGGAGCATGGACTTCTTGAAAAACATTAGGAATTATAATTCTGCTTTCCAAATGACCTTCTTTGGTAGCAATATTATAAGAGAATGGAACATGAAGCCAACTTTTAAAGTTC
>OZ024740.1:358735368-358780408 GCA_964016885.1 Eledone cirrhosa
ACTTGATCATGTCATGGCCCAACACTCTACTACATTTTGCTTGTAGTCCAAGGTCAATATAAAAAGGTAATTTTCGTATGATGTCTTCTTAAAGATGACACAGAGTATGAATCGATTCTGTAAGAAGCAACAATTTAACAATCACCAGCCAAAATCAGAAGATTGTTGGTCATTTTAATGCATGGTTATAGTATTTCTAACCCACTTGCATTATGGAAACATCACAGGCACCACATTAAATGATGACTTCAAATGCAAAATTTTCATTGACCCACTTGGAAGAACTAGAAAGTATTCGTGACCAGCATGCTATTGGGTAAAGATTGTCAATCTCAGAATATTGTACTTGTGATTGTTTGTTCAGAGATTGAAGAAGCTCTTCT
Organism: Eledone cirrhosa; assembly: GCA_964016885.1. Taxonomy (NCBI): domain Eukaryota; kingdom Metazoa; phylum Mollusca; class Cephalopoda; order Octopoda; family Eledonidae; genus Eledone; species Eledone cirrhosa. Next base: position 358,735,752 of record OZ024740.1, read on the forward strand.
GACTACAGACAAGGCGATCAAATCTACCAGCGACACTTCTACATACAATATTACCAAAGGAACTCTGATGAAAGTATTCTTAAAATGACGAATGACTACTTGACATAAATCTACAATATATTACGAAACCGCATTACAAGCACTCAGAGCAGGGCACTCTATGATATTCTTAGGAATAAAAAAGATGATAAATGTGTCACTTTGATTGTGGCTAGTGATTTCACATATACATGTCCTGTCATTATGAGAGGGAGTGGTGGATTGGTAGTGTCGTTAGAGTGTCGGACAATATGCTTTGCGGTATTTAGTTACGATTATCTACGTTTAGAGTTCAAACTCCACCAATGTTAGCTCTGCGAGGTTGATAAAATGAATTCCAAGTAATGCATTAGTGTCAATTTAATCTACTTCCCCCTTTCCTTAAAATTGCTGACCTTGTACCAAAAGTAGAAACAATTATGACAGATATGCGAGCAAATCAACTTAATACCTGTATACAATTCTCTTATCTTTGGAGGATTGTGCTATTTCACTTCTTACCACCACAAGGGGCTATTTGCGGAACAATTAAGTGGGAAATATGCAAAACAAAGTATGCAACTAGGCCTTGGCAATGTTAAACTGAAGAAAATCTAAGATGCCAGTTTGTAAACATTCGTCATCTGACGATAAACTGAAATCAGACTTCATTTCACAACATTCTGTAAAATACCAACGTTCTTTTTTGTAAAATATCAAAATTAACCCCAAGAAACAATGCTGTGAACGTGATCAACCCAGTACTTTTAAAGCAATTCCGAATCCAAATCAAGTCATCACCTATCCTATCTATAGGAATCAGTATTATTAGACTACAGAAACTAGTCTCATAACAGGACATGTAAACACCCATAACAGAAAGAAATGGACACCAGTTTGAATATAAGGAATCGGCTGCTAACTGGCAAAATATAACCTGTAAAATGTATAGAATAATTAAAGAACGAAATAACTTGCTAGATTTTATAAAAACAGAACGAAAAACTTAATATATCAGACGTCTGACAGGAAAACACTTTCAATAACATCTCTATATATAACAAGAGCAAGATGAAATATTGCTTCAAGAAAAAAAAATTGCACTCTCAAATTGGTTACAGAAGTGAATCAACATTATTTCATTTGTATTTTCTTGTTTGCTTTTTATGAAGAGCGAAATGACGTTTTTCAACAAGGAATATGATTAAAAACTGTAAAATACGAAAGTATTAAAGGGAAAATAATTGAAATGATTTCGAAAAGAAACGTCACGTGTTTTATTCTAATCAAACGCGGAATGTCTATAATTGAAATCAATATGAAGTACTATTGTATTATATATATATAAATAAATAAATAAATATATATAGATAGATAGAGAGAGAGACAAAGAGGGAGAGAGAGAGAGAGCGTGAGAGAAAGAGAAAGAGGGAGAGAGAGAGAGAGGAGAGAGAGAGAAATGACTTCTACATGACTAGAACTGTTTCACTCCTATGAAATCATCAATGTCAAATAAGGTTGATCGTTTTTTTTTTGTTTTCCTTAAGTAGGCAGAAGAAGGGATTCAAAAGAGAGAGAGGGAGGGAAAAAGCAAGGACTCTTGAGCCGCAGAAGAAAGGGAGAGGGGAAGGAGAGATAGTGATGGGCACTGGGCCTTGGGCGGAATGATGTTTGGGCTGCATCGCGCGGAGAAATTTGCAAAGGCATTTTCACGGACAATGGTCAGCGACACTCGCTGCAACAGTCACGCCACCTGGCGAGGCTCCATCCTCAGACGGCTTAGCCATAATGAACTCAAATATAATAACTAGATTAAGATGAAGATTTAGTTGAAATCAATAATTAAATTAATAATTATCGTTATAATAATAATACTAACTAACGCAGTGGATCCAATGTTGCAATAATATTAATAATGACAATGAAAATGTTATGGCTGAGGTCATGGATTAATTAACAACCTATCTTAGACTATTGTTTTATTTTCATTCTTCGACACACAAACACATACATAGACACACACACACTCACTTGATCTGTTAAAGTCACTCTTGTGAGTATGTCATCAAGCATTTTATACATCTCATGTTGTATTTTATCTGAAGAAGGCATGCTATCATTTATGTCAAACATACATTTTTGCATCCACGAAATATATATAATTGTTTCTACTTTAGGCACAAGGCCAGCAATTACCCAGTGCATTACTGGTACTTTATTTTATCGACCCCGTAAGGATGAAAGGCAAAGTCAACCTCAGCGGGATTTGAACTCAGATATATATATAATGATATAAATAGTAATGTTATAAAGTTATATCTTTCGTTTATTACTATTATATATATATATATATATATATATATATATATATATGTGTGTGTGTGTGTGTGTGTGTGTGTGTGTGTGTGTGTGTGTGTGTGTGTGTGTGTGTGTGTGTGTGTGTGTGTGTGTGTGTGTGTGTGTGTGTGTGTGTGTGTGTGTATAAGAAGTTGTCTCCCTCATTGATTAATGTATAAGTGTACACTCTAATCGGTTAGGTTCGTATTTTAATAATTCCGACTTAATTAAAGTATTGAGTGAGTGGTCTGATAAACAGGCGAAACTCCAGAATAACTATTTAGCCTTAATAAAATGCATATTAAAACTCTACTTCGGTATTGAGTACAAGATTCTCCCAGCCGTCAACCACATATGGGGGTGGGTGCCAGAGAGAACCTGTTCAGGGCAGTGGATTGGTGGACACATGTGTGCATTAGAAGTGAATACGATGCAGACCCTCTATCGGCTTTTAACTTCCGTTCATATAGCATCGATAGAAAATCATGCTAGAGAGGTGAAAATCATCGCAGAGAGGTGAAAAGAATACTGCAAATCAGTCTGCCTAACGTCCTATCGACTGTCAATCTGACGTTAACTGTTAATGACTGGCAATTCGCTGCCTTTGTGCTACAGTACGTGAGATCATATTTTACTACTCGAAGAAAATATACAAAAACTTCTAAACCAGAATATTATTTTAGCTATTTCTGTCACATACGACAGTTTGAAACAGCAACTTTGAAGTCGGCAACTATGGCAACTGATAGCTTATGGATCAAACTATATAGTTAAAACATTATTGTTTTCCCTTTTATTCAGTAAATATAACTTTATTAATCTTTAAAAACGGAAAAGGAAGGGAAAAGCAAGGGCTCTAGGTTCACAGAAGAATAGGAGGGGGAGGGTGATGGGCTCTCAGCCTAGGGTGCAGCGGTGTTGGGGCTGCGTCCCGCGGACAAGACCGCAAAAGCATTTCTGCGGACAATGGCCAGTGACATCCGCTGTAACAGCCACCCCACACCACGGGGCTCCTTCCTCAGATGGGCTGCCTAGGTTCCGATCTTGCGGAGAAGCTCGACAGTACGGGGTCCGAGTACGCCATTCCTCGGTATTTGTTTGTCTTTCTTTCCTCTACATTGCGGGCAGCAGTACTGTTTTCTGAATACACTGTACATTTGTATTTTATGAATAACCTATTACATATACTCACTAAATTAGCATGAGTGTTGCGGCTTAGCAAACAGCACACATAACATAAATTGCGTATCCTATAAACTTCATAAAACTTTCCGTAACTAACAGTAAGCAAATGAAATACTGCTTTTGCCCGGCGTATTTGATCCATGAGTGAGTACATTCCTCTTAGCCCGACATAATAAAAGGCTCTATTATAGAATGTCTAAAAGCCTTCACAAGATGAGCCAAGTTATGAAAATTTGAACTAGAAAGATAATATAACTAAATGCAAATATATAAAAATCTCAAAGAGTAACAAGGTTTTTCACTTTTATACAAGAAACAATAAACAATAAACTAAAAACATCGTTTATTTGGAGTCAGGATGAAGAGAGCAAATATACAGCAGGTTAAAATATTGTCGTTTTGCGATGAATTTAGAATTATACGTAAATTTGTTTCTATTTTAATATACACTATCCTTATATCTACATATAATGTCTTAGATACATTGCGACAAGGATTTGAAATATGTTGAGGCCCATGCCTTTCCGAAGCATGATACCTACTGGGGGATTCACATACACAGTGGATAATGCATGAAAATAACCAATCAACCAATTTCCCGTGTCTTAAAATGGTAACGATCATGATGAGTACTAGATATCATTTGACGTTTGGAACAGTAGATTGAGAAAGCCCATCCCTCTTTACTGGATGACTACTCACTTTATTTAAAATGATTGACTGCATTGTACTGATATTCAGATTACAGCTAAGTAAACTACATCAAATTATAATTGTTAGAAGGCGAAACCTAGAAATTTCGAATATTATTTGAGCATCCTTATCACTTTAGCCGCCAGTGATATTCACCACTAAACGTAACTTGTTGCAGATAATTATATTTTATTTATTTTTATTGTTCAAAAGTAAGAAGTTTGTTGCCACAACACGAAACGATTTTAGTTTTAAAATAAAGTATTTTGATAAAATTAATTGAAAGGTAATTTTTGAGGATTACGTTTTCAATTTAACATTAAATTAATTTTATGAGAATATGTTGTTTCAGTAACAGGTTTTATGTAATGTTAAAGAAAATATCTACTATACCGATATAGAACTGCATGTCGGAAGGTTTAAAGTTCGTAACACCCACTTAGTTATGTACTCTGTATATGCTCATAACAACTAATGATCCAGTTTACCTAGGTTAGCTGCAACTCATTGCTGTAATGAAGGACTTATCTAAGGTATTCACTATTTCACTATTGAATATAAATACTACTCTATTTATAACTTACAGAAGAATGTAGTGGATATAAATGCCCCGTAATGGTATATTAGGTCATGTCCACAAAGGAGGCTGCATTAAATGTATCATATTCCTCCTAAGACTTTTACTTTTTCAGTAGTGTATACATATAGAGGCAAACCGTATACGTAATAGTAAAACTCATACATTTTAAATTCATACTTGCTGTAATAGGCTCAATATATTTCTAAACATTACATTTGAATTGTACACGAGTACATATTTATGGTTTCAGAGTGGGTACCGGAATATTAGGGGATATTTACAGACATACACTCACATGCTAAATACTGATACGAAAACGAAAAATATTCTATCCAATTGAAATACTAGAGAATACGCTGAAGCAAGTTGTTGAATTGAAAGATTTACAAAGTACAGTAGCATAAGAAATGAGATGAAAGAAAGAGCTAAAACACTAGATTGTAACGAAAATACCATAAAACCAACACTTCGCTTTTTAAGAGCAATAATAATTTTGACTGTAATCTATGTATCAGAAACATGGACAACACGCAATGAAAGTGAAAATAAAAAATGTATAGAAAGATATTTCGCAACATCGAATAAACAAAAATATTATGAAATAAATAGTTGGGAAGAGTGCAAATCAAAAACTCTTATTTCAATAGTTAAAAGGTGGTAAATAAACTAGTTTAGAGCCATGTCACACTAGTGGCAATGGTCATGCATCGATAGGTCCCGAAAAAAAGTATAGAAAATCCACGACAAGTGTGGTTGAGCAACATTAAGAAAGGTACAGAGAATACTTGAGATTTACTCTTCGGTGGAGGGAGCAGGTTATGTCGTTCGCTGTGCACTTCAAACCTCTCTAATTTTAATTTATTGACTCACCCCATACTCTAGAGGAATCATATCTTATGTACTTAAATCTATTGAACCAAAAATGAAGCATTAGATGTTTGAGATCTCGAATTACAAAGGGCTCTGATTATTTTGTTTGGCAATTGAAATATATTTGCAAATATATCTACATTTTCTTATAAGTCGAAACATTATTTCTAGCGTTATGAATTCTCATGATTTAAAAAGTATTTCATTGCAGTATTCACTTAAACGTTGGACATTATTACCAATTTCTTCAAACGAGAAATAGTATCTTGTTCATAGGAAACTGTTTCCCCGATGAAATATGTTTATAGGGTGGTTATTCAATTAAATTATATGTATTCATTTGCTTTTAAAATTTGAAGTGCTCTCTCAGTAAACAATATATAATATATTATTTCTATATTTTCTGATTCATTCGTACCATCTTGGTTTATAGAAATAAAAGTATGTTTGGGAGTAATTGTGCAAAATAAAACCTTCAACTATTCACAAAAATATAATTTCATATCGTTTTCGTTGCTCTTCTAGTTATAAGTAATTGTTTCTACTTTTAGCACAAGGCAAGCAGTTATCCAGTGCATTACTGGTACTTTATTTTATCGACGCCATAAGGATGAAAGGCAAAGTTAACCTCGGCGGGTTTGAACTCAGAATGGCAAGGGCCGTAACTCTATACGTCAAAGCATGGCGTCCAACCCTCTACCGATACTGCCAATGCACCGAGTTATAAGTAATATTAAGTACTAATAGTTACAATTCTAACAGCATTTTTTACATTTGTTATTGTTGTTGGTAAGGTGAGCGTAATTGCCACTGTTGCTGCATTTTTTAATCCCTGCTGTTTCTGACGAAAGGAGCAGACCAGATTGAAATCGTTACTACCACCACATTTAGTCTTTATTTCCTCTATCACCAACTTGATACTCTTTGTCTCCCGCCCAATATGGTACTGTATTTGAGATGAGTAGAAACATATCAACACTAAAAATTATTTAAGTCCTAACCTAATCAGTCTTTCAGTTTGACACGCATGGTATCTTGAAAATTAATTAAAATCATGACCATCTATTTGTATCAGACTCTTTGCTTCTGGCTTTATAACACTTTCTTCACTGTATAATTGGATATCATATTGGTATATATGTATTTATACCTCTAATGATATAACTAACCTTTCACCACCCTTTATATATTTTTATAGAATTTATAATATATTTGAATTTTAAAGTATCGTTCGGAGGTACTGGATCTCTCTTATTTTCATAAATACCTCAAATCTGATTTTTACCAACAAACACTCTGACTAATTATCTTCTGTTCAGACTTTGTTGTTGTTTAACCTAAGGAAATTCCAGATTGAGTAAATCCATAATCAAATGCACACAGTTGTGACACCCTCATAGTTTTATTAGGCATAATGTACTTGCATGGTATCATCTCGTAACACCTGAGGTATTCGTAAGGGCGCCGTATTGACATACATCGTGTTTAGGGAACTTTTTAAAATACTGGTGGAGCCCATCGCCTCTCAGAGGTCAGAATACTGCAGCTTTTTCCAGAGAAGGATAGAGAGTGATAGAATGGAAGTGAGAAAGAAACATAGAGGAAGAATTGACCCTAATACTAGACTGGTACATTTTTATCGACCTCAAATGGACGAGAGGTAAATTTAACCATGGCGGAATTTGAACTCAGAGAGTAAAGAGCCGAAACGAATACCGCAAACATTTTATCCGACATTCTAACGACTCTTCCAAATTGCTGCATCATAGTGTTGTTAGAACGGCAGTAATCAATATGCCTTTCCATTTTTTAAATGGTAGATTGTGATGTGATATAGATTTGGTTGTTATGTTTTGGAAAGTGAGTGAGGATGCAAAGGCATGCTAATAGGTTTGATGATCTGTATGATTTATGTTTTACTATTCTTGTCCATTCTTTTAGATGAATTAAAGAAACTTTCCATGAATACATGGAAACCTCCGCTAAAATACGTACAGAAAAACCGCGAAGGGGCGGTGGGAGAAAGCTACTGGTAATAAATGTGATTAGCTGATAATCGGGAAATAATGTGGAAGGTGGTGGCATCTCTTTCGACGCCACTAGACTATGGATTGACTGAGAGAGATAGAGAAGGGAACAATGATATTTCTTTTTCTCCGCTATCTCTTTGCCGGCAGACAGATGCTTATATACATCACAGATTCAGCATTCATTTTTCGTTACAGAGGAGTATATTTCATGTCTAGTGTTGTTGCTATTGACGCCACATTTCGACGTTGTTCTGTCACTACTACTGCTAATGTTGTTATTACTATTTTTGCAACACAATGAATAAATAAATAAAGCTTTAAAACTTTTGGTCAAAGACTTCACATACACTGGTCATTGCTACTAACACTGAAGTGAGCGTTTTTTTTTTAGTTGAATTTATTACTGTTGTCTGTCTGATAACTATTGTTATTACTTGTCGTTATGGGCGATGGATTGACAGTATCGGTAGAGGGTCGGACGCCATGCTTTGCAGCATAAAGTTATGGCCCTTTATGATCTCAGTTCAAATCCTGCCGAGGTTAACTTTGCCTTTCATCCTTACAGGGTCGATAAAATAAAGTACCAGTAATGTACTTGGTAATTGCTGGCCTTGTGCCAAAAGTAGAAACAATTATTTGTCGTTATGAGGGCTGTGGGTTGGCATCGGACAAAATTGTTTACAGTATTTAGTTACGGCTCCTTGCTAAGATCAAATCCGGCCGATTTCAACTTTACCTTTAATCTTCCCAGGATCGATAAAGTAAAGCACCATCTTACTATTGAGGTCGATTCAATTAACTTAGAAACCATTATTATTTTCGTTATTGTACTGCTGTTTTGACATCATTCAACGTTAGTTATACCATTTAAATTATATATATGTTAGTAGGGTTTCGAGCATAAATATACGTGATTTAAGGGAAATCGCGTAGATAGATCAATAATTAATGTTTATTGTTACTGATCTCTTCAATTCTATGCTGGATGTTTTTGAGCTGTCAATTAAACCCAGTAGGGACATCTTCTGATGGTATGAGGTGCATCTAGAAGTTATGACTAACTTCAGAGAGTCTGAGGTCACCAGAAGAATTAAAGAGTCCAAATGCTACAAGGCCATTGGAGAGGATGAGATTAAATGCCTTATATGAGAAAAGCGATTCTCATGCTGACACATCTGTGTCAGGTGGCCTAGACGTCTGGAAAGCTACATAAGAAATGGCAATCAGGAATGATTAACCCAATTTTCAAACAAAGAGACAAAAGGTATTGCTCTAACTATAGAGGGATCTCCTTGCTAAGCCCCCCCCCCCTGGAAAGTCTATGCTAAATGTCAGACAAATGATGTAGGGATATTGCCAAGTCCAAAGTAGCTGACAAACAATGGTTTCCACTCACAGCTGACCAAGTATTTACATTGTGGCAGGTCTTCGAGAAATCACAAAAATATAGGAAAGTGGCCTATGCGTCTTTAATAGTCTTCAAAAAGGCATACGACCACGTTTTACGAGTCTTGTTACAGAAGGTTCTGCAGAGGTATGGGATCGATGGACATTATTTGTTGCCTTGACGTCCCTATACGAATGCCCAAGTATTTGTGTTCAGATAAATGGTGATACGTCGAAACTATTCCAGGTGTACGTCAGACTCCGCTAAGGATGCGCACTCTCACATAACCTTCACGAATAGGGATGTTATGCACAGCTGGGTTGGATGTGGTATCAAGACCAGCTGGTGTAGGATCAGTCGGTTCGATTGTTTAAGGAAAGAATCGCTGGACAAATTTTACGAGCAAAGGCAACCGGCAGGGGACCAGAGGTAGACCACAAGCGAAATAGGTGGATAACATCTAAGGCCTTGGTTGGTCTCCGCTTGAAGATTCAGCCAGACAAATTAGAGACGGCTGCTTCTGACAAGAAGAAGAAGAAGAAGAAGAAGAAGAAGAAAAAGAAGAAAAAGAAGAAAAAGAAGAAGAAAAAGAAAAAGAAGAAGAAGAAGAAGAGGAAGAAGAAGAAGAAGACGACTTTGAATGAATTATCGCAATCAGTCATACTGCAATAGCATAATGTGAATACAAAGTGTTTACCATAGCGATCAACAACACCATCTATGCCTCAATCGCCGCCAGCAAATTTACTGCCACCACCGCCATTAACTATTACAGCAGCAAAAAAACGACTACTATGAATACTAGTGTAAATATATTAACAGTGGCATTACTGTCTTATGCTCTTCAAAATTTTAGTTTCTATTTAAGAGCATTTTGAAGGCTTCACATTCTATTGGAATTTGTGTAAAACCCAATAAAATTATCACTCTGATCTTTCAAATATTGCTACTGTTACTGCTACTACTACTGATGCTCATGCTACTACTACTATTACTACTACTACTACTACTACTACTACTACTGCTATTACTGCTACCGCTGCTTCCACCACCATCACTACTACTACTACTACTACTACTACTACTACTACTACTACTACTACTACTACTACTACTGCTGCTGCTGCTGCTGCTGCTACTGCCACCACTACCACCACCACCACCACTACTACTACTACTGTTGCTGCTGCCACCACCACCACCACCACCACGACCACCAACACCACTACTACTACTACCACTGTTACTGCTGCTATTGCTACTGCTGCTGCTGCTACAGATATTTGCTTTGAGTCATGCACCTTGTAGTCAGTATTGTTGAATTTCCTTGTCTATTTCACCCCTATTCCCGTTTTCGGGTATTGACCATATAAGGGTTTTTCTCGCTATAGTTTTAGCATGGCATTCTGAATATCTGTTTTCAGATTCTATTTAGTCTTTCCACAACTTCTGCTGTTGTTTCTCCTTATTTTTTTCTGTTCATTATCTTCATAACGTGTTATCAATTCAGCTTAATTTCTAATTGTTTGCTTCCTTAAACACAGAAAACAATGTTTTGCTTTGTTTACGCTTCACAGTTATTTGTATTAACTCTCCGATATTCTTCAGCGAATAGTTTATAATACAGGGTGTTTAAAAAAATTGATGTCATTTGAGATGTAAATATCCCAGAAACTACCAATATATATCATGAATTAATGTTATAATCTTGACAATTTTTGAGGAATAAATCTTATGTTGCTCAACATTAAGCCTGCTCAATTTGGTTGTCCTAGTCTTTGTAGTTTCTGCGATATTTACATCACAAATGATATCTAATTTTTTGAAACACCCTGTAGCTTTCTACCTACATAATCCCTCTACATGCCATATCTATTCGTGGTAAATATAAACTTTCTACATCTTACTTTGTGGGGTGTATTCTAAATGTAGCCATAATTTTTTCTGTCTAGGTCTGTTAGTTCGTTTAGTGTCCAAATACGAATATAAAAACCTATTGCTTATTTCTGGGACAGCTTGTGTATTGATGTATATAGCCTTAATCTTTGCATTTTGTTCTGTCTTATGTCGTACTCTAATGCTTCCATAGTATTTCTTTCTAATTTTTCTTAAATTTGTATCTGTTGTACACTGTCTATTTTCTTGATTTCTAAGAATGTTCTGTGCTGCTGAATTGTAATATAATTCAGCTTAAATTTATTTATTCAACACAAAATCTCTCAATGTCACGAAAATCCATTGGCATAATATAAAAACAATTGAATAGTATCTGATAAAAAAAAACACCATTAAAGGGGAGAGAAAAGGAAGAAAAAAGGAAAACGAAAATGAGGAAAAGAAAAAAAGGATTAAGTAACAAAAGTAAAAGAGCGGGGTAGGGGCAGACAATACACGCCAATTTGAGCGGTACCTCAGTCGCACCCCATGAACAAGCAACCGCTTTCCTCAGTAAGAAGAGCGCCGGTTGCGCGACAATGAGGCGCACTCTTTGCGTTATCCTCATCAACTCAGCATACTTGGTCTCTTTCGGGAGGATTGGAGAGCCAAGAATGTAGACGGTGATCTTCAGTGTCACCCGAGCCCCAGTCAGGACAAGATCGATTCTGAGTACGGTGTCTTGGAATTCGACTTCTCTCTAGCTCACATTTTGACCCCGTACTCGGACAGTTTGATCTCCAGTACTGGCTGGGTGATGTCATCAACAACCATCGCCAAAAACATTTGATCGAGTGGGTCCCCTTTCTGGACACCTGTCGCGGTGTGTGGCGAGAATAAGTCTCTGAGGTGGCCGGGTCGCAGGTAATCCACACCCCCGCTGCCGCTCCCGGGGAGGGATCCCAGGACTGCTGTCACATCCTCATCAGCTGCGAACACGGCGGCAACACTCTCAGGTATCAGGAAATCCATGGTGTTGGCCGGTGAATCCGGGTGCTTGAGACGGAGAACGGCCAGGACCTTTGGTGTAGGCTGGAGTACCGTGTCGCTGGAGGCCAGCACATGCACGGCAACAGAAACATCGTCCTCGATTACATAAGGGGACTGTGCTATTGGTGTAGATGTGCTGTGTGGAAGAGACAAAAAGCTGATTGATGCCGATGATGATCAGCGTAATGATCTTGAAATGTTTGTATGGCTTAACATAATTGTTTCTACTTTTGGCACAAGGCCAGCAATTATCCCAGTGTATTACTGGTACTTTATTTTATCGACCCCGTAAGGATGAAAGGCAAAGTTAACCTCGGCGGGATTTGAACTCAGACCATAAAGGGACGTAACTGTGCTGCAAAGCATGGCGTCCGACCCTCTACCAATACTGCCAATCCACCGCCCTTATGGCTTAACATAATACTATCCAAGAAGGTGGACGTATTAAATATTAGTGGCAATGCTATATATTACATCGAAGGAATTATCTGAAATTGAAAACATTTTGTATATATATTAATCCTCTGTTGTCACCACATTGAAGATAATTAAGACCCGATATATTCATATTTTGCACACGATAATGAACAACAGTAAATGAGAAGACGCAACAAAGTCCATTTTTAAATTCGTGCATAAGAAGAAAAATTCGAAACCAAATGAGTTCGATTTCGATCCAATTGCAAAAACATATACACATGCATACACAAGGTCATACATAGAAACATACATATAATACACACATCCACGCGCGCGCGCGCGTGTGTGTGTGTGTGTGTGTGTGTGTGTGTGTGTGTGAGCGTGTGTGTGCTTGTATGTATTTATGAATATAAAGCTCTTAAATCGATGCTTCATAGCGAGACAAAATATATGTACATATGCATATTGTATATGTGTAAGGGACCTATATAAGCATGTATATATATATATACCAATGATGGTTGGAAGATCACTGATGAAGGACTAACTTTATTCACATGTAACCCATTAGCAACCCCGCAGCACGTTTATTCTCATATTTACACATATTTTTTCCCCCGCTGTGACCCGTCTATTTCGTTCTTACTGCTTCCTCTTTCTCTGTATCTTTACCCTCTCTAGCAGTCACTCTCTCTGTTAGCCTCTTCCTGACCCTTCACTCACTCATTCTCTGTTACTACCTCTCCTCCTCCTCCTTCTTCCCGTTTGACCCCTCCGTAATTCTTTTCTTTCGCACCCTTGGTCTGGCAGGTCGCTTTTTTTCTCTCTCTCGTCTACGATTTCACAGAACTTATGTTTACCGAATTCACAGACTAGATCCCTTCTTCCTCCCGTTAGACCTGTACGGAATTCCTTCCTTGCTCACATTTCAACCAGGTTTGATGGTCTTTATTCTCTCTCGTTAACGATTTCACCGAATTTAAATTCATAGAAATTTGGGACTTGACTCCTTCTTCCTCATTTTTCGTTGCTTCACCATCTTTGTTTGTTTACACTCGTGTCCCCTTCATTTACGTGTCCCAACGACTTTTTTTAGCCGTTGCTCGCACCAACCGGAGGTATATGGTCTTTAAAGCGATGAAATACCAATGATGGTTGGAAGATCACTGATGAAGGACTAACTTTATTTATATATATATATATATATATATATATACATACCTACACATACACACATAGAAACAATTGCTCTACCCCGCATATATATATATATATATAAACATATATGTGTGTGTGTGTGTGTGTGTGTGTGTGTGTGTGTGTGTGTGTGTGTGTGTGTGTGTGTGTGTGTATGTGTCGACATCCGGATGGTCGAACAAATGCACTATGACGAACAAAGCTGCCCTGTAATACTGTGTGCTTCTGGATTTTCTTCTAATATGCCGAGGCCAACTTTACCTTTTATTACTTACACAATCGCTGAAATAACTAACACATTACTGGAACCAGCCAGAGAAAAAATAATTCTAAAACCAAGGAGTATTTCAAATTGGTGATTAAATAAAACGATTAAAAACATTAACACTAACAAGAGAATTGGCCTACAAAGTGTGGTCAAAATACGTTCAAAACAAAACAAAAATATTATTTGTTAACTGATTGGCAGTATCAATAGAGCGCTGGACACCATGCTTCGTAGCATAGAGTCCTTTACGTTCTGATTTCAAATCCCACCAAGGTTAACTTTGCCTTACAGGGTCGATAAAATAAAGCACCAGTAACGTACTGGCGTCGATTTTATCGACTTTCCCCTCCCTCCAAATTAATGGTCATGTGCCTATACTAGAAATCATTATTTGTTAACAGTTTCGAATGTAAAGTAATATCGATTGAATGCGGGTATACTTCTCAGGAAGTAGGTTGTCTGGAGCAATTGGTTTACTCAGAATAATCTGGTTAAATTTACGTGGTCGAAGTGAAGATATAAGAAAGCCTGTATATGAATTTATGAATATATATGACCCTATTTGAGTTAGAAGGTATTGTAAATATCTTTCATGTACTGCTGTGCTAATAATGATTTTTGTTCGATTGGTTGTAAACCAGTTTTGTGCAAAGTTTATAGTCGATTCAATCAAACGCCAATATTTTACTGTTACATATTTTATGATGCCAGTAAAAATAACTGGCAAAGTTAGTCACATTATTCAGTTTGAGAAACTATGTAACCTTAATCACGACTTATTTATTACTCGTCTGTACTTATTCTGAAATCACAAAGACCTTAAAATGCTTTCGAATAGGGGAGGAAATGGGTGTAAATATCTAAATCAATCACCAGTGCAGTTATAAACACATGATTCTCGGTTAGTGAGTGTACTTTCATGCACCGTGGGCAACTATCTTTTCTCATAGCCTAGGTCAATCAATGCAAAAGATAAAATGTTTGTGTCAATATATATATATATATATATATATATATATATATATATATATATATATATATATATATATTGACACAAACATTTTCTCTTTAAATAAGCTCAATGGACCTTAGTTAAGAGCATCAATAATTCAAATTTAAATTATATATTTTGATAGAGAGAAGGAATCATATATCATTTGAGAAATACATACCATTTTGTAGCCATATATAATAAAAATAATATTCAGGAAAAAAATACATACTTAAGGTGGAAAATGTTAGATATCCTGAAAGTAATGTTTCGTAGACAAAGACGTCAGCTATATGAAAATTGATCTAAGCAATCGATTATCGATTACCAACTATCAATTTCGATAAAGCCAAGGACCTACTTATCAGAGGAATTATCTTTAGATATGTTGCACACTGTACCATGTTGAGTTGAAGCTCATTCAGACTCTCTCCTTTCTGCCCCATCGAGTGTCTACTGGCTGAGGAAGGAAGCCGATATATTTGAAAAGGGCCTTTCCAGTGTGATTTTTTTTATTGTTTAAGCTGAGGCATTGAAATCGTCAACATCTTCATAGAATGCTTTGAATCTCAGGGTGCAGTTATGAAGGGGATGCGCAACTCATGTCACATGAAAACAATTGGGATAAAGCATCTTTCTTATTTCACCTACTATATATTTGTGTCTCTCCTTTGCTTAATCCTAACGATCTGTTCTACACCAGAAGATGGTATATAATAAAACAGACCAGATAAAAACAAACCAAATTAGTCACTGAGGAAGTCACAGAACTTGTGACGAAAGAACGTCGACAATAAACAAATAAATAATTATTCCGTTAATAAACTAACCAACTGGAAGTTTATAATAAATTGAATTGAAAACAAAAAGGTGCATGTGTATTTATTGGCAACATGACCCTCCCAAAGTATGACAATATCAGTTTCAACTCACTTTTTCAGATGAGAAATCTTGCAAAACAAATACAAAAACGAAGTATATATATATATATATATATATATATATATATATATATATATATATATATATATATATATATATATATATATACATATATATATATATATAAAGAATGAATAATAACAGGTAGACATCATAAAAAGGTAATTTATTCCGTGTGCTTACAAATGTTTCCACGGTGGTACTACAGCCTAGTTATGCTATGTGCAAATTTACAAGTATTTGCAGAACTCAAATATCCAATGCTGTGACCACTGTATCCTCAGAGCAGAATGGTAAAATGTACAATGAAATACCCTTAAGTGGGGTTGTTGGGGAAGATAGAGTAGAAAAGGAAGAGAGAAAAGTAGGGGAGAGGGAGAGAGAGAGAAAGATATGCAGGGGTTGGAGAAGTAGGAGAGAGTGGTTTGTAGATATCTTAATCAAAATGTTATGGTAGGGCTTTTATTATACTGGTTACTTTTGGAGAGATGCGTTGATAGTTAAGGTCGGAATTATTTATTGCCCCGGAGGGCAGGTTCATAGATGTGGAGAGGGAGGTAGGCCAAAGGCGAGGGAGAGAGAGTGTAATGGATGTAGAGAGAGAGGTAGAGAGGGGACAGACGAAGTTTATGTGGTGAGTGAACTTTGGCTTTGTAGTAGTAATCTACGAATTGCACTGAGTTACCATTTATAGTGATAAGCAGTGTATTGTCTTGTAGTGTGGGGGAAGAGAAGGTGGTTGGCTAGAAAGCGATGTTATAGTTACGGGTTCGAATGTTAAGTTATTTTATAGTGAGAGAATTTAGCTTTTAGTTTGTGGTTGCAGTATAATGATCGTTCAATTCTATCGTTAAGTAATTTGTTTTTGGATTTTAATATGTAAAAGAATTCAAGGTTACATAACCTGCAGTAATTCAATCCACTCCGATATGCACTTGCGCTGGAAAGTATATCCCATTTTAAGGTGAACTGTTGGTTGCGTTCACGGAGTTGCCAGGTCTTGTTGGCGAGCGTGGTCACAAAACGGTGATTAGGATGTTTGATTGAGAATCGATGACGGTACCAGCGAGATTTAAACGAGGTGGTGGTAGATCCGATATAATACCATTTCTGGTTGTTCGATTCAACCGTGCATTGGTAAACAATGTTTGACTTTAGGCATTCATTCTTCAATGGACATCTTTCAGGTAGATGGCAGTTACAAGTGGGTGCGTGTGATAAGGAGGGGGGAGGAGGAGAAGAGGGGAGGGAAGGGATGTTAGTATGTTAGTTGGGGAAGGGTGGTCAGATGAGGGGTGTAGTGGAGGTGTTAGTATTGTTAGTGTGGGGTGGGCGGTGAAAAGGAGGGGTGTGTTAGTGGTGTTAGTGGGGGATAAGTGTGGGGGGAGGGGGGCGGTCGAACGCTAAAGGAATAAGGGTGGGGAGTTCAGGCCGGGGGGAGTGTGGGTCTGTAAGATGAAGATAGTGCGTTGTTCGACCGTAAGGCGATGGGCGGGTGTTCCGTGGCACTGGAGTAGGCCACAGACTGTGAGATGGCGTGCGGAGTGTCCAGGGCCACCAAAGTGGCGGGCGATGGGGGAACTGCCCCCGAGACGAATATCCCGGAGGTGCTCCGTGACTCGGTCCGCCAGGCGACGTCCCGTCTGTCCGACATAAGTCGCGCTGCACTCCGTGCAACGAAGTCCGTAGACTAGGTTGGAGGAGGTGCAGCGGAAGGCATGCCGGACCGAGAGAGAGAGTGGCCGTTGGGACCCTGGAAGGTGGTGGTGTTGGTGATGTGGGGACAGGTGTTGCAGCGGGGCCTAGAACAGGGGAAGGAACCGGGGGGGGGACCGGAGCGTGGGTTGGGGGGTATGGAGCTGTGGACGAGGAGGGTGCGGAGATTGCGTGCGCGTTTGAAGGAGGGGGGTGGTGGGGTTGGGAAGATGTGGGAGGTGGAGGGGTCGGACTGGAGGCGTCGGAAGAGGCGGCGGATGGTGCGGTGGAGGGGTAAGGTGGAGGGGTGGTAGGTGATGGGGAAGGGGAGCGTTGGGTGGGTGTGCGGTGGCGTGGGGTGAGGGTGGTGGAGCGGGGGATAGCAGGGGCGCGGGTGAGAGCGGTGTAGACGAGAGCGGGGGGGGGGGGGTAACCTCTGCGGATGAAATGGCTGACTAGGGAAAGGGCTTGGGACTCGAAGTCAGCATCACGGCTACAGAGTCGGCGGATCCTGAGAAGTTGGGAGTAGGGAATGGAGAGTTTAGTGTGGGTGGGGTGGGAAGAGGTGAAGTCGAGGTAAGAGTGGGAGTCGGTGGGTTTGAAGAAGGCGGAGGTGACGAGGGAGTGGTGGGAGGGGTCGAAGGCGACGGAGATGTCTAAGAAGTGGACGTGGGTGGTGGAGATAGAGGTGGTGAAGTGGAGGGAGGGGTGGAAGGAGCAGAAGAAGGAGAGAAAGGAGTCGAGCTGTACTCGGGTGAGGGTCGTGGCTCCGATACAGTCGTCAATGTAACGACCGTACAGTTCGGGCGTGGGGCCGGTGTACTGGGCAAAGATTTGGGCCTCAACATGGCCAACAAAAAGGTTGGCATAGTTCGGGCCCATTCTTGTGCCCATGGCTACCCCCGTGACCTGTTGGTAAAACTCATATATATATATGTATGTATGTATGTATATATATACACACATATATATATAGTCCAGAAATAGCCGTCGAAACGGCTTGAGCTCTGCCGTGGGGGTTTAACATTTCCCTATATATATATATCTTGGTTTTCCATCGTAAACGATGATGACATCTTCTTTATCTTAGTTCCCGTCTACCATGGGCACGAAGGTGGCTGTGGAGGCCGATCCTTGACTTGCAGGTCTGGGGACAGTGGGGAAGGGGAAGTGACCGGAGTCGCTTGGGGCAGCTGTTGATGCCTTTCTCCTACTTTCACGGGCCTCAGTGATCTCTGCCCGTCTCTTCTCTTCAAAAGAGTCTTTGGCGCGTCAGGTAAGGGCTCGCCACTCAGTCCTGTCCTGAGCATGAGACTCGAGTTGTTTTGGTGCGATTCCAGTGTTGTTGATACTGGACTTCACGCAGTCTTTGAACCTCTTGAGAGGCCTGCCCCGCTTTCGTTTCCCGAACAGAGTCCCCCATACATCAGTTGCTTCGGAAGCCTGTGATCGTCCATCCGGATGACATGTCCCACCCATCAAAGTCGGCTCTTCAGTATCATAGCTTCGACACTGGTTGTCTCAGCCATATCAAGAACTTCGATGTTGTAGACCTTGTTCTGCCATTTGATGTTCATGATTGACTGCAGGCTGCGAATGTGGAACCGTTCCAGCTGCTTCAGGTGCCTTCTGTACAGGGTCCATGTCGCACATCCGTAGAGGAGGCTGGTGAGAACAACAGTCCTGTACACCTTGAGCTTGGTGGACTGACTGATGTTGTGTTGGTTCAGGACGCGTGTCCTCAGGCGGCCGAGGGCTTGACTGGCCTTGCAGATTCTGGCGTTTATCTCCTTGTCGAGGCTTCCATCGCTGCTGATGACACTGCCGAGATACTTGAAGTCGTCCACCGTCTTTAGCTGGGTGCCTCCGATGGAGATAGAAGGAGGGTGGGCGACGGAGGCAGGTGCAAGCTGCAACAGGACCTCAGTCTTGCCAAGGTTTTTTTTGTGAGACCGAAGAGGCAGGAGGCCTCCGCGAACTTGTTGACGATGAGTTGGATGTCAGACTCCTTGTGAGCCATGAGGGCACAGTCGTCAGCAAAAGTGCCTCCAGGACGATCTCTGCACGGTCCTTGTCTTGGCCGTCAGGCGCCGCAGGTTAAACAGGGAGCCGTCCAGTCTGTATCGCAGATACACTCCGTGCTCGAGGTCTCTGATGGCATGATTGAGCACGCAGGTGAAGAACAAGTTGAAGAGGACGGGAGTCAGCACGCATCCTTGCGTGACGCCGTTGGTGATTCCGAACGGCTCCGATGCCTCTCCGCCCGTGCGCACATGCCCGGTCATGTTGTCCTGGAATTGCCGTATCAGGTTCACAAACTTTGTCGGGCATCCAAACTTCGACAGGATCGACCAGAGAGCTTCTCTGTTGACAGTGGCGAATGCCTTCGTCAAGTCTATGAAGACGGCAAAGAGGTTCATTGTTCTGCTCGACACACTTCTCCTGCACCTGGCGTACAGAGAAGATCATATTCGATCGTGTTGTGGTTTGGGCGGAACCTACACTGGGCCTCAGGCAGGTTGTCCTCCGAGATGTTGGCAATGAGGCGGTTGAGCATGACCCGAGCCAGGACCTTCCCAGCGATGGCCAGGAGAGAAATGCCCCGATAGTTGCCACAGTCAGTTTTGCTGCCTTTGTTCTTAAAAAACGAGACAACAGTGGTATCCCTGAAGTCTTTAGGCACCTCTTCTTCCTCCCATATACTGACGAGGAGGGTATGGAAGGCCCCCAGGGCAGCTGGACCGGCCGACTTGAAGATCTCGACAGGAATCCCGTCCTTCCCAGGGGCTTTCCTGAGCTGGTCTGGTTGATTGCCTTCGTGACTTCATCCAACGTGGTGGTGGGGGCGGGGGTCGAGGCTGCCGACTACGGGCTTTTGTGGGACCTGGTCGAGCGCGGTAGGGTCGACAGTGGAGGGCCTGTTGAGCAGGTTGCTGAAGTGCTCTCTCCACCTCGAGTTGATGCTGCTCTTCTCCTTCAGCAGGATCGAGCCGTCAGCAGACAGCAGCGATGTGGTGACAGGTTTGGAGGGTCCGTAGACGTCCCCGATGGTGCTGAAGGAGATCTTGGAGTTCTTTGTGTCAGCGTATCTCTCGACTTCTTCGGCCTTCTTTTTCCATCACTTGTCCTGTATTCTGCGTAGCGCTGCTTGGGTCTGCCTCTGGAGGTGCTTGAAGCGGTCGCGCTTCTAGGTGGAGGAGCAGTCATTCTGCCACTCAATGAAAGCCCTCCTCTTCTTGTCCAGTAGTTGTCTGTGTTATTCAAAGTGGCCTAGTGGTTAATGTGTTTGGTTTACGATATTTCAGTCGTGAGCACGATTCCCGCTGGCGCGTTGTTGTTTTTAGCAAGTTACTTTATTTTACGTTGCTCCAGTCCACTCAGCTGATAAAAATGATATGATTTAGTTAATGTTTCACGCTTTTCACTAAACTGAACATGCTGTGAAAAGAAGATAGTATTTGAAACCTACTGACTATTTATCGTTGGGACACACTTCACTCAGACTGACAAACAATCCCGCTTGTCAGAAACGCGGAAATGTGAATAAATGTAAAAATTCATATACCATTAAAGACTGCTTAAATACATAGATTAAGTAAATGTTTTCAGTGAGTTTTATGTGATATGCGTACCATAATATAAGAGTATCGGGATTAGGTACATATTTATAGTAAGCATCGAGGGAGCTAACTTGAGAGGGGTTGAGATGAATACTCTAATAGTTAATGTTTACACACACAAAGATAAAATAAAACACGCGCACTCACGAAATACACCACCTGCGTATAACATTACAAATGATAAATTCGGACGATTCATAAGCGCCTCTGCATAAAATCTGGAACACAGGACTACTTGCCAGTCTATTTCCCCATAAACTCTTATAAGACGTCGTGTAATACTTTTCATCATGAACTATATATATATGTATATATATATATATAACTTCTGTCCATCAGCTGAATATAATAATGAAGTCCACCTATTTTGCCATTACAATTTCCTATGACAACAGGCTGGATACGGTGTTGGATCGTCGCATCTATTCGTCTGCGGTCGATTTCGGAAAGCTTAATGGCCGTCAGTGAAAATAATCTGGCATAAAACTCTGAACAAAATCCACAACAAATATTCCCGAGGGAGACCACATGTCCAACTGAATCGTGCAAATATGCCTGTTGTTGAATCAATCTTGCTGGAGTCGCAGCTACAGAGGGTTGGAATGTAATTCGTATGGAGGATGCTAGGACCCATAAGGCGAGGACTCTCAAAAGTACATTATAACGATGTCGTCAAACGTCAATTCCATATATATATATATATATATATATATATATATATATACTTAGGGTAAACATTGATGCAATTCAATTCAAGCACTCAGCGTACTTATTCCACATAGGAGTGACGGAGTAAATATTGAATAAGGAAAAGCGAAGTAGTTTCAGATGTTCAAGTCTTTTAATAATAATGCTGTGATATATATTTCAATGGCGACAGTGGCCACACTGTTTTGTGTGCCAGTGTCGCGACATCGTCAGACAGCTTGTTACATAATAAGGTTATGTTTCCGAGGCAATCCAAATTGAATCGATATGGGAACGGACGAAGTGTGTGCTTTTGGGTTCTTCATCTGTTCCCCTGTGAGTACCAATTCACCCCCATCGGTCTGCGCAGGCGCAGGTCCGAAGGAAGTTGACCATTAGCTACCGCAGATTTCAACGAAATTCGCTTAGTCTGTTCCCCCTCTCAGCAAAACAATGACCCATTCAGGCCTGTACCATAGTTTACTGCTACCCATCCCGTCTGTGGCAGTCAGCCGAAAGCCAGAGGGGATGCGAGAGTGTTAGTATTTACAGGTCACAATACTACCTCTCACCAAGCGTGGACACTACAACTGACCATCAACCCCTAAGAGAAAATATACTTAATTCTAAGTATCATGGTTTCACATTGGAAGTTATGAGTGAGAGTTGGAAATAAAAATTAAAATTTAAAATCGAAAATCCTAAATCAAATATCAGAAATTACAAATTAAAAAATTTTTCAAGTGAGCATCCGGATTGAGGTGAGTAAAAAAAATATATAGATTGAAGTGAGTAAATAATATGCAGAGATGTTTAAGTAAGAAGTCCTGAAAGGGGTACTAATGTCACAGTTACACTATCCACATACTGAACGATAGTAACGTACAGTAGAACGGAGGGTAAATTACAGTATGACAGGCAGTAGTCAATCGGGTACATAGTCATAATTTCCATCACATGGAACAAAACAAAAAAAAACGATATAAAGTACACAAAAGAAAAGAACCAATAATGAATAAATGCAAAAACACAGAGTACATATATGCAAAATGATCCATATGATTGTCAATTTGTCCATGTATAGATTGAATTGAGGAGGCTTCTGTTCAAATGCGATTTGGTGCAGGAAAATAGGGGTTTATCTTTGTTTTTGTTTCCGCGTATTTATCCTGCCGAAAGTTATTATTATGTTCGTCCAGTGTCAGGGGTTTCCATCCCCATGGTAGAGGGAATTTCCGGGTGTAGCTCGTGGTTGGTTCCTCTCTTCTCCACCATATCGGTTACATCATAGAGCGCTCAACTAATTGGAGCTAAATTCTTAGAGTAAACATTGATGCAATTCAATTCAAGCACTCAACGTACTTAGTCCGCAAAAAAAAAATAAGAGGCACTACTGCCAACACCCAAAACAACACCACCACCACCACCACCACCACCACAACAACAACAACAACACGCAAACATAACGAAAATAAGAACAACAAACCAACCTGCAAGCACAGTCCCACCCAACCCCACTCCACCTAAAACCACTGCAAACACACCCACAAACACAACACCTCCCCAAAACATACCTCGTCCAAATAACGCAGACGCCACAACGGACGAGGCCCCCACATCATCACCAAGTGACGATGAGGGAGAGCCTCTCCGTTCGAAAAGAAAGAAGAAAAGACACCACAAGAACAAAAAAGCAACAAACATCACTACAAACATACAACCACCAACACAAACAACACAAACATTACAAACAAAACCCCCTCGTCCTGAAAACAAAACCACGACACCACTCCAAACACAAACACCTACAACAAAACTAAAGCACACACAAGAACTACAGACAAAAACAAACACAGCACAAGAAAATTACACTTACACATACATAAACACTGAAAACAAAACACTAATGGAGACCATCACGAACAACCCTTCGGTGAAAACCGAAGGGAAAATTTTCGCACACTCTAATAAAAATAATAAAAAACCGAACCTAAAACTGATTAGGGTCCCTATACAAAGAAACATTTGAAAAGGATGTGAGGAATTCCTGCGTGAAACCACTTAACCGCGTCCTTATCAAATGTCTCCCCACCCCAGACACCCCCACACAGACACCCCCATCCCACCAGACATCCACTCCCCACCAAAAATCTCCGTCCCCACCCCGCCGGAAACCACCACCCACCCAGACAACCCCTCCAACACCCCATGGAAATCGTGCAGCCTGGTCCCCAGGAGACGAAGAGGTGAGTGACTTCTTTTCCTCTTCTAACTTTTCAGCACCAACATGGCCAATATAAGGATGTTTGAATGTACGCGGCCTGGGGATGCCCTGGAAACAGGGCAAACTCTAAAACGACCTCAAGTCGCACAGTATGGATGTAGTAGCCATTTGCGAGTCCAGGATCCACAGCGAGCGACAGCTGGCCCCCATCTTCGACGACTTACGCATCTCTCTGTCAGCCGGGAGGTGGGAGCGGGGTTGCCGTTTTGCTGCAGAACCACCTGGACCTCGTAACACAGACGGTACATCTGGACCTGGAGGGTCGACTAGTGGTCCTAGACGTTGACGGTAGTGAAGGTGGAGCCTTAAGGTTGGTGGCCGCATATGCCCTATCCGGGACACCGCGGCCAGACTTCTTTAAACGTCTAGAGACTTTTCTGGGAATGTCCCGCTCCTTGCTTTTAGTGGGGGACTGGAATGGAATCCTAGATGCACGTTGGGACTATGTGGGAGCATGTCCCGATAAAGGAGGGTGTAACAGCCTCAACCAGTTAATCGGCCGATTTGACCTGGCCGATAGATATCGACTAGATTTTCCGACTGTGCCACTGTGGACGTGGACTAATCGCAGCGGAACATCTAGATCGTACCTAGATAGGGTTCTAGTTAGAAATAAAGATAGGGTCATATTAAGCTGTCCACAAATATTCATGGTTGCCTCTTCAGATCACAAACTAGTGACCTGCATGGTCAACCTTGATAGAACCCATAGACAAGAACCCGGCTACTGGAAGCTGAACTTGTCGTTACCGACATGCAAAGCCTACAGTAGACAGATTGGCACGTTAGTTAAACAGCACTTGACAGGGGCCATTGTCAACAACAGATGGTGGTACTCTCTCAAGAGGACAGTTAGATTAGACTCGTTAGTTTTTAGTAAAGAATTAGCGTTAGATAGAAATAGGACCGAGAAGGAACTGGTAGATAAAGTAGAAGAGGCAATTAGACGTGGCAACGTAGCCAGCGTACTAGCAACGAGAACGGCCTTGGACCAGTTTTTCGACGCAAAGCACGAGGGCTGCGTTGTCAGAAGCAAAATACGTGCTCTGAGCAACGAGGGAGCCAAAGCTGTTAGCTGGGCCCGGGTGACGGAGGCGAAAAGTGGCAACAAGGCCACGATCCGCTCTTTGAAGGACCAAGACGGACGCATGAAACGTGAGCCGAAGCAGATGTGCGCAGCCTTTCAGCGGCACTTTGCTCAGCTGTTCGGGCAGGGCGGCGCAACGAGAGGGGCTATGGATTTAGGTCCATACCTCGACGGCCTGCCGCGACTCTCGGACAGCGAGGCGAAGTTCTGCAAAAAGCCTATTTCAGCCCTGAGATAGGGGCGGCGCTGAACCAATGCGGCAAACGCAAATCTCCAGGTCTCGACGGTCTACCCTACGAATTTTACGTAGCAATGCCGGACTTGTTCTCCGGTCTCCTGGAAGCGGTCTATTTAAACTGGCAGCAAAACGGGAGAATTCCCAGTTCTGTGACCAGGGGCGTAGTCACACTAGTCAGGAAGGACGAGAATAAGGGGGATGACATAGGCAACTTCTGGTCCATAACTCTGCTAAACATAGAGTTACAGATTTTGGCCAAGGTGTTGGCAAAGAAGCTGGCACTTGTCGTCGAAAACATGGTGGGAGAAGCGCAGACATGCGTAATCCCGACCAGGTCCATACATGACAACCTCCACCTCATGCGATACATCATCGGCTTCGGTGGGGCCCTGATCAACTTGGACCAGTCTAAGGCTTTCAATAGGGTTGACCATCGTTACCTGGATGCGGTGCTCGAGGTGGCAGGCTTCGGACCCGTGATCAGGGGCTGGATTTCTGCAATGCACAACAGCAACATCTGCTCAAGGGTCAAGGTGAACGGCTACCTCTCAGAGCCGTTCCATATCACGCGATCCTTCCGACAGGGATACCCTCTCTCCTCCCTTCTGTACGTACTGACTCTCGAGCCACTACTGCGGAAGTTGGAGCTATTGCAGGGCATCCCTCTGGAACCGGGACTGCGGAAAGCGGCGTCGGCCTACGCCGACGACGTAACAGTAATGGTGTCGAGGCACCTCGCAAATCGAGGAAGTTGGCACCTCACTGAAGGAATACGAAATGTTCACAGGAGCAAAGCTGAACCGGGACAAGTCCATCGGTTTGCAATTCGGATCGTGCAGATGCAAACCGATGCCTTCCAATGGCGTCGTCGGACGCTGGACGGAAGGACCGGTAAAGCTGCTCGGTGTCTGGTTTGGTCCGGACCTCCAGGTGAAGAAGAACTGGAACGAGGTGACGGCCAAGGTGTTTGCACTCACGCTGAAGTGGGCCGAGTGCAAACTATCCTTGAAAGGTCGAGCGGACGTGGCGAACACTTTTATAGCGTCCGTCATCTACTACCCCTTGACCATCGTGCCTTGTCCAGCCAAAACGCGCACCAAAATGGAGCGCGCGCTTTTTCAATTCCTTTGGAAGAGGCGGGCTCCTTTGGTGAGAAGATCCATCTGCTGCCAACACCCTTCCAACGTGGCTGACGATGCGTAAACACCGCTCAGGCTGCGGAATCTCTACGTATTCCTCATCGGACAACCGGTGTGGGCCCTGTTCGTGAGGCGAGCCTTCCCACGACTCGTCTCGCTGACCGAGCTGCAGTCCTGGGTCAAGCAAAGACCGAGGAAAATGGGCGACTGGCACATCGAATGTGCTCAGGCGCTCACAGCCCTCTGGCAGGCAGACCCGGCGATCAGTGGAGACTCCACTTCGTCATTCTATAGAGGGTTGGTCCGCAGCAAGTGCGACGACGCGCTCGGTGAAACTCTAGGCGTAGAGGAAGACGAACTGGCCAGTCAGTTCGGTAGGACCTTCCGCCCCAGACCGATGGACAACTTCCAAAAATCCCTGGCCTGGCAGTATTACCGAGGAGCTCTACCATTTCGAGACAAGCTCTACAGACATGGGCGCCCGGGCAGGGACCCTTCGAAAAAGATCTGTCCGAGATGCGTGCGAGACGAAGAAACCGTCGCGCACGCATTCATACGCTTCCCGGGCGTTACCAACCTGTGGGGCTATGTAGAACGACTATTGTCGCGGGTGGGACCATTCTGGTTGACCACCGAGTCCATTGTCATGATCAAACCGCCACCCTCCTTCAAAAACGAAGGAGAGGCGGTTTTCCTTTGTGTTATAGCTATGGCGAAAGAAGTTGTATGGCGGACGAGGTTAAAAGGGCTGAGGTCAGACACCTTTCTCTCCGGCCAACAACTGTTTCTTTTTTTCAAATACCAGTTTGGAAGAAGAATCAGGATGGTAGTGAGAGGTGCTGTATCCCAGCAAGTTTTATGAAAGGTGGGTAAAAGTGGCGGGAAATCCCGAGTGAATGGGCCTTCTCTCTATATCAGCCTGTAGGTTGAGTAAAAAGAAGAGGGGAAAGGGGTACAAACCCTTCGTACTCCTGGAGATGAGGGTTACACATTTTTTCTGGGGTATGTGTTACCCATATGAAATGTCTCCCCCTATTGGGGAAAAATCGATTAGTTTTTAAATTGCATTTTACACGTTTTTATTGTATGTAAACTTCCCCCTTTGTATTTTTCCCGTTCTTTTGTGCCCCTGTGACTAATAAAGAAACATATCTATCTATATATCTATCTGTACCTCTATCTGTACCCACTATCCGCCTCTCAACGTTTTCTATATAAACTTACTACCTCTCTCTCTCTCTCTCTCTCTCTCTCTCTCTCTCTCTCTCTCTCTCTCTCTCTCTCTCTCTCTCTCTCTCTCTCTTTTTCCCATTATGTGCCTCTGTTTCTTTCTCTCCCCTCTCACTCACTCATTGACATTATGCAGACATACAATTACACATACATCTGCTAATATATATATATATATATATATATATATATATATATATATATATATATATATATATATATATATAAAATAATTGTTTCTACTTTAGGCACAAGGCCAGCAAATACCCAGTGCATTACTGGTACTTATATATATATATATATATATATAAAATAATGTAATTAAGTCAAATATTTAAGATTATTAAAGATGTACTGCTATATATATTTCGGTGACAGTCATCATTGGCTGTGACCTCTTCAGGCAGTTCGAATTGGTGTGGTAGAGACAGGTACACATGTTGTTAAAGTGTTTTACTCCGTCAATCTATATATATAAAACTGTGGTTGTCTGTCTGTCTATCGATTTTTGGCACACATCTCCTCTTAGAATCTCTCACGGAATTGCACCGAAATTGCTATACTTGTACATTGAGCCCTAGCGAAGACATCGGAAAAAACAAATTTCAAATTGACCCGCCCTATGTGACGAAATCGAATATAATGTATCGATTTTTGAGCGTAAGTTATCAGTTATTTCCCTTTGTTCTGTTTACATTGAGCGTCTTACGTAAAAAATTACGCTGGCTTTAACAGTTGTCGAGCCAGCAAAATATTGACCTGCAAAATTCATCAGTTCGAACACTAAGCTTCCGTTTTGCTTCATTTCCATTTAAAAGCATTTTAAAACAATATTTTTACTTGAAAACAAGTCTATTTAAAGACTACTTAAAACAAGCAAATATTTCGTCGTTAGGCGTGCAGACAGACAGTCGTGCAGACAGACAGTCGTGCAGAGAGGTGATATAGGCGTGCAGACAGACAGTCGTGCAGAGAGGTGATATAGGCGTGCAGACAGACAGTCGTGCAGAGACGTGATATAGGCGTGCAGACAGACATAACTGATAATTTGGTTACGCTAATGTTTTTCTCTGCGTTGCAGTGTTTACATTTTCGATCTTTGTTAATAAATAACCAGTGCAGTTTTTATCCCCAGCATCCTCTTTTGTTATAACATTCGGGTTATCGTTATGTTTTCTTAACTTCATAAGGCATATTGTTGGTTGAGGG
Source organism: Eledone cirrhosa (assembly GCA_964016885.1). Taxonomy (NCBI): domain Eukaryota; kingdom Metazoa; phylum Mollusca; class Cephalopoda; order Octopoda; family Eledonidae; genus Eledone; species Eledone cirrhosa. The sequence goes on from OZ024740.1 coordinate 358,764,784, forward strand.
AATATTAATCAAAAACACCACATGCAAGTCTGCACAGTAGACACTACAGTTTTTAAGCCAAAAAAGAAACTTAACATTGTAACTTTAACACAGCTACTGAGCGACCCCGAGCAACGCCGGGCTTTACTGCTAGTACTTCGATATGTCTAGCTCCTGGTTGGGTTGTTATTTCTCTGAGGAACTGGAATCATATGAATTCGAACAAACGAATCTCAGCATCATAGGACACTCTCTCCTCCCATTGGTCAGTTGTGAGAACATTCCTCAGTCAAAAGTCTATAGAAATTTTTTTCTGAGACAAGACAATCTGTTGTGGTTGTTTTTGTTAAGTACAGCTGACCTCCTCCCTTGTGTTATATATATATATATATATATATATATATATATATATATATATATATATATATATATATATATATATATATATATATATATATATATATATATATATATATATATATATATAGATAGATATATAGATAGATAGATAGATAGATTGATAGATATAGATATAGATTCGGCTTTTTCAGACCTTCACGATTCTTTTAAACTTTGAGGATCTGTGACAGGTAATTCAAATTAGTTTATGGATGAATGAGAATGTATCTTTATTAGATTAACATGTCTTATGGTGTTAATTAAGCCAACTAGGTTAATGTTTTATAAATTATAGTGGAATGGTAAATCATCCCGATTTCTTTAATTAGATTAGGCTCATTAATATTTGTTTTAACTTCAACAATGAATAAAATACAAGAAATAAATATAACAACAATGCAATTAACGAGGAAACAATAAGCAAGTGCATAAATTGCACGATTTAGAAATTGGGGCTTAGTAGAACGGAATAGTTTGTCATTATATTAACACTCCTTATTATGCTAGCGGAGCTAATGAAGTTAAAAAGGTTAGATTTTTATAGAGTATAGCTAAAAAGTAATATATAGTTATTTCTTTAAACATTTTTATAATAATGATTATCCGCTTAAAATTGTATCAATTAAAATAATTGATATGTAAAATGTAATGAAACAATAATAATATAAATATAATAGCATGAGTGATGAAATGAATAACGTAAACAAAAAGAACCTTGCTTTACAAACCAAAGGTGCGGGATCGTGGTTTCGAAAATATACACCACTAATGTTATATTATGTTAAAGTGTTATAGTGTGATATTGGTGTAAAATCCTAATGAGAATACATTTTAAGATATAACTACACCACATAAGGTTTTTATTTAATTACATTTAAACATTCACTAAATGTTTTTGAAGCCGTGTATGCACAGTAAATAACGAACACGTTTTTAGTAATTAATAATTTATCAATTGCAATAGTATTTCTAATGTTTAAGGATTTGCTTGATTTACAATAAATTAGGTTAAGTATGCTCCTACTTTTCAATCCTTACAAGTGCTATGGCAGCGAAGTGTTGTGACTAAGATTCTCATTCATATAAGAATATATGGAGATATATGGAGAAGTCTTCGAGTTCACCTCAAACAAAAACGAAAACTGCTTTGACGAAAACAATAAGGAAATTCAAGAATTGCTGGTGAAAAACAGAACCATCCACCAGTTTCAATTAGCTCAACCATCTTATCCTGTGAAGAAATCTGCATTCCACTCGTATGTAGTAACCTCCAGTGTAAGTTTCAAAAGATCCAGAACAATTGGTGGACCGGACCAACTTCGCTGAGAGAACTCAGCTGCGCGCAGAGACCGGAGATATCAGGAGCTTCTACGAAGCCTTAAAAGGAGTGTATGGCCCTACATATGAGATCCGGTGTCCATTGTGCAGTGCAGACGATCAGGCCCTCCTCACCAAAACGGTGTCCTTTTAAGCCGTAGGTCAGAACATTTCCAGACCCTCTTTAGCACTAATCGCACTGTCCAGAAATAAACAATTCATTGCATTTCCCGACAACCAGTAAAAGTGAAGCTGGATGAGTTGCCATGAAAAGCAGCCTGTTTAATCTTCGTCGACTACAGGTCCACAGGAAGATCCTGAAGCAAAAGATCCGAGACCCCTTTGCAACTGATCCAAGTCTGCCCAGCTCTTTGGGCTAGAAGTCAGCTTAAAGAAGACGGAGGAACTCACATCCTGCAGCTCAGGAAGAGTACCGACCCCTATATCACCATTGGTGAGACTGAACTGAAAACAGTATATCGGTTTATCTATCTGGGATGCACCATCACATCAGATGTTAAGATCGGCAGATAAATCAGCAACAGACTGGCAAAGGCAAGCAGTACCTTTGACAGACTGTACAAACGCGTGTGGGACAATAAAATCATGAAGAAGGGTACCACGATCAGAGTGTACAGAGCCATAATCCTTACCACCCTCCTGTATGGTTCAGAGTCATGGATCATTTATCATCAGTATTTTCGACTCCTCCAGCGCTTCTACCAACACTGCCTCTGCACCATCCTCAACATCATCTGGAGAGACTTATTCACAATGTTGAAGTGCTTGAACGGGTGAAGGTCATGCTACTGAAGTCCCAATTATGCTGGGAAGGGCCATTGCCTTCCCGGGATAACGTTGAACGGTAAACGTGCCACTGGCTATCGTCACAGGGGACACAAAGGAAGCAATACAAGTATTGCTTGAAAAAATCCCCGTGTTCTTCCCTAGCTGAGAACCATGACATCTGGCGTTACAAAATCAAAAATGCTGTTTCCTCATTCGAAAACATTCACAGTGCCACCCTAGAGAAAAAGAGGCACAGGAGGAAGAACCACAACACCAATTCATAAAACTCTGACCAGACGTTAATCTGCAGCTACTGCCGCTGTACCCCCTGTACTGCATTGGCCTGAATAGCCACGGGCGTGCCTGCATTCAACGTGGGCAACCCCCTTCATAATCTTTGTTCGTGAAGCCAAGCCATGATTTCAATATTATACCATATTTAAAGGAATTATCACTCGCCTGTATATAATAATCAGCTCCTTTGGGGGTCACCTACTCTGCAATTGTTTATTATGTTTTGTAATAGCATCTCTCAGTGGACAATTCAACGGCTGCCTACAACTGTATTCTGGAGTTCGTGTCCTACTACTATCAGTTCTCCGATCTTTTTCCCAAGATTGTCATTTCTCGTAGCAGTAGGTACTGGTTGTGTAAAGTACGCCTGTTGGTAATTGTTTCTATTTAATTAGTACTTTCCGATTGTATTTTCTCTAGCACACTCGTCGATATCCGAGTCCCTTATAGTTTCACTATCAGTAGTATCTAGCTCCCTGAATCTATTATAATTGATAAATGACATATTGTCCTCTACATTCTGTGTATTGGGTGTACACACACACACACACACACATACACACACACATATATATAAAGTAAGTACGATCAAAGTCATGGTTGCAGCATATATGTAATATCTGGCTAACCGTTTGCATACACACATATATATATATATATATATATATATATATATATATATATATATATATATATATATATATATATATATATATATATATATATATATATATACGGCCTTCGTGCCCTCCGGCACTACCTCGACCTTCGCCCCTCCCCCATCCCATCCACCCCCACCCTCATTCGCTCGCCGAGCTGGTCCTCACCCTCAACTGCTTCTCCTTCTCGGGTGAGTTTTACCAACAGGTCACGAGGGTAGCCATGGGCACAAGAATATGCCCAAACTATGCCAACCTTTTCGTTGGCCATGTTGAGGTCCAAATATTTGCCCAGTACATCGGCCCCACGCCCAAAATATACGGTCGTTACATCGACGACTGTATCGGAACCACGACCCTCACCCGAGAACAGTTCGACTCCTTTCTCTCCTTCTTCTGCTCCTTCCAACCCTCCCTCCACCTCTATCTCCACTACCCACGTCCACTTCTTAGACATCTCCATCGCCATCGACCCCTCCCGCCGCTCCCTCTTCACCTCCGCCTTCTTCAAACCCACCGACTTCCACTCCTACATCGACTTCACCTCCTCCCACCTTACACACACTAAACACTCTATTCCCTACTCCCACCTCCTCCGGAACCGCCGCCTCTGCAGCCGAGATGCTGACTTTGAGTCCCAAGCCCTTTCCCTAGTCAGCCATTTCATCCGGCGAGGTTCCCCCCCCCCCCGCCCTCACTCGCGCCCGTGCTGTCCACCGCTCCACCGCCTTCACCCCACGCCACCGCACACCGACCAACCGTCTCCCTTTCCCCACCACCTACCTGCCTCCACCCTACCCCTCCAGCGCACCATCCTCCGCCACTTCCGACGCCTCCATTCTGACGCCTCCACTTCCCCCATCTCTACCCCCGCCCTCCCCTCTTTCAAACGCGCACGCAATCTCTGCACCCTCCTCATCCACAGCTCCCTACCCCCCAAACCACGCTCCCCCCCGGTTCACTTCCCTGCTCCAGGCCCCGTTGCCATACCTGCCCTCATATCACCAACACCACCACCTTCCATGGTCCCAACGGCCACTCTCTCTCTGTCCGGCACGCCTTCCGCTGCACCTCTTCCAACCTAGTCGGACAGGTTGGACGTCGCCTGGCGGACCGTTTTACGGAACACCTCCGGGATATTCGCCTCGGCAGGAGTTCCCCCATCGCCCGCCACTTTCGCTCCCCTGGACATTCCGCCCACCACCTCACAGTCTGTGGCCTCCTCCAATACCATGGAACACCCACCACCCGCCTAACGGTCGAACAACGCACCATCTTCACCCTCCAGACCCACACCCCCCCGGCCTGAACCCCCCCCCTATTCCTTTAGCCTTCGACACACACACACACAAGTACACTACACTCCCTCCTCCCACCCTAACACCTCTTCTCTCCCTCACTCTCTCTATCCCTCTCTCTCTCCCTCTCCCCGCTCCACCCACACCCCTTCACGCACACACATCCCACTAACACCTTTACTAATATACACCCCATCGCCCCACTTCACCACCTACCCCTCCACCCTTCACACCTACCCATCCTCTCCTCTGTCCACCGCACCTTCGCACACACAGACATACACACAGTCCTCACCTCACTCCACCTGTCATCCCACTCTACTGCTATCTCTACACCCTGTCTTGACCCTCTGACCACTTCCTGTTGCGCGCGCACCCCACTTCCCTCCACTTCCTACCACCACCAACATTGGATTCTACACCTTCGGTCATCTCTCCTACCATCCACTCCATATCTTGAAAAATATCCAGCACCTCTCCACTAATCTGATGGAACTACCTCAGGACCTTACCCACGAACATACACTCACACATTTCTTTTCACACCACGCCACCCACATCCACACCACATATAAACACAAACACACACGTGCGTACCCCCACATATACACAACCTCCCCCACCCCTGACCCCTCTCCTACACGCACGCACACACCGTCTTACACCCCACCCCACGCACACACATTTTCCTGAACATGGAACCTCGTTCTTCCTCAAACTCTCACATACGCACACACACACACTCACGTACACCTACACACATACACAAACACCACCTTAAGCCTTCCTCGCTTCGACCCCCACCTCCCTCTCCCGACTTCACCCGCCACCACCCTTACACGCCTCACACCCTTCCACCACGTGTCCATCTTATTGTTTATTCTTATGTTTAATTTTACGTTTATTTTTATTTTTATTTGTTCTCCTTCCCCTTTTTTCTAAATGTATTTCCACACACTCTCTGAACTCTCTTCGTAACCTATTTACTCCTGAAGAAGGGCTTATGTCCGAAACGCCCCCCCCCCCCCCCACTCACTCTCAAAAGCGTGAACCTAATAAACCTTTATTTGTCTGCCTCACTGTTCTGTTCCCGTATAAATTTGCACTATATATATATATATTAATATATATATATATATATATATATATATATATATATATATATATATATATATATATATATATATATATATATATATATATATATATATATATATATAAAAGACGTAAAATAAGAAAATATTTTTTAAAAAACTTTTAAAAAATTTGTTACTTACTTACTTAAATTTTCACTCCAACTAATTAGTTTCTGCAATGGGATAAAGACAGTTACGTAATCCAACTGTCGAGAATTCATTGCGTCATCAGGTAGTCTATTCTCAGTTAAGTCTCCAGGCAATGCGCGGACACTGGCGGCTCATATAAAAATAATAGCTGGCGAGGACTGGATTCTATGTACCGAAATTCTCACTGCTTCAGGTCAAATGGCCGATTCTAAAGAATCAATCACGTGACACAGAGGCTAGTTAGAAGGAATGGGATGGTAAGATGACTGACGCCTACTAAGTAAGTAAGTAAGTAAAAAATTTTTTTAAAATTTTTTTTAAAAATATTTTCTTATTTTACGTCTTTTATATTATTGTTCTGCATTCTCCTGCATTGAACCACCTAGGTACTATGACATAACCTGTGTATTTGCTAGCATGGGCGTGCATCTGTGCGCTTATGTTAGTTGATATATTAAATTATCTATATTTATCTCCAAATCACTGATTTGTCGAGCAAACTTGCCAAAACCACTTCTAAAAAAATTTTCTTTTTTGGGGGGGGTGTTAGTAGGCGTCAGTCATCTTACCATCCCATTCCTTCTAACTAGCCTCTGTGTCACGTGATTGATTCTTTAGAATCGGCCATTTGACCTGAAGCAGTGAGAATTTCGGTACATAGAATCCAGTCCTCGCCAGCTGTTCGATCTACCGAATTATTATTATTTTTATATGAGCCGCCAGTGTCCGCGCATTGCCTGGAGACTTAACTGAGAATAGACTCCCTGATGACGCAATGAATTCTCGACAGTTGGATTACGTAACTGTCTTTATCCCATTGCAGAAACTAATTAGTTGGAGTGAAAATTTAAGTAAGTAAAAATTTTTTTTTAAATTTTTTTAAAAAATATTTTCTTATTTTACGTCTTTTATATTATTGTTCTGCATTCTCCTGCATTGAACCGCCTAGGTACTATGACATAACCTGTGTATTTGCTAGCATGGGCGTGCATCTGTGCGCTTATGTTAGTTGATATATTAAATTATCTATATATATATATATATATATTAATATATATATATATATATATATATATATATATATTAATATATATTAATATATATATATATATAAATATATATATATATATATTAATATATATATATATATTAATATATATATATATATTAATATATATATATATATATTAATATTAATATATATATATATATATATATATATATATATATATATATATATATATATATATTAATATATATATATATATATATATATATTAATATATAATGAATAAAGTTAATATCTCTGAGGGTACAAGGTACCCCCAGAAATACATAGGTTGTCTATGATTCAAGGTGGTTCTATGGTAATAATTTGATATACCAGAACTTAATATCAAGATAAGCAGAACAAGTAAAATTCAACCAATTTTTCAAAATAAATCAAAATTAATTTAAAATTAAAATTATGTTAGCTGGGGACGAAGTCATATATTTTATCGTTCCTGAGGTTTTTAACCCTAAGAAAGGAAAATGCTTCTCTGATGATCTTTGTTTTTCCATTAATATCCATGTGATATGTAATGTTTTGCAAAGTGGAACTGTACAGTAAGGGCCATTTGAATAGGTAAATATTTATATTATATTTTTTTAATTTGATTAATTTTAATTTTAAATTAATTTTGATTTATTTTGAAAAATTGGTTGAATTTTACTTGTTCTGCTTATCTTGATATATTAATATATATATATATATATATATATATTAATATATATATATATATATATTAATATATATATATATATATATTAATATATATATATATATTAATATATATATATATATTGTTTCTACGTTAGGAACAAGGCCAGCAATTACCCAGTGTATTACTGGTACTTTATTTTATCGACCCCGTAAGAATGAAAGGCAAAGTTAACCTCGGCGGGATTTGAACTCAGAATGGCAAGGGCCGTAACTCTATGCGTCAAAGCATGACGTCCGACCCTCTACCGATACTGCCAATCCACCATATATATATATATATTAATATATATATATATATTAATATATGAAATATAAGAATCAAAGAACTGTTCAAAACATTATTGTGCTTACAGCTGTTTCCTCCAAACCGAGGTTTGGATTCTTCGGAGCAATTTATTAATGTATGGACAGTTATATGACCTCCTTTTCAGCCGAGAGACAATAGATCAATATTAAACTCTATCTCTAAGGGGGTGTCCAATAGAATCTCTAGTCTGTCCTATGACGCAAACATATTTAGCAAAAACTCACAATATTACAATCAAGCATTAGCTAGCTCCGGCCATAATATAGAAATTGAGTTCCTACCTAAGAAAACACATAGCTACAACATCATCTCGCACAACATGTCCATGAGGAAATCTAATAATAGGAATAGCAACCACAAGTACACCAAAGCGGAGGGTGCCACCGGAAGTAACCATTACCATGGAAACTACTGTGAGGCCTTAGGAGGAAGCAACACACCAAACACTAAAAGCAAAAATAGAAGAAGAAATAATACATTTTTCAACCCTCCTTTCAACCTAAATGTCTCCACCAACATACCTAGGGCTTTCTTCTCACTACTAGATAAAAACTTCCCTCTAGGACACAAGTACCACAACCTCTTAAACAAAAACACCATTAAAATCTCATACTCTACGACGCCTAACTTAGCATACCACATAGCTAGCAGCAATAATAGTAAAATTAGTTCTTACTTCCAACAAACAAAATCACAACGGGATGCAAACCCTCTAAATACCACTGTAGCAAGCAACAATAGCAACGGCAGTAACAATAGAAATAACACTAGTATAAGTAATAACACCAGGGTTGTCAACCCGAACACCCAAAATCCTATATCCACCACACAGACTTCCGCATTGCATTATAACCAGCGGACTAACGCACAGAATAATTGTAACTGTAGAGCTAATAGAACCTGCCCTTTAGATAAAAAATGCCTAACCAAGGATGTCATATACTCATGCACAGTCACGAGAAACCTATGTAGGCTCCACTTCTAACTGCTTCAAAATCAGATATAACTCGCACATCCACTCGTTCAAAAAGCACAGCCTAGCCAACTCCACCTCACTTTCTAGCTACATACACTATCTAAAATCTAAAAATAAACCATACACACTCAAATGGGAAGTGATAGGCAGCGCGACCTCGTACAAACCACCTAATAAATTCTGTAACCTCTGTATACTAGAGACACACAATATTATCTTCTCCAACCGTAACCTACTTAACAAAAAATCTGAGGTGTTTGCAACTTGCCAGCACCGCCTCAGACATTCCTTCCAAAACTTTAAGCCCTATATATAGCAATGTCGGACTGGAACCTAACACCACATCTAGCATCAAACACCAGAGACACACCCTATACTACATACCCAACACTAGCTGATCCATTATAACACAAACAACGACATCCCTCTGGAACCCTTCGCAGGGAAAATACCCATTTATACCTCTACGGCAGGTGTGACAACATCCACCCACTTGGACGGCACTACACCGCTCTAAGGGTAATTTGAGCATGAATTGATCGGTTGGATGGTGTTGGGCAGAGGAAACACCTTCCTTAGACAGATGTAAAATGATTTAATCGAGTAGCGCTGTTGACCAGTAGGACCGGGCTGCTGAGCGCAGTGAGTGAATGCAATGCAACTGCCGTGCGGGTTGTACGTATATGGATGATCTGACGGTCAGAGAGGGGTCGCGAGGACTGCGGATTGACCTTTGGCCTGCCTGGGGACGATTATCTTTCGACATCCAATGTAGCAAGCGATGACCCAGATCTTACCAGAGATCATTGGGTCCTGAAGCAATCCTGCAATCACCGCGCCTGGTCATATGAGCAGACTACAACCACAGAGATCATTAATTTAGAATCCTCGCTCATCATCTATAATTTCCATTTGTAGCACCTTAAGATGGGTTAATCCACCTTAATAATAATATGATCACCTTCAGCATAATTTAGTTAAACTACTCTATAGTTAGTACACTTTATGCTTTAAAAGTCTCTCTTGGAAGGTGCACCTCACCATAGAATTTAGGGTCTATATTGGGACACATTTTAATGGCTAGATATAGAAACCCCAGAGTTACCTCCCCGCATGCATTAACTCCCCTTAGCCACACACACACTTCCGGTATTCAATGGCGTTTCTCGAAACGTAACAACCTCCTGTATCGAACTAAAGAACACCAGACTACGATCTCTAACTGGATTGTCGTGGATTATGTGAAAGGCATATAATCGAAATATACACTCCCTTGACCATGAAAATGCCGAAGTACATGAATTACTTGACATCCCTGCGCTGTGCATCTCCAATACTTATAACACTTTTAATGCTTGCACTATCTTTAATGCTTATAATATTTCTCCACACACAGACTATATCAATCATATAAAGTCTTTGCCACCAGATCTACCAACCTAACACTCTTATTTACCTACCTAAGTGCCTCTACCACACATATCTCTCTGCCACACTATATAAACAAGACGCACATGCGTGCCACACATATAACATTTGCACTATATAACCACTTATCTTCATGTTGTATTTTAACCTATATCTTTGATTTTTGATTGTACCTATTAATATAAATGTAATCTCGAAGTGTGTACTGCCACTCTAAATTCTGTAATGAATGTTGACCCACAATGTTTGAATATGTATCAATGTTTGAATATGTATTGGTATGTCTCTCGGCTGAAAAGGAGGTCATATAACTGTCCATACATTAATAAATTGCTCCGAAGAATCCAAACCTCGGTTTGGAGGAAACAGCTGTAAGCACAATAATGTTTTGAACAGTTCTTTGATTCTTATATTTCATATAACTGCTCTGTAAATCATCCGATGTTTTTACATTGAGCTACTTAACTTACTGGTAATAAGGTAGTAATACATTACTGCCTACCACTATTTAGGGTGTGTGTAAAATACTTACAACTGCTTAAGGTTTTGTGTTTACATAACCATAAATAGTATAACTAATACTATATTAAAATATATATATATATTAATATATATATATATATATTAATATATATATATATATATATTAATATATATATATATATTAATATATATATATATATATATTAATATATATATATATATATATTAATATATATATATATATTAATATATATATATATATATTAATATATATATATATATTAATATATATATATATATATATATTAATATATATATATATTAATATATATATATATATATATTAATATATATATATATATTAATATATATATATATATATATTAATATATATATATATATTAATATATATATATATATTAATATATATATATATATATATATTAATATATATATATATATATATATATATATATATATTAATATATATATATATATATATATATATATATATATTAATATATATATATATATATATATATATATATATATTAATATATATATATATATTAATATATATATATATATTAATATATATATATATATATATATATATATATATATATATATATATATATATATATATTAATATATATATATATTAATATATATATATATATTAATATATATATATATATATATATATATATATATATATATATATATATATATATATTAATATATATATATATATTAATATTTAATATATATATATATATATATATATATATATATATATATATATATATATATTAATATATATATATATATTAATATATATATATATATTAATATATATATATATATATATATATATATATATATATATATATATATTAATATATATATATATATTAATATATATATATATTAATATATATATATATATATATATATATATTAATATATATATATATATATTAATATATATATATATATATTAATATATATATATATATTAATATATATATATATATATATATATATATATTAATATATATATATATATATTAATATATATATATATATATTAATATATATATATATATTAATATATATATATATATATATATATATATATATATATATATATATATATATATATATATTAATATATATATATATATATATATTAATATATATATATATATATATATAAATATATATATATATATATATATATATAAATATATATATATATATATATATATATATAAATATATATATATATATATATAAATATATATATATATATATATATATATATATATATATAAATATATATATATATATATATATATATATATTAATACATGCGTCCCTTAGCGCCTTGTGCATGAAGGAACACATATCCTATTATTACTACTCTCCCCTATTGTTGAGAGACAAATTGGGTCGATCCGACTGCTGCTAGTGATAGTTGCGGCCGGTTTGACCTACCTCCCTCTGCCTCTATCTTTACTTCGGCCCTTGAAAAAATTGATTCCACATCATTCACTCTCATCCCAGGAACAGTTTTGGATAGCGCTAGTTCGTAATTTAAATTCAAGAATTTTATATTCTTCGAATGAAAAGAACCTTCTGACGAGAATCTTTCTTTGCAACGAAGGCCGTATGGTCTCCGTTTATTTTGGGGATTCGAAACCGATCGGTAAAGGTAACTATAGCAGGAAAGTCAATTTTTAAAAATTTATTTTGAAATTTTTTCATTATTTGCTAAACCTTGTTTATATATATATATATATATATATATATATATATATATATATATATATATATATATATATATATATATAGTATACTAGGGAGAGGATCAGGGGTGTATAACACTCCACTTATCCAGCAGGCAGTATAAGGTTAGCTCAATGTCTGAGGACAGAGCCGTGATATAATAAATAACAAAGAACAAATAACTTTCGTATTCTACAACCCCAAATCTGGCCTCTCATCTGGCCATTACTAATAATAAGAAAATAAAGGAAGGCCTGGACAACCTAAGCCTAGGGGAAAACACGGTAGTGGACAGAGTGGGCAGAAACACAAGCGGTGATCATTCTGAGAATAGCATCACCAGAGGTTGTAACTGTAGAAGGGCTTCAGGCTGCCCCTGAATGGTTTCTGCCTTGTTAGAAACATAGTTTATGCGTGTGATGTAGTAACTACGGCGTCCACTAAGACCTATATAGGATCAACCTCCACCCCCTTTAAGACCAGGTTTAACTCTCACCAATGCACTTTTAGACATAATAAACTGAGGAACTCCACCTCCTTGGCAGCGTACGTCCATAATTTAAAAAATGCACGAACACATTACACACTTACTTGGCGGCATGTTGCTAAATCCCATCCATATACTCCTCATAATAGAGTATGTAACCTATGCCTTGCCGAATCCCACTCTATTATATTTGCTAAATGCCCTCTACTAAATAGAAAGTCTGAAATATTTTCCTCTTGCCCCCACCGAATATTAAGCTCTTTCTTCTACTTTAAACCTGTTAGCTAGCACTTCCTTATTCCTCCAGTTGGGCTGTCTTGTGTAACTGTCTCTGATTGTGTGTAACTGTCTCCTATTGTTGGTCGTCTATGTATATGAGTCGGTGAATGTATACGTATGCCTGTGGGAGGATATTGATCTGGATATTGGGGTGTACAGGTGAGTGGGTGTGTATGTTAATAAGCACCCCTGTTTGGCACAGCGGATGTAACCCATCCACGCTCGCCTACCCACCATTGGTGCATTGGTGGGTCTATCCTGACGTATATCTTGTGGATCTGTACCTCTGTATGCGCATGAGTTGTGATGTAATGTATTTATGTAAAGAGTGTACTGTGATTTAGGCTGCACTAATAGAAATTTAGCCTGTAACTGTGGGCGGACCTGTGCCATCCCGCCGTAAGCAGTGGATACGTGGCGCATGTACGTGTTGCCCTCATATTCTGTGGTTTAAGATCTACAGGCTGACTTCTGGGAGCTCTTGCTCGGGGTTGTAGTCTTTCTAGCACGATCGGCCTTCCATATATTGACGGTCGTTGTTATGATCCCGAAAGTAACGTTTTGGCCCCGATAGCCCTCCGTAGTTACTAACGGTCTGTGTACACTTGAATCGGGCAATGGCACGTGCGGACACGATTATCTCCGTAGGATTTTAACTTTATTTTACTACATCTCATCGTATGTATTTGTTTTGAATGTATTATCTGTGGTGGTGGGTCTGGCCTAATGTGGTATTTCGGTGTTTAATATCAGCTTTGACCCGGGTGTCCTACGCTGTGTGTGTGTGCGTGTGTGTCCGTGTATACATTTATATGTGTATGGGTGTAGGTGGCTGTATATGTCTGTATATATAAAAAAAAATATATATATATATGTATACCGTCTCTGCATATGCATGTGGTGTGTATATGTGCATATACGTGCTGAACATATTGATGTGTACAATCTTGTGATGTCCCAATGCGGTGACTTCATGGCTCTTGAAGCTATTTTTTATATATCTTCTGTCTTTTTATATATCTTTTGTATGCGCTCCAACTGTGTCTGCTTGCTTTGGCTAACCCGCCTGCACTTCGCTTGCTAATGTACGTGAATTCTCCTACCTTCCTTCGATGCACCTCTCTCTGACCATTGGACTCCTGCCCGGGTGTGAACCGGTTTGTGATTACCCCACCGCTCAACTGTGTGAATGCACACCCGCGACTTTCGAGTGAACTTTTGAGACTGCCCAACCTGGGACGCCTCCATTGCCTTGCAATGGTCAAGTGATACTGGTGACTGTGACACTTAGTGCCTTCGTGGGCCCCTGATATTTTCAAGAAATATATTTTTAAAAAATGGCCAAGTGATACACATAACTGTGACACTTAGTGCCTTCGTGGGCCCCTGATATATTCAAGAGATATATTCTAAAAAAATATATATCTTATCTCAATTTACTTTATTTCATTTTATTTTATTTTATTTCATTTCATGTTATCTAATTTTATTTATTTACTTATTTAATTCCATTTATTTATTTATTTATTTATTTACTTATTTATTTATTTATTTATTTATTTATTTATTTATTTAAATTTAATTTTAATTTTAATTTTAATTTTAATTTTAATTTTATTTATTTATTTAATTTTATTTATTTATTTATTCATTTATTTAATTTAATTACATTTAATTGTATCTTATAATTATATCTTATATTATATTATTTTAATTTAGTCTATTTTATTTTATTTTAGTTTACCTTATTTTATCTTATTTTATCTTATTTTATGATTATATTATATTATGTTCTATTTTATATAATTTTAATTTTAATTTTATATTATTTTATCTCATTCCTTACCCTGTATCACTATTGACTGTATATTTTATATTTTATATGTAAGTTTGTTATGTATTTCTTTATATTTTCTTATATATATTATAAGTCTGTTTTTCACCTATTTTTTACCTACTCTTACCTAATCCTATCTATCTTATCTACTCTTGTCTACTCTTGTCTGTTCTCTTATCCATGTGTATGCTTGTATGTTGACAGCACCCCGCCCAACTGTGACTGATAGCACCCCTTATTTTTCATTGTTT
>OZ024740.1:358780608-358788108 GCA_964016885.1 Eledone cirrhosa
AGTCGGATGATCCCATAGTAATGTCAAAATTGCTATCTCTATCTGCTCTGGTCCATAGTTGGTCATTAAATTCTATCAAAGTTTTCCTAGCCGATAATATAATATGCATTTCATTGCTAGTTAGGTCAGTATGTTTGAATGCGTAATTTAGTGCCTTATTTAGTAGATTAGGGGTAATAGAAGAATAATAGTTAGCTATATCAAGTTGAATAAACTTATTATTATTGTTATATTTAATTTGCTTAAACCACTCAACAACCTCTCCAGTTCCCTTCCACAAGCTCAGGTTAGATAAACAATCCAAGTTCTTAATTTGCTGTATCACCCTGTCAAGAATGTTTTTGCTTAATTTGCCCAGGTCCGATTTTGATGGTGCGATCAATCTAACTGGCAAGTCATTTTCAAAATTCCTCTTGTGATCTTTCATATTGATCTTCGGTTTCCTGGGCACGAAAGGTTGTGTTCTGTTCTCAATTTCCAACTCGTGCATTATACAAGATGCTTCGACATTCATTTTCTCAAGCTCGGCCTTATCTGCTACCTTGTACTTTTTCCTCAGCTCCTTCAGTATGAGGCCATTATACATGTCTTTCTGCACTCCATAGAGGTTGTTGGTCTTGTCAGATTTCACCAAGATCTTCTCAGTTTTCTCTAAGCTCTCAATGTTATCCTTAATGCCTTTCAGATATTCCTGGCCTTTGAAGTTTCTCTTGAATTTGACCCCTTGTATGATAGAAATTATATCGTTTTCATTTAAAAATATAGTATACAATTGTAATGTTAATACTGACTCTAATTCTTTTAACTACGTCGGTTCCACATCGACGGAATTTAAACTTCGCTATAATAACCACAAGAATTCTTTCACAGATCCAAGCAAAAAGTCTTCAACGGCACTATCAGGCGTACTCTGGCAACTTAAGCTAGATAACGTTAGATATTCGACGGCTTGGAATATAGTCTCAAGAGGGATTCCTTTTAATTCATCCTCTGAGACATGTGACCTCTGCGCAGAGGAGATATTCTTTATACTAAAATCTAAAAATTCCCTTAATCTACGGACAAATTTATTCAGTTGCTGCAAACATAGATTAAACTCAACGTTTAAATATAAATTTAAATTTAAAATGTAGTATATTTAGTTTGATTTATAATTATATGGGAAACTAGCCGATAAATCTTTGATTTCTTCTTTTTCTTCTTTTTATTTTTATTTTTATTTAAACATTCTTCATGAAAAATTAAGCTACCCTAAAAGTTGATGCTCCAAATATTTCGAATAAACGTTACACTAGATAAACTTCTATATTAAATATAAGAACACATGTAGACCAAATGGGCATCCTAAACCTTTTGAAATGATCTTTGCTAGATGCGATTTGATAGATAATTTTTGGCTTTATCTGCTTTTCGACTCTGATGCTTATAATGAACTTGGCAATATATTGTCAATTAATTTTGAAGGGTTGATCTTTGTGGTTTATTTTTATTTTTCTTATTGTAGTATTTTCTAATATTTTTATTTTTAATTTTTTTAATATGTAATATTTTTAATATGTAATATTCTTTCGTAATATTTTTTAGTTTTCTATTTTATTATTACTTATTATTATTATTGTTATTTTTTAGTTTTGTTTCTGATATATATTTTTATTAGTATATTGAAATCTGCTCTTTATTTCTGCTTGATAGATAATCTTGTAGAGTAAAGACAGGAATAGTAGTAATATTGACTCTATATATATTTGTGTGTATATATATACACATATATGTATACTTAAATTTTTATACCACAATGAGAATGTTTTCCGTGAACTTAGGGTTTGCAGAGTTGATCATGTAAATTCACATAGATGTTTGTAGTTATCACATATGAATTTTTAAAAAACTAAACATAAGATCTTTACTTTTCACACATTATGGGTACATGTCTCATTCAGGAATACTGATATTTACAGTATAGTGGCTGGTTTTTATACATACATTAAAACATAGGGTTTTTACGCCTCGCCTATGTCTGGTTATTTTTAAATTTTTCTCTCTATATAACAGCTGGTTTCTCTCCATATATCTCCCTTACATTAATACTAGAGCTAAATAAATAAATAAATGTATCATTGATACGTTTACTCAACGGACGTCCCACTACCTAGTTTTCTATATATATATATCTATCTCTTTTTCCTCTCTCTCTCTATATATATATATATATCTCTGTTTCTTTACATGAAGTTCTTCTCTTTATCTATCTTTCCATCTCTCTATTTTGTTCCATGCATTTCTTCTTTTTCTTCTTTTTTCTTCTTTTTCTTCGTTTTCTATCTTTCTTTCCTTTTTTTCTCTCTTTCTTTCTCTCTGTGTACAATTTTTTCACTGCCAATTCAACTTTTTCAAATACAAGTCGATGTTGTTACGGTATGTCAAATCTATTTATCTATAAAACTGTTTATATTGTATTTTGTCTGAGGAAGGCATAGCATATTGTTAATATGATATCCCTGAAATATGTATAATGAAATAAATATGGTTTTATAAATATAGTTTCCATTTATTTAATATTGTATATATATATATATATTAATATATATATATATTAATATATATATATATATATACAATATTAAATAAATGGAAAACTATATTTATAAAACCATATTTATTTCATTATATATATTTCGGGGATATCATATTAACAATATGCTATGCCTTCATCAGACAAAATACAATATAAACAGTTTTATAGATAAATATATTCGACATACCGTAATAAACATCAACTTCATTTGAAGAGGTTTACGCTAGCAGTGAAAATACAGAGAGAAAGAAAGAGAGAAAGAAAAGAGGGAAAAAAAGAAAGAAAGACAAGACGAAGAAAAGGAAGAAAAAGAAGAAAAAGAAAAAGAAGAAATGCATGGGACAAAATAGAGAGATGGAAAATAGATAAAGCGAAGAGCTTCATGTAAAGAGACAGAAAGATATATATATATATAGAGAGAGAGGAAATAGAGATAGATACATATATATATATAGAAAATTAGGTAGTGGGAGGTCATTTTGAGTAATTGTATCAATGATACATTTATTTATTTATTTATTTATTTATTTATTTATTTATATATTTATTTAGCTCAAGTATTAATGTAAGGGAGATATATAGAGAGATATAGAGAGATATATATAGAGAAAAAAAAATTTAAAAATAGCCAGGCATATTCGAGGCGTAGAAAACCCCATGTTTTAATGTATTAGTATTTATAAAACTTACACTATATTGTAAATATCAGTATTCCTGAATGAAACAAGTATTCACAATGTGTGAAAATTCATTATCTTATGTTTAGTTTTAAAAAATTCATATGTTTATGTGACAGCTACAAACATAAATGTGAATCCAACTGATTCACTCCGCAAACTCTAAGTTACCGGAAAACATTCTCAATGTGGTATAAAAATTTGAGCGTATTATTATTCTTGCGATTACTCTACAAGATTATCTATCAAGCAGAAATAGAGAGCAGATTTCAATATACTAATCGAAAATATATATTATATTATAAACAAAGATAACAATAATAATAATAATAAGTAAAAATATATAAAAAATTTAGAATAGAAAACTAAAAAAATATTACGAAAGAATATTACATAGTAAAAATATTGCATATTAAAAATACTACGTATTAAAAAATATTACGTATTAAAAATTTACATATAAAAATATTAAAAATAATTAAAAAATAAAATAAAAAATAAAAATATTATAGAATACTACAATACTAAAAGAACAAAAATAAAAATAAAAATAAAAATAAAAATAAAAATAAAAATAAAAATAAAAATAAAAATAAAAATAAAAATAAAAATAAAAATAAAAATAAAAATAAAAATAAAAATAAAAATAAAAATAAAAATAAAAATAAAAATAAAAATAAAAATAAAAATAAAAATGAAAATAAAAAATAAACCACAAAGAACAACCCTTCAAAGTTAATTGACAATATATTGCCAAGTTCATTACAAGACAAAGCCAAAAATTATCTATCAAATCACATCTAGCAAAGAATATCGCAAAAAGATTATGATGTCCAATAATGTCTACATATGTTCCTATATTTAATATAGAAGTTTATCTAGTGTAAGGTTAATTCAAAAAAATTTGGAGCATCGGCTTTTAGGGTAGCTTAATTTTTCATGAGGAATGTTTAGATAAAAATAAAAATAAATTAAATAAAATAAACAATAAAAAGAGTAAAAAGAGGGAATCAAGGATTTAGGAATCAAAAGATTTATCGGCTAGTTCTCATATAAATATAAATCAAACTAAATATACTACATTTTAAATTTAAATTTATATTTAAACGTTGAGTTTAATCAATGTTTGCAACAACTGAATAAATTTGTCCGTAGGTTAAGGGAATTTTTAGATTTTAGTATAAAGAATATCTCCCCTGCGCAGAGGTCACATGTCTCAGAGGATGAATTAAAAGGAATCCCTCTTGAGACTATATTCCAAGCCGTCGAATATCTAACGTTATCTAGCTTAAGTTGCCAGAGTACCCCTGATAGTGCCGTTGAAGATTTTTTATTTGGATCTGTGAAAGAATTCTTGTGGTTATTATAGCGAAGTTTAAATTCCGTCGATGTGGAACCGACGTAGTTAAAAGAATTAGAGTCAGTATTAACATTACAATTGTATACTATATTTTTAACTAAGCAGTTGTTATTTAACGGACATTTAGATCTATCTCTACAGTTACATTTGTTAACTTGTATATTATTTATGCTATTATCAGTAGGTTTTAAGTTCCTATTATTTATTCTATTAATATTTTGTGCTAAATTTTTGGTGGATGAGTAGGTTAATTTAATTGTATGCCTATTGAAGATTGAGTGATACCTATGTGTTCTAGGGAAGCGATTATCAAGAGCTTTGAAAAATAATTTAGCGATGTGGGTTTTAATGTTTAGTGAGAAAGGGGGGCAAACCAAATTATGTTCCTAGTTCTATTTCTTTTTTGTCCTTTGGAATTATTGTAATGCTTTCTATTATAGTTGTTAATGTTGTTGCCGTAATTAAAAAAGTTGTTACTTTGTTTAGTTTGTCTATCATTATCTATGTACACAATCTTATCAGCATACCCTGCCCTAGCTAGTGCATCATTATAGTATTGGGCCTTTTCGTCAAAAATCTTTCTATTCGACGAGATCCTAGAGATACGTTTTTGGACTGAGTTTACTATAGTGTTTTTGACAGATCTGGGGTGGTTAGAGTTAAAGTTGACATAGTTTAAGTTTTCATTCAACTTGTGAAAAGGATAGTGGAGACATGTGTTGAGATTTAATGTTATATCTAGGAAATTGACTATTCTATGGTTGTTCTCAATTTCTATTTTAAGATTAAAGTAATTAAAAAATTTTGTAATTTGTTTACATTTTCTATTTAGTTCAGGGTTATTATTATTAATAAGTAAAAGCATTTCATCCCTATATAAACCTCCGGTAGTACCAGGTATTTTCCTATGTAGCGAATTGATTAAAAATAAGCCCACAAGGTCAGTTACCTGAGCTGAGTCGGAAGATCCCATAGTTATGTCAAAATTGCTATCTCTATCTGCTCTGGTCCATAATTTGTCATTAAATTCTATCAAAGTTTTCCTAGCCGATAATATAATATGCATTTCTTTGCTAGTTAGGTCCGTATGTTTGAATGCGTAATTTAGTGCCTTATTTAGTAGACTAGGGGTAATAGAAGAATAATAGTTAGCTATATCAAGTTGAATAAACCTATTATTATTGTCATATTTAATTTGCCTAAACCACTCAACAACCTCTCCAGTTCCCTTCCACAAGCTCAGGTTAGATACACAATCCAAGTTCTTAATTTGCAGTATCACCCTGTCAAGAATGTTTTTGCTTAATTTGCCCAGGTCCGATTTTGAAGGTGCGATCAATCTAACTGGCAGGTCATTTTCAAAATGAATACTGATATTTACAATATAGTGTAAGTTTTATAAATACTAATACATTAAAACATGGGGTTTTCTACGCCTCGAATATGTCTGGCTATTTTTAAATTTTTTTTTTCTCTCTCTATATCTCTCTATATCTCTCTATATATCTCCCTTACATTAATACTTGATCTAAATAAATATATAAATAAATAAATAAATAAATAAATAAATGTATCATTGATACAATTACTCAAAATGACCTCCCACTACCCAATTTTCTATATATATATATGTATCTATCTCTATTTCCTCTCTCTCTATATATATATATATCTTTCTGTCTCTTTACATGAAGCTCTTCGCTTTATCTATTTTTCCATCTCTCTATTTTGTCCCATGCATTTCTTCTTTTTCTTTTTCTTCTTTTTCTTCCTTTTCTTCGTCTTGTCTTTCTTTCTTTTTTTTCCCTCTTTTCTTTCTCTCTTTCTTTCTCTCTGTATTTTCACTGCTAGCGTAAACCTCTTCAAATGAAGTTGATGTTTATTACGGTATGTCGAATATATTTATCTATAAAACTGTTTATATTGTATTTTGTCTGGTGAAGGCATAGCATATTGTTAATATGATATCCCCGAAATATATATAATGAAATAAATATGGTTTTATAAATATAGTTTTCCATTTATTTAATATTGTAAATATACTCCAAATATTTGTCGAGTGCTTTTATATCAGTTATAAATATTTACTAGTTGTAACCGAATAATTTTAAATATAACTTTACATATATATATATATATATTAATATATATATATATTAAAATATATATATATATATTAATATATATATATATATATTAATATATATATATATATATTAATATATATATATATATATTAATATATATATATATATATTAATATATATATATATATATTAATATATATATATATATATATATATATATATATATATATATATATATATATTAATATATATGTATATATATATATATATATAAATATATATATATATTAATATATATATATATTTTGTTTCTGAATTTGTCTAGCAAGATTCTTTATCTGAAATCGTGTGTTGAAACCGATATTGTTATACTTTGGGAGGGTCATGTTGCCAATAAGAAACACACGCACCAGTTGCTTTCACTTCAATTTATTATAATAAATTTATAATAAATTTATAAATTCATAAATTCCTGGTTGGTTGGTTGGTTCCACAACCAGATAGTTGTTTATATATTGTCATAGTTCTTTCGTCACACACTCTATGACCTCTTCAGTGACTGGGGATTCCTTTCTTTGTTTCTGTGCCTCTCCTTTGTTCTGTCCTACGCCATTTTGTTTCTGTGTGTGTGTTGTGTGCTCAGTCTGCGCATGCGCCACATCCGGGTGTCTGTGTGTGTTTATGTTCATTTATTTATTTGTTTATTTACATGTTACTGGTTGGTTGTTTGTTCTATGTGTGTGTGTGTTTTCATTTTGTCCTTAATTGTAAGTTGTGATGTAGCTGTTCCACTCATATTTT
>OZ024740.1:358795608-358813108 GCA_964016885.1 Eledone cirrhosa
GTGGTGGAAGGGTGTGGGGTGAGTAGAGGTGGGGGCGGGTGGAGTGGGGAGAGGGAGACGGGGTGTCCGAGCGGGGAGGGCTGAAGGTGGTGTGTGTGGTTAGGTGTGCGTATGTGTGTGTGTGTGTGTATGTGAAAGTGAGGGTTGGGGGAAGAACGGGGTTGCATGTTCAGGAAGGTGTTGTGGGGGGGTGTTTTTGTGTGTCGGAGGGTCTGTGCGTGTGTGGATAGGGGGTGGGGGGAGAGGAATCAGCGGGCTGAGGGTGTAAATATGTGGTGGGAAGCACGTGTGTGTGGTTTAAGCGTGATGTGGGTGTGGGTGGCGTGTGGATAAAAAAATTTGTTTTGGGATGTGTGTGTGGGTGAGTTATATAGGTGATGGTGTTAGAGGATGGTTGAAAAGTGGTAAGTTACACGGATGTATGGAGATTTTGGTTGGAAGTCAAAACGCGTGTGGGTAATCCAAGAAGCGGTGGTCGGAAGAGGAGAGATGTGGGGTGCGCGCGCAACAGGAAGTGGTCAGCAGTGGAAGTGCTGTGGTCAGTGGGTGCTGAGACAGTGGTCGGAAGGGCATAGCAGCAGTCAGCGGAATATTAGGGAGGCGAGGATGGGTAGGTGTGAGAGTTGGAGTGAGGAGGGTGTGTGTGTGTGTGTGTGTGTGTGTGTGTGTGTGTGTGTGTGTGTGTGTGTATTAGTAGGGGTGTTAGTGGGATGAGTGAGTGTGGAGTGGGGAGAGAAGGGTGTGTGTGGTTCTATGGAGGGAGTGTGGTGTACTGGTGTGTGTGTAGTTTGGTGAGGAGGTGTTAGTGGGTGTTAGTAGACGGGAGGTGGGGAGGGGTGGAATGCAGGTGTGAGTGGGGGTTAGTGGGGGTAGGGTGTGTAGAGTTGGTGGTGTATGAGGGTGTGTGGGTACGTGTGCGTGGGGTTGGAGGGTGTTAGTGATGTTAGTTGCGTGTGGGGTGGGTGGTGTAAGTGTGTGCGTGTGATAAGGAGGGGGGGGGAGAAGAGGGGAGGGAAGGGATGTTAGTATGTTAGTTGGGGAAGGGTGGTTAGATGAGGGGTGGAGGGGGGTGTTAGTATTGTTAGTGTGGGGTGGGCGGTGAAAAGGAGGGGTGTGTTAGTGGTGTTAGTGGGGGAGGGGGCGGTCGAACGCTAAAGGAATAAGGGTGGGGAGTTCAGGCCGGGGGGGGGGGTCTGTAAGATGAAGATAGTACGTTGTTCGACCGTGAGGCGATGGGCGGGTTTTCCGTGGCACTGGAGTAGGCCACAGACTGTGAGATGGTGTGCGGAGTGTCCAGGGCTACCAAAGTGGCGGGCGATGGGGGAACTGCCCCCGAGACGAATGTCCCGGAGGTGCTCCGTGACTCGGTCCGCCAGGCGGCGTCCCGTCTGTCCGACATAAGTCGCGCTGCACCTCGTGCAACGAAGTCCGTAGACTAGGTTGGAGGAGGTGCAGCGGAAGGCATGCCGGGCCGAGAGAGGGTGGCCGTTGGGACCCTGGAAGGTGGTGGTGTTGGTGATGTGGGGACAGGTGTTGCAGCGGGGCCTAGAACAGGGGAAGGAACCGGGGGGGGGGAAACGGAGCGTGGGTTGGGGGGTAGGGAGCTGTGGACGAGGAGGGCGCGGAGATTGCGTGCGCGTATGAAGGAGGGGAGTGGTGGGGTTGGGAAGATGTGGGAGGTGGAGGGGTCGGACTGGAGGTGTCGGAAGAGGCGGCGGATGGTGCGGTGGAGGGGTAAGGTGGAGGGGTGGTAGGTGATGGGGAAGGGGAGACGGTGGGTGGGTGTGCGGTGGCGTGGGGTGAGGGTGGTAGAGCGGGGGATAGCACGGGCGCGGGTGAGAGCGGTGTGGACGGGAGAGAGAGGGGGGGGTAACCTCTGCGGATGAAATGGCTGACTAGGGAAAGGGCTTGGGACTCGAAGTCAGCATCACGGCTACAGAGGCGGCGGATCCTGAGAAGTTGGGAGTAGGGAATGGAGAGTTTAGTGTGGGTGGGGTGGGAAGAGGTGAAGTCGAGGTAAGAGTGGGAGTCGGTGGGTTTGAAGAAGGCGGAGGTGACGAGGGAGTGGTGGGAGGGGTCGAAGGCGACGGAGATGTCTAAGAAGTGGACGTGGGTGGTGGAGATAGAGGTGGTGAAGTGGAGGGAGGGGTGGAAGGAGCAGAAGAAGGAGAGAAAGGAGTCGAGCTGTACTCGGGTGAGGGTCGTGGCTCCGATACAGTCGTCAATGTAACGACCGTACAGTTCGGGCGTGGGGCCGGTGTACTGGGCAAAGATTTGGGCCTCAACATGGCCAACAAAAAGGTTGGCATAGTTCGGGCCCATTCTTGTGCCCATGGCTACCCCCGTGACTTGTTGGTAAAACTCACCCGAGAAGGAGAAACAATTTAGGGTGAGGACCAGCTCGGCGCGGCGAAGGAGGGTGGGGGTGGAGGGAATGGGGGAGGGGCGAAGGTCGAGGTAGTGTTTGAGGGCGCGAAGGCCGTCGGCGTGGGGGATGACGGTATAGAGGGACTTGATGTCTAGGGTGAAGAGGAATGGCTGAGGGCCGGGTAGGTAGGTGAAGGAGTCGAAAAGGCGCAGGGCGTGGTTGGTGTCAGAGATGTGGGAGGGGAGGGTGGTGACCAGGGGGGCGAGGAGGGAGTCGAGAAAGGCGGAGATGAGTTCGGTGGGGCAGTTGCAAGCGGAGACGATGGGACGGCCGGGGTTGTCGGGTTTGTGGAGTTTGGGGAGGGAGTAGATGGTGGGGGTGCGGGGTGTGCGGACGATGAGGTGGGAAGCGGTGGGGGGGGGAGGGAGGAGGCGATAAGGTCTTTGATGGTGGAGGAGACTTGTTGTTGGTAGAGGGGGGTGGGATCGGAGGGTAGAGGGCGGTAAAAGAGAGGGTTACAGAGCTGCCTGAGGGCTTCGGCCTTGTAGAGGTCCGCGCGCCATACCACCACGGCGCCTCCCTTGTCCGCCGGTTTGATGACGATGTCATCTCGGCTACGGAGGGAGCGGAGAGCGAGGAGTTCGCCCCGTGAGATGTTGTGCCGTTTGGAACGGTGGCGGAAGTCGAAACGATTTACTGCGCTACGGCTGGTATCGACGAAGGCGTCCAGGGTGCTAAATTGCCCTGGGGCCGGCGTCCAAGAAGATGGTCGTCGGCCCAGGGCGAGAAACGGGTCTGGGGCGTCCGGAGCCGATATATATATATATATATATATATATATATATACTCTCTTACCTGTTTCAGCCATCCGGCTGAGGCCATGCTGAGGCACCGCCCTTGATATATATATATATATATATATATATATATATATATGTAGGAGGTGAGTTTTATTGTAGCACAATAAAGCAATGCAAACATCGGATAAGTAGTACTCTACAGTTTATAGGACTCGAGTATAAATAATATAAGATCAAAAGATGGTTAAAATACATGGAACTCTTTTAATCATCTTTTGATGTTATATTGTTGGAAGCTCCGGGAGCTTCCAACAGTAATGGTTGCATTCTTTAAGGGTATGTCAATATTTATTTATAAAACTGCTCTATATTATATTTTATCTGATGAAAGCACACCATAATTTAACTTGGTGTCCTTGAAATATGTATAATGAAATAAATATGGTTTTATAAATATAGTTTCCATTTGTTAATATCGTATATATATATATATATATATATATGCCAAAGGTAATATTGAGTTAGGAACTCAAAATAGTCTCTTACAACAAAATAGCTCTAAGAAAGAGATATTTCCGAGCCGTATATTATAATTGAATATAAAAGAAAAAACGAACACAGATATATACATATATATATACATATATACATATATATATACATATTTTTTTCTTAAATTGAGACCAGCGAACCCAATTGTCTAAAGTTAGTATTGTTTTCACCTTAGCGAATCTGATCCCTTACGATTTGAACACATATATGTATATATCTGTGTTCGTTTTTCTGTTATTCAATTATAATTATATATATATATATATGTACTTCCCAAAGACATTTAAAATCAATCTCCAAGAGTTGAATTCAACTGCATATAAACAAGCTGTAGTATTGTAAAACCGCATAATGGCTCAAGATACAATCATTTGTTTACCTCCCCTTCAAATAACAGATGCAAACATACCTTTTTTTATTTTTGCGTCTGTTGTTGAAGCAATACGCGACAACTGTGAAAAGATAAGAATGAAAACGACACGTTACATAAAAACTGTAAAGTTTGTAGCACTATTATGTTATGACATGTTTTTAGTTTTATCAAAATTTTAAACGTTCATCTTGTTATGAAGCGCTTTCTATTTTTGGGGCTTTGTTTTTCTTGTTTCGTAAAGTAGGCTGTGTGAAGGGGGAGGAATATAAAGAGTAAAAGGAGCAGAATGGGAGGAGCTCATTAGAAGGGATGAAATAGACAAGAGTGTAGTGAGTTAGGAAGGAAACTGGAGCGTAAAAGACAAAGGATAATGAAATACATACACCAGAAACAACCCCCCCCCCACACACACACATCAGTTGTATTAGTTGTCGTTCCGGAGGAATTCGTAAAAACCCTCTATATTTGCGAACATTTTAATGTTGTTTATAACCAGCTCCATCAAATCGTTCTAACAGACAAAACTAAAGTTAGTGATGGATTATTAGCATATCAGTTTGACTGTTGGCTTAGTTGTTACTGTTGATTTTTGGTAATTCATTTTGTCCTTTTTGTGTTGTGTTACCTTTTGCTGTTAATGTGGTTGCAGGCTTCGCTTTTGTTTTTTGTTACGGCAGTGGTTTTCAGATTTTCTTTTTTGTTGTTGGTGCATTTTGTTAGTTGTAGTTTGAGGAAACTGCTTTGCGCCTTTTTAGCTTTCCATCTATTTTTTCATAATATTGTGATGAAGCGTTGTACTTTTTTTCGTGGCGCCATTTTTGACAGTTTATCATCAGTTCGCTTGCTTCCTCATTTTGTTTCATTGTCGTTTAATGAGGTCTCAAAGTGAAAGCCAGTAAGTTGGTTGACTTACGTGTGTGCATTTTCTGTCATTTTGCCGAGGAGGACACTCGAGGAAATCTTTTTCCCTGAAAGGTGTTGGCAGTAAACTATTATATTTTGGTGCATTGGTAAAGGTTTTAATTCTTGCTACTGTTTATCCTGCTGCTGTTGTTGTGGTTGTGATGTTGGGTGCAGGTTTGGCTTTACTGTTTTTTCATGAAGATAGAACACCCCCTCGTGGTTGGCAATGTTGTAAATGCGGTGAGCATAAGGATGTTTTGTATGTTAACAGCCTGCACCCATAAAAGAAGATAAGAATTCACTAGGCACTGTATGTGTTTTGCTTAAAATGCACCCATTCTAATAATAATGCTGTTGTTGGTGACAATGAATTTGTTGTTGTTATGCAAATCCAATTGATGTTGCTATTGTTAATATTGGGGTGTTGACTAGACCAGTGGAAGTGTTTGCGGAGAAAGTATTGTTGGTATTGCTGTTGGTGACACATTTCTACTCTGAAATTAGGATGCTATAACTACCGCATTTGTTATTGCTGTTGTTGTTGTTACTGTTGTTATTGATGCTGTTATTGTTACTCTTGCCGTTGTTCTCCTTTGACATGAATAGCCAGGAGAATCGATTTCCTTGAAAATCGCTACTTAATTCCTACTACTGCATTTGATGTAATTGTCGCAAAAGTAGTTTTTGTTGTTTCTGCTCCTGCAGTTGATCGTGGTGTTGTTGTCTCTGGTTTTACTGTTGCTGAAGTTATTGTTGTTGGTATTGTTGTTGTTGAGTCTGTTGAACATCCCCTTTTTTTCTGATTATATTGATGTCGGTCTAATGCTTCCCTACAAAGGAACGCTATATGCAAGTCCACATTGGGTGATTTAGCTCTTTTTATCTCTCCCTCACTCTATCAGTCTCTCTCTCTCTCTCTCTCTCTCTCTCACACACACACCACACATAGTCTCTCTCTCTATCACACACACACACACACACCACACACACACACACCACACACACCACACACACACACACACACACACCACACCACACCACACCACACCACACACACACACACACACACACACACACACACACACACACACACACACACACACACACACTCTCTCTCATTCTCATATGATGACTTTCTTCCCTTCGAACATTATGATTTATTTTCTAAACCTTGCACCTTTGATACCTTCATTTGTGTGTCGTTATAAAATTGGAAAAGACACCAACATTTATCTTGTTAGCCTATTCACACGAACGCAGTGAAAATGTCTTGCAGACAGGAAATATACAAATGTTTGACGAAAGCATTTAAGAGGTCAGCATTGACATGGCTTCGAAGTTTGCAGTAAACAAAATCAACTACAACAAAAACAGCACGAACGATTAAAAGAGCATTACTCAGTCAGAAAATTGAACGAGATAATGTAAAAAATACTTTTGGATTTCCCAGTTAATGTAGGCTGAACAACTCAAACAATTATAAAAGAAATCACCTAGATAAAGACATACTAGTATAAGAATTTGAAGGACGAAGTAAATACAAAGACCTAGAGATAGCGATTGAGGTGAGGTACCTTATAGCAAAAACAATCCCACTGACCACTGGCATTTTAAGTATGATAAAAGGATATGGGAAACATCTTAGCAATACCTAATACAACTGATCAGGAAATATTTAAAATAACATTGACAATCCCTTTACACATACTACGCAGAAATGTGAATTAAAAATATTTAAACACCCACAAATGAAACTTCAGTATTGAGTTATACGTATGAAGCATATATTCCCCCTTGTAAATAATGTGCTTATAAGATAAACCTATATATGTCGCTGAAAGCACTTACCTTCTCTTGTCGCAGGTAATAGGCAATGACTAGGTAAGTGAGAGACTAAAACCCCCAAAACAGAACAAAAATAATGATAATCGTTTCTACACTTGCTACAAGGTCAGCAATTTGAAGGGAAAGGAAAAATCGACTAAATCGATGCCAGTACGTTACTGATGCTTTATTTTATCGACCTCCGTAAGGATGAAAGCCAAAGCTACATCAGCAACATTTGAACTCGGAACGTACTGGACCGTAACTGTATACCACAAAGCTTGTTTTCCGATACTGACGATCCACTACTCTCAACAACAGCAATAAAGAATAATAGGTCTGAGCTGGTAACGAAGAAATCACTTCTGAGAGAGTTAAAGGAGAGTGGCATAGTTGATAAGATGAGTGCAATCAGCTCAGATCAATATAAAAGATGAAATGATAAGAAAACTAATCTATCTGGAAAGAAATGGCAATGCAAGGTCAATACCTTGGGGAGTCGTTTGATGTAGACCGGGAAAGACGTTTCACAAAATTACGGCATTCTCATTGTGTAGGTTATGCGGTGTTCACACTGAATACTCTAAACATCTGGTTAGTGTGTGCAAGAAATTAGCCCAACATAAATACAATGGAAGGCTTCATAATATAGCATATATTTACTGGCAAACGTGTGTGATGTCATGGCTAGATCGTGCTGAAAGATGGTATGGACAGAAACCAAAGGGTGTGATTCAGAATGAGAAATTTAAAATCCTTTGGAATTTTATGATGTAATGTGACCAACCGCTAGAAAACAGAAAGTCAAATATTGTTTTTAAAGACAATCGTAAGAAGAAAGTCCTAGTCATTGACATTGTCGAACGCGGAGGCAGCAGGTTGATAGAAAAAGATGGCCAGAATATTGACAGGTATAAAAGATTTCGCATGTGAATGATGAATTCCAAAGTTGTACCGGTAATTATAGGTGCTCTAGGAGCTGCTTTGGATGTTTTGAAGTCATACAAAATAGCCTGAGAGTGGCAAAACAGGTGGAAATCATTAAAAAACTAGCTTTGCTAGGTAAAGCAAGGATATTGCAGAAAGTCCTTTCTTTGTAGGCAATGGGGAAGGATCCTGAGGGGGATTGAACGGCAGAAAGTAAGAATGGGCAATATAACAACAGAAGAGTAGAGTTACTATGACAAAAGAAAATGTCAAAATTGCTTTAAAGAAATCTCAAAAAATGGAAATCACCTGACCAAGACAAACTGCCAAACTTCTGACTTCACCACCTTACATCTACACAAAATTTGATGGCAAAACTCTATCAAAACTCATGATTTCCTCAATGGAAATGCCAACCTGGATTGCAAATGAAATAATATGCCACTTACCCCAAAATGAAGCTGATGAACCTAAGAATTACAGACCAATAGTATGACTGTACACCACATATAATCTCTTAACAATGAACTCGTGTACTTATTTTTGCACGAAAACAATATCTTACAAATAGAGCAAAAAGGGTGAAAACGAGGATCATATGTTTGTAAGGACCTACTACTAATAAACAAAATGATACTAGAAAACTGTTTTAGAAGGAACAGAAAACTTAACACAGCCTGTATAGACTATCTAAACGCGTTGGATAGTGCCCCCTTTCACAATTTCTCCAATCTCTTGGAATTTACAAAATATCCCAATAATTATAAATTCTTTGAAACAAAGCATGGATTCATAGCAAACAACCCTGTTCTTGAAACACAGCAAAGGGAGAACCAACTCACAAGAAATCTCGATACGCAGAGAAATATTCCAGAAATACTCAATGTCCTCTTCTGTATAGCATTAATTCTTCTTTCTCATAAAATAAGGAATACTACCCGTGACTACATATAAAAGAAAATATTTTCAGCCATGCCACCTATATGGGTGATCTTAAGCTCTTCGCTAAAGAAAATAACAAAGTAGAGTGTCTGCTCAAGATAGTACACTATTTTAGTGATGGCATCAGAATGGATTTGGGTCTTGATAAATCTGCGAATTTGACCTTGAAGAAAGGCATAACAACTGCAACTTCCACCATAAAAAAAACAAAAATAAGGGAACTTCAACTAGAGGAGACTTACGTAATCTTGGCGTCACTGAAATCGGAGGAGGTGGGGGCATATAAGTCTCCCCGAAATAAAAGGAAAGGTTAGAACAGAATATTATAGCAGAGTGCGACTTACTTTAAGTACAGAGCTCAATTCAAAGAATAGCGTGTCTGCGATAAACATCTGTTGTTCAGTATAACTTTAAAATGATTAACTGGACAGTACAAGATATCAAAGGAATAGACACTATAAACCGTAAACGTCTCACATGCCACGATATGCATCACCCCAAGGCAGATGTTGAGCGACTCTACCTGCCTAGGTACAAGGGAAGTAGAGGTCTAATCCAATTGGAGGTGTCTTTCAAGACAACAGCAATTGGCTTGCACCAATATCTTGAAGGAACCATTGATTGGATTATGCAGGCAGTGAAACAATTCAAAACCAGCAGAATGTTTTACTCGTGATAAATGAAAGCTTATAAATGGGAACTAAATTTGAACGGAGCTGTGACATACGGAATTCATATATCACCAACAGTGGAAACGGATCCCACAAAAATATGAGCAAAGGAAACGAATGGAGGCAAAATGGCAAGTTAAACCTCTACATGACCAATACTTGACTTGAAACATGCATACTGATGTAAACAAAACTCAGACCTATCTGCAGCTGTGCAGTTCGGGACGGAAAGCTGACACAAGGTTTCATACTGACTGCACAAGACCAAAGTCTTGCCACTAAATAATTATCAGGCAAACGCATTGGTAAAATAAGGATTCAAAATGCGACAGGATTCAAAATGTAAAATAAGGATTCCAGCGACAGATATACTGAAACAGTGGATTACCTAATATCTGCCTGCAACACCTTAGCATTGTCTGAATAGTAAAAGAGACATAACAGAGTGGGGCAGTACATTCACTGGAAAATATGGTAATGCTATGAAAATGAAACAAGGAAAACCGGTATCAACAGCATCCACATAGAAACTGGAAATTCCATAATACTGTGGGATTTCACAATACACACTGACAGGACAAGTCAATAGAACAGGTATCACAATAAAAGATTAAAAAATCATGTGCTTCATGATAGACATGGCATTATCTGCTGATTACAATATGCCTTTTAAGATATTTGAAAGAATTTCATAGTACAGAGATCTTGAAATAGAGATTTTTAAAATATGGGCTATGTGTTTGATGTAGTTATAGAGGAGCATTGTGTTTGATAAACAAGGGAACTGACAAATTCTTCGATCATGTACCAGGTATACCTTGTGTATAAGAATTTCAGAAAATCGTACTCGCTAGTACTGCCCATACATTGTAAAGAGCATTGTCGATGCAGTTTTCGGAAAGCATACTGCGATATATCTTGTATGTGACACGTCCATAGACCAACGTTTGCAATTTATCCATTATATTTTGTATTCAATTCTTCAATTATGTCTTTAAATGTGCTTACGCTTGTAAAATGAATTTATAACCTGTAAATAATCTATTTGGTTTTATGACTATCCCTAAAAGGCATTCACAATACTGACCAACAAAACCTGATTGAGGAGAACACAGCTAAAACTACAACAGAAAAGATATACGAGGAGGAAGATGTAGGTACAGGAAATCCAGGCAAAACTAAGAAGCACAATAGGATAAAGGTGGGAATAATCCAAGAACACAAAAGAATAGAAGATCTCCTTATGGATAAAATAATACACCCGTCACAGATAAAAACCAATGGCGAAATAGCAGAAATTATAAAACTAGAGAAAACTCTAATATCACGCTAAATAAAGAAACTGAGATGAGAGAATTAGATCAAAGACCTACATACAAATACTTAGAAATCAATGAAATAGACAGGGTTCTACACACAGAGATGAAGGAAAAGATGAGAAAGAAACATTATAGGTGGATTAGAATATTACTTAAGACAGAAATAAATGCCAAAATATAGACATCAACACTCCAGAAATCGCATTAATACGCTACAGACTCAACATTCTGAACTGGACAAGAAAGAAAATCAGCAGGACTAAACAGGAAAACAAGAAAAATAATGACTTCATTATCCAGAATTGGAATTAGAAAGATTATATCTCCCCGGAATAGAGTGAAAAAGAGGTCTTATACAACTAAAAAAAAAAAAATGTTAAAATAACCATTTTAGGACTACAAACATGTCTAACGAAGAATAAAGGAAACACAATACAATTATCCAGGAAACATAAACAAACAGAAAAAAAACATTTCTTTATCCACAAGGAAGCCAACAAGTACAAAAACAGAAACTGAATAGACAGATAATTGTAAAGACAATGAATATACAGACGAAACACAAGAGAAACTGCGAAAAAGATGAACAAAATCTCCAGAATGCTATGCTAAGCAGATGGCAAGAAAAAACCCTATATGACCAATACCACCAAAGTGAATGGCGAGGTTGTAGACAAGCACAATTTACAAACTCGGTTAAGAAACACTGGACTAAAAAGCGAGACTGAAGAATTTCTAATTGTGGCACAAGATCGAAGCCGCCCCCCACATAAATCACTAAAAGTATACAATGAAGCAGAACAAGTAAATAACTGTAAAATATGTGATGTTGCGTAAAAAATAAGAAACTACATTATCTCTGCCTCCCAGAGTTAGCCAAAAGGGAATATAGCCATAGACATGATAGAGTTGGGATTTACACACACTGCAGCAGGAAGTTATGCCACTAATACGAAATGCAAAAAAAAAATATTTTTAAATATGTGGTACAAGCATACACCAGAAAAGATTATGAGAAGGAAACAGCAACCATACTTTGGGATATGCTAATATATCTATCAAGGAAATAGAGAAATAATCCAAATGTAGAGACCTGGAGATAGAAATAACTCGAATGTCGATGATGAAAACGAACAATCCCCATGATAATAGGTGCTCAAGGAATCTCTAAACACACACACACACACACAGATACATAACCGAAACACCAGGACAGCGCACAGAAAATAGCAATACCAAGCACTACATAGGTATTACGAAGAGTGTTCTCAATACAACAGAGTAACAACACCATAAACAACAGTGTATATACCCAATGCTCACAAGGCTGTGCTCGTTAATGCAGTAATGAAACGCAATAAAAATCGACTAATGTTAATGATAATAATAATAGCTATACCAATAGCAGTGTAATTATGAAAGAACTTGAGAAATTAGATAGAGGAACAAGAATAGCGGTAGAAATATAGATATCTTTACACATACAAGCAAATGTCTACAGGCTATATTTTATCATAAAAGAGGGAAATCGTGGGCTGATAAGCATAGAGAACAGTGAGCATAGAAATACATAGCCAGAGGAATTGTGTTGCTGCGAGTGAGGTGGTTCTCTTGATAGTAGTATGAGTAGAAGAGATACTAAGTGACGAAAATTAAATAAAGAGAAGTTCAAGATGTAGGAACCTACGATATGAGCGGAAAAGCAGACACGAACAGTTTCTCCAAAATACTGAAGCGCATTGTGATGAGTAGAGATGTTTGAAGAGAAAGACAGAGATATTAACATCACCCGCGCAAGATCTGGCAATCAGAACAAGACTTCCCTGTTGCATGTAAAATATGTGATGAAAAGGAAGACACTGGGTCGTATGTAGTCCATGAAAAAAAGATGCTTGCTCAAAATCATTATAAGAACTAGAAACATGACAAAGTAGTCACAATGTCATAATACGAACGTGTAAGATTTTAAATATAAATATGCGAAGTGGCATGACCAAAGCCATGTGTCCTTGAAAACAAAATATTGTAAAAATATAATGGAATACGCAAATATTACATTGACGTAAAGATATAGATACAAATAGAAAATAAAAGAAAACAGAAAATTACCAAGCACATACCAAAGACGGCAGCAGACAGCTTGATATCCAATACACACACACACTTCTAACTTATGCCTTGATCAATTACTTATACGACGGTTAATTATATGCAAATTCCTATGTCAATTTCAGAATAATGTTAAGAGCGAATGGCTATGTATACCCATCAATTACAGACATGTATTTAGGTGTTTTCTACTAGAAGCTAAAGTCTGTAAAATATTCCATCTTTCGTCTGTGCAGGTGTAACATCGGTTCGACATGTTTCTATATGGTCTATATATCTTTAGGGTTTTCCATGTAATGTCGTCATTCTTATTGGTATCCTTGAGATGCCATATATCGCGTGCGAGTTTCATGGTACACCTTTTGTCATGGTATCTATAACTCGATTAGTGGTTGAGGTAGCGGTCTTTAAACCAGCACTGATATTCCTACACATGGCTATATTTTGCTTTGGTTAATTTATTGAAAAGCTTACATATGCTTCATACACCAGTGATGGTGTATTGCGTTTTTGAGGTAGGGGGAAGGGGTATGTGTCATGCTTTCGGCATGAACATCCTGAAGTAGGTGGGCACATACGCACACGCATAAACGCACACACACACATTTATGTATCTTAAAAAACAGACAAAGTTTTGCATATTGTAATCCTGGATACACCATGGCTAAAAAATAGAATAAAAATACGTATTGTCATGACTACAATACATTTTATCATTGGCATAATGAAGGGTGATCTAAGATTTAAAAAAGCAACTCACAAAAAAGATGTTGTCACTGGAGCTGCTTCGGGAGAACAACCGAATCGACATATAATCAAATACTACTACGATAAAAAAATGACGTACCTATTGTGTATTGGAGTCCTACGTGTATTAGATGCTATAAAATAACACTGTGGCGTATGTTACAATGGTTCTACTTAGTTCTACAACAAGTTTGACCAGTCGATAAGCTTGATGTGAATATGTGTGTACTTCCGTCTTTGTGTGTGAGTGTGTGTATGATTGTGTGTGTGTGTGTGTGTGCGTGTGTGTGCGCGAGTGTGTGTGTGTGTGTGTGTGTGTGTGTGTGTGTGTGTGTGTGTGTGTGTGTGTGTGTGTGTGTGTGTGTGTGTGTGTGTGTGTGTGTGTGTGTGTGTGTGTGATTATGTCAGTGTTTCCATGTTTGTAAGCGTGCACGCGTGAAAGCGAAAAAAGATATATTATCTCTCGCTCTCCTGCCCACTTCTCCCACTGTCTCTCTATATATGTGTCAATGCATGTATGTATATATATATATATATATACATACATGCATTGACACATATATATGGAGACAGTTATATATGTTTATATGTTCTCCTTAATGTGTTGCTATAGCGGGACCCTATGCGTACGACTGTCGGTATCTATGTGGTTATGTGTGTGTGTGTGTGTGTGTGTGTGTGTGTGTGTGTGTGTGTGTGTGTGTGTGTGAGTGCGCGCGTGGATGTGTGGACTGCCAAACACAGCAGTAATTCATTGAAGTGTAGCAGACATGGGACAGCGGAATAATACATGTGATCAGAATTTATGATGACGTAGGCAACCAGCGGCCAATCACTGGACGCGCGAAGAGATGAAGTTTTTGACAGTACAGGCCCACAGGGTCAGATACCCCAGTGGAAGAATATGCTCCGAAATCATTAGATGTGTCCTTCGAACCTGCGGGTCCAGAATCAGACAGATCAACACAATGATCGCGTCTCGAGCTGTCAGCCGGCGAAACAATTGTAACACACAATAAATTGAGTTCAGATGCATCACTGATTTTTCGTTTTATATTATATATATATATATATATATATATATATATATATATATATATATATATATATATATAAGTATGCATACGTACATACATATAAGTATACAGACGTACAGTAGTATGTATATACATACATGCACACATATATATATGTACTTATGGGTTTACCGAACATTTATTATAATGTTCGGTTTGTTTGTAAACAAACAGCCCGAATTAAGCCATACAGTGTTCGGCAACCATCGTTGCCCTTTTGTTCAACACTGAAAAAGGAACGATGAACTAGTTTCTAGCTTACAAACAAACCGAACATTATAATAAATGTTGGGTAAACCCATAAGTACATATATATATGTGTGTGCATGTATGTATATACATACTACTGTATGTCTGTATACATATATGTATGTACGTATACATACTTATATTTAAGTATCAGCCGTACTAAGAGTGAGAAATGAAATTTCATTTTTTCCATTTATCGTTTTCGGTACGCCCGGCCGACTAACTCACTCGATATGCAAATTAGGCTGCTCATCCGTTAATATGCATAAGGAAAGTATAGACTTTCAAACGTTCAATTGACTGACAGGAAGGTATACGGTGCTGATGACAGCTAATAAGCTAGAAACTGTACGTCTGTATACATATATGTATACATATATGTATACATACTTATATTTAAGTATCAGCCGTACTAAGAGTGAGAAATGAAATTTCATTTTTTCCATTATATATATATATATATATATATATATATACATATATACGTATGAATATATATATATATATTCATACGTATATATGAATATATATATATATATTATATATATACATATATATATATATATTATATATATACATATATATATATATATTATATATATATACATATATATATATACATATAATATATATATATATATATATATATATATATATACATATATATATTATATATATACATATATATATATATATTATATATATATACATATATATATATATACATATAATATATATATATATATATATATATATATATACATATATACGTATGAATATTTACGTATATATATATATATATATATATATATATATATATATATATATATATATATATATATATAATGTATGAGGTGAGTTTTATTGTAGCACAATAAAGCAATGCAAATATCGGATAACTAGCACTCTACAGTTTGTAGGACTGGAGTATAAATAATATAAGATCAAAAGATGGTTAAAAGAGTTGCAAGTATTTTATTATGCGCATTTCAAAAACAAATATCATCATGGGATGATATCTGCGTTTTCATCAGATAAAATAGGGATACATGATATGAAGCTTAAAAAACACTTGTGAATAGTGAAGTTTTAAATCAACATATGAAAAATAATATAAGATTGATGTATGAGATTGGGAAAAAGTGAGGGGGGTGGGGGTGGAAAAGGTAAGGAAGAGGAGGAGATGAGAGTAAAGAATGGTGAGGGAGGAGTATACGAAGGAAGGATGAGAGAGGAGGAGAGATGAGTGATAGAGAGAGAGAGAGAGAGAGAGAGATAGCCTTTACAACTGAGAAAAAAATATATATTGTCTCACAGAGAGAAGTTAAATAGCCGTTGGAAGATAATAGATAATTTAAAAGAATTTGAAATTAAAAGTTAATGAGGTTTATGCATGAAGAGAAAAAGGGATTAAGAATAATATTAAATTAAGGTTTGTATATTGAAGGGTATGTGCGAGGAAAAGAAATTATTAATATGTATTATTAAAATAAAAATATTAATGTTATTAAGGATATAATGTGAAAAGAAGTAGAAGAATGAATGAGTTATGAATTTAGAGGAATTAGTTAGGGTTTAAGTTTGTTTTTATGTAATGTATGTGTGCATAATGTGTACGTAAATAGTTTGTTTAAAAAAGAGCGCAGAAGGAAAAGAAGAAAAGAATGTTTAAGGAAGAAAATATCTAACATCAAAAAATATATATGTTTACGAAATATTTTCTAATGGTAATAATATAATATAATATTAAAAGAAATTAGTTAGGGTTTAAGTTTGTTTTTATGTATTGTGATATGTAAAAGTCAAACGAGCATGAAAGGATGAGATAAGGAATTTAAGGAAGAAAAATCTAACGTAAAAAAAAATGTTTATGTTTACGAAGGACTATTAAAGGTAATACTATAATGTATTAAAAAATAATAATAATTTTTATGGTCAATGATATGAGGAAAGATGGAAGAATGGATAATGTTGTGGTGAGTAATAATAAGAATTGAGAAGTAGTTAGGAAGAAAAAGTACATATTAGAGGTTAGAAATTAAAAAGAAAAGAGGATAGAAAGGAAAGTGATAAAGAGGAATGATATAGAATGAGTAACTTGTATTATATAATATATAATAAATAATATTGAAATAAGGTAGAAAGATGGGTATATTTGTAAAAGATATATAAGCCTTTGAGAAAAAGGATTTTAAACTAGTAAGGTATTAGATGTTAGCTGTATACTTTACGGAATGCACTGTG
Source organism: Eledone cirrhosa (assembly GCA_964016885.1). NCBI lineage: Eukaryota > Metazoa > Mollusca > Cephalopoda > Octopoda > Eledonidae > Eledone > Eledone cirrhosa. The sequence goes on from OZ024740.1 coordinate 358,812,713, forward strand.
GTATTTATGCAAGCAGAGAGAAAATAAATCCGTGCGTCTATTTATTATGGAATTGAAATTAGATATAATGGTAAATTTCTCCACTAGGCAAAGATTAGATGTTCTGGATAAAAACTTATAAAACTTGGTCTATGGACGATACCAATTTCTTTACCTATTTCGGTTCGACTTCCACCTCCTTCAAAGCTAGATTTTATAATCACAAATCATCTTTTAAATACCAACTTAAAAGAACTAACACGGCACTCTCAGAACTCATATGGTCCTTGAAAGACAAAAATATTAACTATAACATCTCTTGAAGAAAAGTTTGTTTTGCCTCTCCCTACTTGAATACCTCCCTATCCAGAACATGTAATCTTTGCCTAGCTGAGAAATTTACCATTATATCTAATT
>OZ024740.1:358823108-358845608 GCA_964016885.1 Eledone cirrhosa
GGAGGCAGGGTGGTCAAGCGGGTCCTGTCAGAAGCAACCGTCTCCAGGCAGGGTCTCCTGCCCGTAAAATCGGTTAAGAGTTCTTTACGAGACATTCTAACAACATGTCCGTAATATCGGAGCTGTTATCTCTCACTTCGGAGAAATGTCTGTTCTATCTGGAGGGACTCTCTGATCCCCAGTGACGCAATCTGTCGAGTAACGTTACTCCAAATATATTTCGGAGGAATCCCATTTCGGGCGCTCGTATTCGCGATCGTATTCTTTCGGTCATTACACAAAATATTGTTACAAGTTTGGCCGTTACACCTAACTTCTTCCGATGACGGAGTGCTCATATCTCTTTGCCAGACACCTGGAGAAGACTTTATTGCGAAGGTTTAACAAGGAGATATCTATAACTGAATCAATTGCTGTGTTCTCCCTTTTTGAAAATTGGGATTATCACTCATGATTTCCATTGCTTAGATGGTTTTCCAGAGACCAAGGTGACGTGGCGCTCATGAGTCTGCCAGAGAAGACGTTCTCTGTTTAAGGTATTTAACATCTCGAGCCGAATTTCATCCTCCCCAGTGGCCTTGCCACATTTGAGCGCTTTCATTGCTCTTATGACCTCAACCTCCAAGAGTTTTGTCATTGCTCTCATATGCACCTCGTGTTGTGGCTGGGTTTAGGAGATCAGCAAAGTATTCTCTCGCCCTCACGAGGAAGTACCTCTCTGAAGAGAGGAGAACCCCAATCGCGTTCCTGATAGCAGGCGTGGAAGAGAACTTCTTATTACGATGTCATTGGATGGTCTTCCAGAACACTTTATTTACTGATTAAGTAGAATTTCAGATTAACTCCAACGTCATCCCTTGTATTAATTTTGGACGCCTTTACTGTCTCTCCTGCAACTTTTCGCGCCTGCTTGTATAAAAAGAGCATGAAGAAGGTCTTATTTCTAAGCCAAACTTTGTAAACCTCATTCTTTGGTCGGATGGCCTCTTTGACCACTAGATTGAACCAAGTCGTCTTTCTGCCACTTGGTGCCGCCCCAAGCTGATTTCGCCCGCAAGATTTATTCGTTGAATCAGAATCTGTCGAGCAGATCAGCCTCCACTCCATTTCAACGTTCTCAGTTTGCTCACAGAGCTCTATGAATTTGTATACAATCGTATGCGCAAACATATTACTGTCGTCGTTATCAGTCAGCGCTACCCACTTCATCCTATATGTCGAACTGGACCTGCAAATTTTGTGCACTTTCTCGGCTTTAGCTAATTTCAGGTTGCTGATAAATAGATGGTAATTGACATCTCAAACCCTCTCTTAACCCTCTCTATATGGGCTGGTAGGAGTTACCATCCGTCTTCGAGAATGCCATCCCTTAACTATACCCTGCTGCACGGATCAAAAAGTACTAATCTATTAGTCGTCGGCCAGACAAGTCAGTCTACCGTGACGGTAGGTGTAGGAAAGGAGGACTAGAAGAATGTAAAATTTTAAAATAGAAAAACTGATAATAATTGTTTCTACATTTGGCACACGGCCAGTAATTTTCCCAGTGCATTACTGGTACTTTATTTTATCGACCCCGTAAGGATGAAAGACAAAGTTAACCTCGGCGGGATTTGAAATCAGAATGGCAGGGCCGTAACTCTATGCGTCAAAGCATGGCGTCCGACCCTCTACCGATACTGCCAATATCGCCTAGAAATGAATAGGGGTTATAAATAGATATAACAAGATACAAACAATTATAAAGGTTGTAAGATTACATGAATAATTAGAATTATGAGATTAAGGTATTTTCAAAAAACTATAGTTTACTAGAACTTACAAAAGTATGTGCTAAATTTGTGTTAAATAAAGGCACTTATTTTTTTAATTCCAATGGCCAGGATTTATGAAAGTATATTACTGGAAGAAGAAGGGGTTATCAAGCTATTTCGTATGTATACGAGGTGTGACAGATAAGTTCCAGGACTGATGTCACAAAAGATCTAGTTCAAACCCAACCTTCACACTAAGAGTTTTCTCCTTCAAAGTAATCCCCCTGGAGTATGTAACTAATCTTAGCTCTCTGCAGCGATCAAACTTCTTTCTTCATAATTGTATATACATGTCCTCTGTTTCAGGTCGTCAAGCAATGAGCACAGAGCAACGAACAAACTTGAAGTTTCTGGTACGGTTGGGGAAAACTCCGTCAGAAGCACTGGGATTGCTGCAGCAAGTGTGTGGAGATGAGACGATGTCACGCTCACGTGTTTTTGTGTGATGTAAGATGACCCCAGGAGCGTAAGGCCCTCAACAACCAGGACTGAGGTCAACGTTGAGCGCGTCAGGCAGATGGTGCGAAGGGATCGTCGGCTGACTATTCGACTGATGGCAAATGACAAATGAGCTGGACATGAATCGGGACAGCATCTGGAAGATTCTCACTGAAGATTTGGACATGCGGAAAGTCTGCGCGAAGATGGTGTCAAAACTGCAAAAAGATGACCAGAAGGGTCGACGCATGCAAGTGTGCAAGGACATCCTCGAGCGTCTTGAAACTGAACTAGACTTGCTAGGGACAGTCATCACCGGTGATGAGTCATGGATCTTCGAGTACGACTCGGAGGGGACTCGTTTTGAAGACGTGGACGACATCAAAAAGGCCGTGACGACGGAACTGCGGAGGATCCCGGAAGAATCGTTCCGGGAGTGCATGCAAGCGTGGCAGAAAAGGATGGAAAAGTGCATTAGACTCCAGGGGGATAACTTTGAAGGAGAAAACTCTTAGTGTAGAGTTTGGGTTTGAAATAAATCTTTTGTGACATCAGTCCTGGAACTTTTCTGACACAGCTCGTATATGTGTGCTCACCACATAGCATCACTCTGAGAATCTCACTAAATCTACACGTGTTGGCAGCAAACGTTAATTTCGTGAGTTGCAATTTACTTGGTCGAATCAGTGAATGCTCATCGTAGCTCAAGTCGATAATTCATCACAACTTATGGCCATATATGCACGTTATAAAGGTATATACGCACTCTCCTACAGTTATTTAGACACGTGCAAATGATGATGGACATTGGCACACACAGTTACACGTGAGAATATATACGTATGTATGTATGTATGCATGTATGTTTTTTCGTGCTTCTGCATGATTTTATGTATGTATGTTTATGTATGGATGGATGTAGACGCATATGTATACTTTCTTCTATTTTTGTGGAGTTAATTATATAATCATTTATTACTTTATATATATATATATATGTGTGTGTGTGTGTGTGTGTGTGTGTGTGTGTGTGTGTGTGTGTGTGTGTGTGTGTGTGTGTGTGTGTGTGTGTGTGTGTGTGTGTGTGTGTGTGTGTGTGTGCGTGTGTGTATTCGTGTGCGCTTATGTATGTAAATTAAACCAATAGAAAATAAAGATACCAATTATACTACATAAAGGAAATATAGTCTAGATGCTTCGGTGTCTTTGTTAGCTGTTGTTGATTTCAAGACACTCATTTAGGCATACAGTATATAGTAACTGTTGGCGCCTCAAGGGTTTGGCAAATAAATCGAACAGAAATGGACAGCGGAACGAACTGTTGACAATTTGAAACATTCAATGCTTTACTAAGAGAACATAGTAAGTTATGACACTGAAATAATTGTCAAGATGTATTATGAGTACAATTAATTTTTTGCATATCAGAGATATATAATCACTGAAATTGCACAACGTATCAACAGATTGTTGGTGCTATGATTTGGATGCTGTCAAACGAAGTATTTCCCATAGATGTGTGGTCATAAACAATTAATAGTACCATCCCATCATTTGAGATTGAGCGGAGGTGAAAGCACATCGCACACAATTTCCATGAGGATTTGGAACCTGACAATAACTTCCAAGATAGTGTAGACGAAAAGGAGTCAGTGAGAGAAAGAGACATAAATAAGATTTTGACAATTAATTTTATTTTAACCAATATATGGTGTCAACAAATATACTTTAAGATAATAAACTGATATGGTTTCAGAGAACAAGATAGAAACGATACACCTATAATAATAAAAGTTACGATGATATAATGCCTACATTGTGGACAGATTAGAGGAAGTAAATAACGCAATTAAGTTAAACAAAATATAGCAGACGAGATCTATAAATGATTGGTGGACTAATTAGCTAATTCACTGGCTCAGTTGTCACTGACTTCATATGTCATTGACATTTTATCTCATTGTTTTTCTTACACGTATCCACTTCAACTTGGTGAATCATTTTGTGTTGAAGGTAATCGGGTTGTTCATGCTATATAAATATAACACGAACTCCTACAAATCATCGCTAGTAATGTTGCACATACAGGAATAACATTTGATTCAAATGCATTATCTCTTTGCGTGTTTGATATATATATATATATAGTTTTGCTAGGTTTTTGATTAGAAATCGTGTGTCGAAACAAATATTGTTATACTTGGGGAGGGTCATATTGTTGTAATAATATTGCCAGAATTAATACCAGAACACACTCAATGTTTGGTTTGTTTTCGCTTCTGTGTCTTTTATCAGCTAATTTAATTTATTCGGTCCTCAGGGTTTACCATTGACTGGCCAACGGTCAACAATACAGATATAATATAGACACAAACACATATATATAGTCTTACAAAGTTCTTTCGTTGTACATCTGCAACATCGTCAGTGGTGCTATTATGTTTCCTCCTGTTGTATTGTATGTCTACGCCATCTTTATTTAATCTGTTTATTTATTTATTTATTTATTTTTGTCTTCTCTGCGCGTGCGTTTGCGTGTGTGTATAGTGTTTGATGTGTGTTCGTGTTTGGGTGACTGTGTTTTGGTTTTTGTATTCTATCTTAGTTTACTAGTGTGTGTTTATATGTGTTTGTTGTTATTGTGCTTGTGTATGTATGTATTTATTTATTTATATTTCTCTTAGGTCAGTATTGTTTGTTTGGGTGTTGTTGTTATTCCATTCATTTTTTCTGTTTAGCTTTGGCCTTCTAAGTTCTATTTCGCTGACCTAAGAGAAATATAAATAAATAAATAAATAAATAAATACATACACAAGCACAATAGCAACAAACACATATAAATACACACTAGTAAACTAAGATAGAAAACAATAACCAAAACACAGTCACCCAAACACGAACACACATCAAACACTATACACACACGCAAACAACATATATATATATATTTATTTATATATCTAAGCCCTTTCTGTTTATAGAATTAATGTTAAGAATTAGTTAAGCCAGCAAAAGAGATCAATGGAGATTCGTAATTTAGAGAATTCCCTAGAAATCTTTTGTTGTTCTTTATCCAAAGTCGGGCCTCTTAACATAGACATATGCTCAAAGGAATCCAGCTATAACCTACCACGTATTCAGATATATTGATCACTTACTACATTTTCCAATATGTAATTTATATGAATTAGGAACATTTTTATATTCAAGCTTAAGAGGTCGGTACATTTCGGTTTCTGGTTTATTTAATACTACTGACTCAAACATTTTCTGGCTTCATTCATTAAACAGTTGCCATGTAGTGAAACCTCCGTTAAAGGATTCAGATGATGATATCAACCTCTGAAGTAATATATTTTATGTTTGGTAGTTATCTAAAAGATCACTTATGGTTGAACCGCCAGTTAGGAGTAAAACAAAGAGTGCTCGGACGCCCACAAACACACAACGCCCAAACACGCCCAAACTTATAAAGACATACACACACAAATGCAAACACAAAACACAATGCAGCCTGACAAAATATATGGATAAAAAAAAATAATAAATAAATACAAGGCATACAAAATGATTTTGTTTATTATATATATATATTTACCAGTTGTAAACAATGTATTGGAGATCGATTGACGCAACCCCAACGAAACAATTGTCAGTACTTTAAATAAAGCCCTTTTTGTACAGCCAACCATGTTACTCTTCTTTCTTTAACTATTATTACTCCAAGTATAACCTGCATAGAAATTACCGCGAACTCGCTGCATAACTATGAAAACATCTTGTTGAGTCAAACAAAGCCGTACGTTAAAACTATCCACGACGCGGAGTACTCTAACTGGATTACTTCTAACCGGATTACCTATAACGATAACTTGTTATCCCATATATTATCCCATAAATAGCCGTCGAAACGGCTTGAGCTCTCCCGTCGGGGTCATACTTTTTCCTATATATATATATATATATACACATATAAACACATACATATATATGTATGTATATGCGAAAGGTAAACAGAAATAATAAAGCAGAAAATAAAGTAGAAGGAAGAAATATATTAGTTTCCTGCTTGCTATAGCAGGATAAGTGTCTTTACGAGTCGGACAGGAGATACAATAAGAAATATCAGCTGCAACAGAAAGATAGAGAGTGAGAAGAGGAAGGAAAGGGAAAAAAATAGGAGAGAAAGCATGTGTGTGTTCAGTCAGCTAAAGCGAGTGAAGTGGCAGAATATGTTAGAGCATTGCATAGAATGGTTTACTGGTTCAAATCCCATTGAGGTCAACTTTACCTTTCATCATTTCCAGGACAATAAGTACCAGCCCCGTACTTCATCAATATCTCTTTCTCATTCCTACCCTAACTCTCTCTCTCTGGAAGAAATCGTTTGTATTCAGAACTGGAGAGGGGATAGTCTCCGCTAGGTTTAAAGTACACAAAACTTGTTGCATATAACTACGACGCTCCTATGGAAGAACACCCTCAGGAAAAAATGTGTTCGTCTTTCGATGTGCAGACATTGAGTTTTTCTCCTTACGTTCTGTGCACACGCAGACACACGTATATATATATATATATATATATATATATATACAATGCTATACCAGTCTGAGAATCGAACTCTCAACCTCATGATTGCAAGACCAATGCTCTAACCAGAAAGCTGTACCCCCTCACTCTATCTCTCTCTATATATATACATGTGTGTGTATATATATATAATGGAGGCGTATCGCGTATACACATAATTCATATGCATATATAGATACGTACACACACTATACAGGTATATACATATATGTTTGCGTGTGTGTGTGTTTACAGAAAATATACTCTTGATTATTATCAACCTGCGTACAATTGCTTCTGATTTTTCCCACTCCAATAGGCATTTACTCTCCAAAATCGAATATCATTTCATTTATTTTTACTCATTACTCAAATTAATTTTAAATAATTTGTCATCATCAGATAGACATAGTAAAGAGAAATGACAACTTGAAAATATTAATGAGCTTGTTTATTCAAGTTTCAATACAAAAAGCAATTTTTTTTAGAGTAACCTCAAAAACTACAACTCGTGGATAAGGTTTACATGCTTAGCCGTAGCTTACTGTATTTCCTGTTCAAATATCATCTATGTCAAATTTGCTTTTCGTTTCTTTGAGGGTGATAAAATAAGCATCAGTTGTATTGTTGTTCGTCTTTTTGTTTACTCCTGCTCAGCACCGACGAAACAGAACTACGTTTAAAGGAACGTCTTTCTTTCATCCACAGTTTATCTAGAACAATAGTTTCTGACGCGGCCTTCCTTTCTTTTAAAGGGAGTATGACTTAAGTGAAAGAATAATTATCATGGTATATCGGGCAATTATGCTGAGGACGACTGGCGAATAACTATGTTAAATTATTGTGCTGGTGTCGAGTCTATAGACTATGACCACCACATACAAATGTCTATGTTTGTGCCGTACTTAGAAAATCCCACTTTCTAAAAACAAATTATAATGATTTTTCTTCACTAGACACAGGTTCGTATTTTACTTGCTTTGGCAGAGGCTAGATGATAATGGTTTGAATCTTAGTATATGTTGGTGTTTATTTAATCGATTCTGGAATAATGAAAAGCGAAAATGTACTACAACGGGGTTTAATATCGACCGCGCTTAACACTGACTGGTAGTTTATTGAATCAATCATGAAAAGGTGAAATGCAATGTTCGTTTCTGTCTGAGTTGTTGACCTTGATTCGCAAAGGGTGTAAAAAAAATACCGCAAGTCATGTGTGTGTATATATATATATATATATATATATATATATATATATATATATACACTACATATGTATGTATGTATATATATATATATATATATATATATATATATATATATATATAAAACATGGGAAGAAAGAAGAATACTGCGTGGTTTGCACATAGGTTACATATGATAAAAATAGTCCTTCGTCAGGGATTTTCCAACCATCATTGGTATTTCATCGCATTAAATATATATATATACTAGACCACCCGTGACCCGTTGGGTCATGTTCACTTCAAAATATTTTTTCTTTAATATTCTTTACTTAAAAATAATTTTAGATAATTAAAATATACACAGAAATGTATATAATGTGAAATGGAACTGGAAAGCCCATATATATATGTGCGCGTATGTATATATATATATATATAAATATGTCCGTGTATACATATATATATGTGTGTGTGTATATATTTATGTTGGTGTCTGTAATCTATATAGACTAGTCATAGACGCGCACACACACATATATATATATATATATATATATATATATACACACACTCATACACACACCCACCCACACACACACATGTATATATATATATATATATATATATCCAGGGGGTGTATCTTGGAGTTACTGTTTAGGTTCACTTCTGTGATGAGGTGTAGAGCTATACAGAGTGTAATATATTGATAGGATAACAAGGACGATTGGTTACTCCTTTAAAATGCTATAAGAAAATGAAATACATGCTATGTGGTAAAGACAGAAGTTCAAGAGTTTGACAATATGAGTTGTTTTGATTGGTGGGAAGGATCAACGGGATGTACTGGCCTGTAGTGTATGTGGGGGTGGATGTGATGGTGAGATGTTGGTGACGGTCGGTGGATGAGATGGGATGTGGTGTGGTGGTGGCGGATTGGCTTTGGCCTGTAGTGTATGTGGGGGTGGATGTGATAAGATGGTGGTGACGGTCGCTGACTGGGATGGGCTGTGGTGTGGGGGTAGTGGGTTGTCGGTAGACGGGTTGGCGTGTGTGGGGTGTGGTTGTGGTGTTGTTGTTTAGGGTAGTGGCGTTTGTGGTGGTGTGGTGGATGTGTTAGTGGTGTCGAGTCCATGGGGAGATACATACCTAGACACTCTTAGTCTGACAAATACGTTGTGTATATATATATATATATACATGCGCATATATACTGGTGGTTTGCTGTTTACTAAATTAAACCACAGCAAACCACCATCTCATTCACATACAAGTCGAGAAAATTCCACACCTAATTTGACTAACTCCCCTGATATAACATTCACGAAAGGTTATAACTGTAGAAACAAAGCAAATTGCCCATTAAAAGGAAATTGCCTTATTAATAACCTAGTATATAAATGTAAAATTAGCACTTAAGGACTCAACTTATTCATATATAGTAGCTACTTCCAACCAATTTAAAGTAAGATTTAATACCCACAAACACAGTTTTAAAAATGCCGCATTAGCTAATACAACATCCTTAGCTGAAATAATTAATAATTATAGAAAAAAGAATATCGATTATAACTTGACCTGGAGTGTACTCAAAATAATAGATATGAATGTAGATTATGTTCCCAGGAACTTTTTGAAATAATGAAATCTAAGGATATCCTATTAAATAAGCGACAAGAATTAATTATATCATGCAATCATAGAATTAGAAACACTTTCAAATATTAGAAACCTAATTAATATACACTTATATTTTACAAATTATTATAATTAATTATTTTAAATTAGTTAACCTATAATTAATATTCTACCACTAAGAACTGCAGAATTTTATTTCCCTTTTACAGCTATCTTTTCCTAAAATTTATACCAATAAGTATACATATAAACTATTTTAATTTCCTGTTATGAATCTAAATTCCTTATAATCTATATAAGTTTGTAATTTCTCACTAATACATTTATCCGCCCCCTCCAAAAAAAAAGTTTTTCCTTCGTTTTTAACAACATTCTTTAATAACATCTAACTCTTATTTATCATATCTATATGAATTAATATAAATTTATCCCTATAAATATACCTATTAATTAAATTAATTTAATTTCTTTTTATAGATCTATATTCCTTATGTTTTAAATAAGATTGATATTTTTCACTAACACATTTATAGTAAAATTTTATTCTCCTTAGATTTTAACATTAGAATTATTCTTTAATAACATCAAATTTTCGTGTACCTTTCACCGGCTTAATCTATTTTCATCCCCAAAGTAATCTTTTCATTCAAAATACTCTTTCCATTCAAAACTGAAGTCTGCATTCCTCTACCCCTAAATTAAATTTCTACTACTACTATTCTATCAACTTGACCACTTACTACTTTTCTATTGGTCAATTCAAAACCTGTTCCCAAACAGACCTATTATATTAAATCTTTGTTGGTTTTTTTCAATAAACAAATATCATTATTTCTGAAGACAGCATATATATGTGTAGGTATGTATATTCCCTCTGATAGTTTGTAAAACATTTACATAGATCTATATGATATACATACGAACACACACATATATATCCTAGAAACGATCGAAAAATGATGAATTTTTTAATATAAGGAACTGTTTCTTTGTTTTTTTTCATTATTTTTATTAATTTATCTTGACTCTGTTTTCCTGTGTTTTTCATCGAAAACATTTTGCGTACATCTTCTCTTTTCATGATATTTGGATTACATTGAGTTCTTCATACGAATTGGACACTACCGTATATTTTGGTAGATTTATCTATATATATATATATATATAAGTGAAGGCGTGTGGCTGAGTGGTTAGAGAATTGGATTCGCAATCGTAAGGTTGTGAGTTCGATTCCTGGACCAGGCGATGCGTTATGTCCTTGAGCAAGACACTTTATTTCACGTTGCTCCTTCTACCTGGAGTTGCGACCGATAGATAGTATTAGCAATTGGAAAGACCAACGGAAACATTGTTCCCTCGGTCCGATTTGACGAAAGTCGATCGTTCCTTAAAAAAAAAATATATATATATATAGTAGAATAATCGAGTATCGAAAAATCGGCGCACCAGTTCACGATAAACAAAATTCGAAATGAGCGGCAGAGGGCTCAATAATTCAGATAAATCAGAGCTATAACTATCGTTAAAATACCGACACACATAGAACATGTCTAAAATCAACCATACGACCGAAAAATTACGATCTGGAAGATTCGGGACACTCAGATAAAATATCAATAAATCAATAAATCAAATGAATGTAAAAAGCATACCCGGACCCGCTAGAAAGATGGTAAATCTAGCTTCTTGGGTTTCTGTAAATCCTTAAACCGCCCTCTATCAGCCCACATAAAAATATATAAGACTTCTAGAAAGCAGCGGACCGGAATTACTTTCTCAACGAGCTTTTGTCCGAACGAATAAAAAGGCACAACCCAAGTTGAAAAAACGCACATGGAATTCAGCAAGGGAGATAACCTCTATATCCGCAAAAAATATTCGGGAAAATGTGGAAATACACATATCGAATAAGAGTGCTCAATAGACATATTAAAATAAACAGGAGCTATTCATCATTTAATAGAATCGACAAAAAATGAACAATAAAATTAACTGGTCAATAGCTAAGTCTAGAGCTAAATATAGTAGAATAATCGAGTATCGAAAAATCGGCGTACGAGTTCACGATAAACAAAATTCGAAATGAGCGGCAGAGGGCTCAATAATTCAGATAAATCAGAGCTATAACTATCGTTAAAATACCGACACACATAGAACATGTCTAAAATCAACCATACGACCGAAAAATTACGATCTGGAAGATTCGGGACACTCAGATAAAATATCAATAAATCAATAAATCAAATGAATGTATATATATATATCGAATAAGAAAAAGCGAAGTAGTTTCAGATGTTAAAGTCCTTTAATGATAATGCTGTGATACATATTTCAATAACGACAGTGGCCACACGCTTCCGTGTACCCATGCCATGACATCATCAGACAGCTTCTTACATAATAAGATTATGTTTCCGAGGCAATCCAAATTGAATCGACATGGGAACGGACAAAGCGTGTGCTCTTGAATTCTTCGCCCGTTCCCTTGTGAGTCCCAATTCACCCCCACCGGTCTGCGCAGGCGCAAGTCCAAAGGAAGTTGACCATCAACTACTCCAAAGTTCTACGAAACTCGCCTAGGCAGATCCACCTCTCAACCAAACAATCACCCCATTCAGGTCTGTAATATGACACGGTTATAGTTTGCTGCTAGCCACCTTGCCAGTGGCAGTTGGCCGAAAGCTAGTGGGGTGGGAGAGTATGAGTTTCAATAGGTCTCCATACTACCCCTAAATTAAGCATGGACAGTAGAATTGACCATCACCCGCTAAGAGAATATATACTTAATTCTAGGTATTATGGTTTCACAGTGCAAATTATGATTGAGAATTAGAAATTAAAACTAAAAATTAAAAATCAAAAATTAAAAAAATTAAAATCTTGATTGAAGTAAGTAAAAAAATATATGTACATATAATAACTAATAAATAGGGAGATGTTTAAATTATAGTAAGAAGTTTTGAAAAAGGAATCAATATTACAGATATATTATCCATATATTGAACGATAGTACCGTACAGTAGAACGGAGGGTAAATTACAGTATTACGTAGTAGTTAGGCAAATACATAGTTAATATCTCTATCACATGAATATATCTCTATCACACACACACACACATCACACACACACACACACACACACACACACACATATATATATATATAGAGAGAGAGATAGAGAGAGAGAGAGATATAGAGAGAGATAGAGAGAGAAAGAGAGAGAGAGGAAGAAAGATACCAAGTTGAATCGGGACTAACCACAGTAAACCGGTACTCAATGCATTCGACTGTAAATATCGTATTTGATATAGAAAAAGTTTCTACAGGACTATAACTGTTTCATTCATATGAAACCATTAGGCCTTCCTGATGAGTTCATACGAATGTTTCATTTGTAATATACTCTTACAATGTTTACCAATTCAATAAACTATAAGCAATGCGTATTGACAATTTCAACATAAATCATTAATTCCTAAGTTTCCCGTCTGTGTATTTATTGCGTTGTTTGCACACAATTATATATAAAAATGAAACAGAAGTCAATCTTTTAGATTTTTATCATCTATTAATATTTTCTTGGATTTGTTTTTATCACAGTTAATATAAAAGATATTATCATAGTTAGTTGAATACAAAATAGATGCCAGTAAATGTCACGAAACAATATGCTTGAGAATGTTACAAAAGAGAATGTAAATATTTTCTTATCGCATATGATAGTTTTCCTTATTTTTATAAAATTTGGTTCCATTTGTCTAAACAGTTGGTTGATTTCCAAATAGCATCACTGTTCTTTTAATATATCGCATACTTATGATAGTAACTACTATAATATTTTGAGATATAGTAATTCCATTAAATATTATATTTCTAGTTGTGCACTTTTGGCAAAATCAGCCGAGTAGAGATATTATTGAAAGAATTCTCGTGAATAAATTTGGACATGCATAGGAAATTAAAACTTATCCACTGCATTAAATACGAACACACAAAATTAACTATGATAAAGAAGTATATTTATACGTATATGCATTGGTACCAACAATCAAGTCTGGAATGATTACAATGAGTTCACTACATTCCGTTTGAAAACAGTCACTCTGGATTCAACCCACCTCAGCTGCAAATGATTGAATTTATAATTTCGCCGGTGTAATTAATGTCTTTTTTCTTTCCATACATACATATAAACAATTATTCCTTATTATCTAAATTTAAGCGATATATATTTTGTATTAAAATAAAAGCAGTCCTACGGGTAGAATTTATAGATTAATGCATCGGAGCCTGTAGAGGAGGATCTTCGACAACAATATGTAAATAAAGTATTATAATGTTTCTGAAATACAATTCAAAGCTATATTAATTATTATATAAGCAATTTTTACCTTAGAATTCTTGTATGTAGTCCTGCCTGCCTCTAATCTTCTTTTCTTTCTTGCATTCATACACCATATATATATTAGCGATAGTACCCGGTGTTATGCGAGCGTCAAATATAGAGAAAACACCTTTGCATTCGGTAATTTTAAATAAACTATCTTATATATATATATATATATATATATATATATATATATATATATATATATATATATATATATATATATATATATATATATATATATATAGTGGTAGAAATATCCAATGTAGAGAACAACTCGAGTCCGTAGGGTAAGGTTTAATATAATTATCAATGGCCAGTTACTTCAACGGAGCCATACCAAGAACGTATGTTGCGTTGACCTGGTGGACCAACTTTTTCAACCTGCGCCAGTGAAAGGATATCCGGCTCACTTCTACCGGCAGAGGTTGAAAACGTTATCCTCCAGGCAAACAAAACGTACGTTACTGGTATGGATCCGTTGTAGTAAACTGCCTAAATTAATTCTATATATGTATTTGTGTGCGTGTTATATTTGTACGTTTGTGTATAGCTTTCGCTGATGAATTTCGAAGAGAGATGTAGATAAGTACAAGAAACTGTTTTTTAAGTGTATAAAAGCAATTTACTTTGTGATATTTTTCTCCACGTTAACCAGACATTTACATCCCCTTATCTATCATATTCGATCTGAACAGATTTAAAACAAAACCTTCAACGTTAAATGGATTTCTTCCCATGTTGGTTGTTCATGTATTTAATATATAGCGGTGCCTATGCAGTAGAATATAAATAATGTATGAGTCATTTACTTAAATATTCTGTTGATGACACATATTCGAATTCAATAATTAAATAATTGTTTCTACTTTAGGCACAAGGCCAGCAATTACCCAGTGCATTACTGGTACTTTATTTTATCGACCCCGTAAGGATGAAAGGCAAAGTCAACCTCGGCGGGATTTGAACTCAGATCGTAAAGGGACGTAACTATGCTGGAAAGCATGGCGTCCGACCCTCTACCGATACTGCCAATCCAATGATTGGAATTTGCAACTCTCTTTATAATTTGATATAGGATTCCTGTAACTAATTTCTTAGATGGTGTATTTATATGTCTACATTTGTTTGAAAATTATGTTTTCTTACAGACAAAACAGAAATGATAGAGGCACGTAAACAAGAAAAGGTATCAATTACAGTATGATATAGGAACAATAATGATAGTCTATAATTATGTAATACATCGAATACAATTGAAAAGATCGTTTTCATTATAAACATTTATGTATACGTAAATCTATCACCAAATTTATTTTCAAACATATTGTCTCAGTAAATACATATATGCATATATGCATGTATGTATGTACGTATATATGTGTGTTGTCCTTGTATGTGCGTGAATACATAACCATGACTAGTAATTGTCCTACGTTAAACGCAAACAAATTGACGCCAAGCAAATGTAATGAGAGTACCCATGAGGTACATATCACACAAGACAACGTAAAACTACATATGCCATTCAGAACCATACCCAAAATACTCCAAGCATAACATCATCAATTACTGTTACAAGGGTGACGGTCATCACACTACGAAACGTCGTATTACCTGGTCCTTGGTTTATATATATATATATGTGTGTGTGTATATATATATATATATATATATATATATATATATGTGTGTGTGTGTATATATATATATATATATATATATATGTGTGTGTGTGTATATATATATATATGTGTGTGTGTGTATATATATATATATATATATATATGTGTGTGTGTGTATATATATATATATATATATATGTGTGTGTGTGTATATATATATATATATATGTATGTGTGTGTATATGTATATATATATATGTATATGTGTGTGTGTGTGTGTGTATATATATATATATATGTATGTGTGTGTGCATATATATATATGTATGTGTGTGTTGTGTGCATATATATATATATATATGTATGTATGTATGTATATATACATATATATAGTGAGAGAAGAGAGAATATGATTGCTCTTAAATCATGACTGATCTTGTGTTTATACGTGTAAGCAAAAGGCAAACACTGATACAGCTTGGCACCATTGTTGTCGAAACCTTTGAAAAAGGGGAAATAGATATATGATATTATTTCCTGTTTTGAAGCAAACAATTAATGGGAAATTATAATATACAAACGATCTTGCTCATCACTCCGGGATTATCTTATCATTTGTAAAATAGCTTCGTTTTCCATAAACCAGCTAACCAGAGGTTTGTCATAAATATTTATGAAATAATACTAAACACTTCCCTAGCCGGATGAAGAAGAAATATATCTTCTATGTTCTATGAATTTTTACGTATTTCTTTCACTTTTAGTTATTGAAACCGTATTTTTTAATGGGTAAATTGTCTATTTAAAACTAGACTTAAACCATTGAGAGAAATGTTATTGTTGAATTACTTCAAGCAATACTGTTGTATCTATCTTATTCTTTTGAGAATTAACGAAGTATAATAACATTCTAAATTTATAGAGAAATCTGGTATTCATTGATTTATAATATCGATAAGCAATCTCGCTCTCTCTCTCTCTTTCTTATATCCCCCTCATATCTCTCTCTCTCTCTCTCTCTCTCTCTCTATATATATATATATATATATATATATATATATATATATATATATATATGTATATATATGAAAAGATTCAGGACCCCGATGGCTGAGCTCCGGCCGTTTCGACAGCTAGATCCGAACTAAGCCACCATCATTGGAATCTAGCTGAACTTATCAAGGGGTACAGTCCAAATATGGGCATGCAGTCAAAGCAAAAGTAGTAAAATATCTAAGCAAAAAGAGTATTTGAATATAAAGCAAACAACAAATAAATTAGTGCATGAGGTGCCCTTCCCGGGCCTCATAGTAAATGATAACTAGATTTCTTTATGAGGAGCTGAATTAGTAATAAAATATAAATGCTTGGCATTTTAGCCAAATGTTAGATAAGGAAAACTCAACATAAATACTCTACGCTACCCTCTTTGATATATTTTTTCTCTCGTTTGTATTTTATGCCTTTCAATTGACGTTTCGTACAATACCGTTTCTACAGATTATAAATAGTTGTATCGGATGCAATCTCTCTTAATGCCGTGCGTGCGCACCTGACTGGCTTTGCTACCTCAGGTCAGTCCACCTTCTTACTCCTTCCCTTTGTATTTCGGCCTGTTTAAACCGCCACCGCCATAAAGGAAATAAACCAGACATGGACAACCCTTTTCGAGAAGCGGGCCACATGAGATATGGCTCATCATCAGACGGGCCGCAAGCGCTAATTTATATTCGTGCACACATTAAAAAAAAAGGGTGGTAACTCAGGTTGTTTTGATTTGTTTCTTCGGAATTCGTAGACGTTGTTTTCCTCGATCGTAAAAATGATAGAAAGATAAATTACGACTGAAAAGATGGGGTAAAAAAATCAGAAAGATTTTATTTAGGTGACTTAGGCGAACCATTCAGAAAGATACGCGGGCCGCAGGTTGCCTATGACTGTAATAAACTATATACATGACATCCCAGATCACTGACCACTCCCCGTGAAAGACGAGAACAACAAACTTTTAAGATTTTTTGCTTAGATTTTTTGCTTTTTTGCTTTGACTGTACCCCATGATAAGGTCAGCTAGTTTCAGCCGTTCTAATACTGGTGGCTTAGTTCGGATCTAGCTATCGAAACGGCCGGAGCTCAGCCGTCGGGGTACTGACTCCTTTCATAATACCCACTCTACTACCCCAAGTATCGAGTACTCTAGTGCATTATGGTCCACCTGGTATCTTTCTACAACGTCTTTGTTATATATATATACGTATATATATATATATATATATATATATATATATATATATATATATATATATATATATATATATATAGTTTATGTAATAAACAACATAAAATAATTATTTCATTTACCAGTGGTTCCTTGAGCTTTGAAGAAACCACTGGTAAATGAAATAATAATCTTATGTTGTTTATTACATAACTAATAAGCTCTGTAACTTACACAGAGCATTCTTTTCTCTCTCTCTCTCTCTCTATATATATATATATATATATATATATAGTAATAATAATAAATTTGAAGACTAAAATCCAAAGAGGGTTCGATAAGGATAAATATATATCAAATATATAAGAACCGTAGAGCAAATATTTATTAAAATAACAGATTAAAGTTTAAGAAGATCCCGTTAAGGTTGAAAGCAGCGATTATTTGCTTAAACTTTAATCTGTTATTTTAATAAATATATATATATGATCACGCACAAAAACAAGATGGCGTAGGACAGAACAAAGGAGAGGCACAAAACAAAGAAAAGAATCCCCGGTCACTGATGAGGTCACAGAATATGTGACGAAAGAACTTTGACAATATATGAACACCCGTCCGGTTGTGGAACCAACCAACCAACCGGAAATTTATAAATTTATTTAATTTATAATAAATTGGAGTGAAAGCAACTGGAGCGTGTGTTTCTTATTGGCAACATGACCCTCCCAAAGTATAACAATATATATGATTTTATATATATATATATATATAATCATATTTCCTTAAGGCTTCATTTATTCATTTACCATTTCGATCGTTCATATACGTTCTTTCTTGTTCCTCTATATAGCCTCCGTTCATCTACTGTATTTGTCTGCATAGTCTTACATTCATTCCTTCAAGCAACCAAGAATTCCCCACCTTCCGATATTCTGCAATGTACCGTTTATGCCGTCTATTAACGGGTTGGAATCATACAATGCCCATTCTGGTTTCACTACTGAAGAGCGATGACAATGTTATAGCTGTTCCTTTTCATATTCGTTCGTGCCGCTGTATATGTTGTGTACAGAAATGTTAGTAATACGAGTATATATGTGAATTTTATAGGTTTTATCCAGTATTGACCAAGCCCATGTCACACTAAATAATGTTAATGATAATTTGCAAAAGAAGCTGTCCAGGTGCTGATTGGATGTTTTGGGATTTTTTCGTTTCTTGATTTATTTTTGATATATAAATAGATACATATATGTTTGTATGCGTGTGCGTGCATGTGTGTGCGTGGCTAATCGTGCATATATTACATTACACATAATATTTATTCTCTCCCTCTCCCTCTGTATCTCTCTCTCTCTCTCTCGCTCTCTCTCTCTTTATATAAATATATATATATATATATGTATATATATATGTATATATATATATATAAAGAGAGAGAGAGAGAGAGTCTAAAAATAGTAATTTCATGTAAACTGCTATTAAAACAATGATATATTAGAAATAATAACACAAACATTACAGGAAATTATAAAAATCAATAGATATTTTGAATGAAAGGAGTATCAATTAATTTCCTCTGCAGAACCAAAACAATACTTTGTAAAACATGACAAGTCAAACCCAATTTAATCAATGATGCAAACATTATACACTAATGGCAGAAAGAATATTTCAAACAAATATGAAAATAACTTACAACGGTTACCTTTATTGTTGTGTAAATTATGATAAATATATCGCCATTGAAGTATGTCGTGCATTACAGAAATCTTTCAGTTTGCAATAAATGTATTTTTATATTGAATGACGGCATAGAAAGTTTGTATGAAATATTTTCGCCTCTATATATTATCTGTATTTAATAGTTTGCTTCTGTTTAAAAGGAAGAAAATAAATATTTGTAATAATATGAAATACATATATATTTCTTTCCTATTTCTTATGCTTCGTTTATGCTTAGGCTTTATTTTATAAGGTAGACTAAATTTATTATCATATTGTTTGGTATATAGAATGGAACTATAAAATATAGACACTTTAGAAAGGAAGATAACGTTTTCTTTTTAATATACTGATATCCTCTTGCTTCTGTAGTCACTGAAGGGTTTCAACTATATTTATGTTTTCAATATTAATTATTTTTTCAGCTAAATCAATGAAAATACATATCAAATGGAATTAACGTATTCTGTCTTGATTCTAAAAGAAAAAGAAAAATGTTTTAGTAGATCATCCATCAGAATACTAATATTTTGATTTTTAAAGAGCAAATCAAAAAACATTATTTTCCTATAAACCTAAGGCGGTGAATTGGCAGTATCGGTAGAGGGTTGGACGTAACTATGCTAGAAAAGCATAGTTACGTCCCTTTACGGTCTGAGTTCAAATCCCGCCAAGGTTAACTTTGCCTTTCATCACGGGGTCGATAAAATAAAGTACCAGTAATGTACTGGGTAATTTCTGGCCTTGGGCCAATAGTAGAAACAATTATTAAATTAACTCTTATTAAAATAGACATTTATGTGTAAATACAAATCATGAAATTTGTAAATATACATTTGGTTAATTAGTATAGACAACTCTTGATAGGTTTCATCCTTATTCTCATCTCAAACGGAAAACACAGACATCAATATATTCTAAAGTAGGAATAAATCATGTTATTATGTATACAAATTGTGAGCGTAAGGAATAGAATTTTTACTAACTAATAGGTTTATCCCCAATGCGCATTTATTTCTTGTTACCTATTTAGTGTTGCATGCAATGAAATTGGTGTATGCATTACAAATGCTAACAATGAGTTGGCTATTATTAACACATAGGGATTATTGAGGGAAAGCAAAGCATTGCAATGAGGGATATCATATGAGAGACTCAACAAGGGAACTAAGTATTCTAATACGAGCTAACAACCTAACAGAGAGCATTTTCAAATATCTTACAATGCTTATTATTCAAAAGGACATAGATTTTATGAACTATGTTTACGTGAAGATAAAATAGGATACTAATTAATAATAAGAGAAATCTTTTTAATCTATTTACGAATATAAACACCATGCTCTAAACGCTTCAGGACTTTCTTACTTATTAACGGATTTTGGTATCTTTATAACAGTGTGAAGGGAAATTATGAATTCTTTAATCACGACGCATTAGTGTCATTATATCAATTTCATGTAGAGACTGCAAGAAGAAAAGTGTGTGTAATCTACTATATATTTGAGAGTGTATGTGTGTATGTATGAATGTGTGTATTTCATTGAAAGGCTCCGAAACGGTGCGTTCTAGAAAAAAACTAATTTAATTTCCGACACCTGTGTTTCAAGGAGAAGAGTTTTGGGAAATTGAGTTTCTTAATTCCGAAAAGAATAAAAGAAAAACAAACAAACAAACAACAACAAAAAAAGAAAATAGTAGTACTACCAATCACTGTTACTGTGACAATTTAAGTAGTCTGGATTTTATTAATCGTCTCATGCATTCTTTCATCGTGACCTTATTATTTCGTCCATACATGCTGCCAGGTGGGGCATTATTTCTCTATGAGGCAGAGCATTGTCCTCATTAAGGTCATCCAATGATTACGCTAAAGTACAAAACAAAACATTGATACCACTTCAACATAGAGCTCCATGGCGTAAATTTCTATAGAAACCACATTGAGGACAATTAACGATTCACGGTGATGACCCACAGGGAATATGTATCGGGAGATGAGGCACGGGGGTGACATTGTTTGACATGGAATGTAAATCAAAATTGAAAGAAAGATATTCTATGGTGAAAATTGCCCAGCAACGACTGGCTACTCTGATAGCACTGAATATATATCGTTCTTCAAACGTTATCTTCCCTACAACAGTTAAATGGTATTACATCTCCTCTTACGGAAAACGAAAACCAGTCTTTTCTGCGCAGAATCCATCCAGTTAAAAAATACACCCGCTTACGCCATAATTACACACGAGTTGATAATCCTCTTTAGGTGAAATGCGTGTTATCATAGTATGATTTGGTAATCGGCAAATTAACTCTATACCAATCTCGTACTTTCTTTGGATATAACCTTCTGATTTTTCAGTGTACTATTCTGTATATATATATATATCTCATCTAAGGCGGGTAAAATTCCCGAGATCCATGGACGAGTTCTCTCCAGCGGTCTCTGTCCCTCATTATCGCTGCCATGTCCTGCGTCTCCAACAGACCAATGTCTGTCCTTAGGGCATCAACATACGTTAACCTTGGTCTTCCTCTTCTAGTGTGTCCATGTAGGGGCTCCCAAAGGAGCACTGAGTGCAATGTCAACTCTGGATGTTGGTGAGCATGTCCAGCCAACCTCAGTCTCCTCTATGTCACTTTTGAGCTGACTTTTGGGATGCTCCCATACAGCTCTGAGTTTTTCATCCTCAGTGTATACTGATTAATGTTCAGAGCCGTCCTCAGCATTCTCGTGTAGCACCCATCCACCATCTGAGTGAGTTTCTTGGTCAGTGTCCAAGTCTCAGACCCATACAGCAGCACAGACTCCACTACAGCAATGAACAGGCAGACTTTCAGGTCTCTCTCTCTCTCTCTCTCTCTCTCTCTCTCTCTCTCTCTCTCTCTATATAT
>OZ024740.1:358848108-358890608 GCA_964016885.1 Eledone cirrhosa
CATATTCAACGATGCTCTATGTCGCGCCCAGCTGCTAAATATTATTATCAGTGGATTGGCAGTATCGGTAGAGGGTCGGACGCTATGCTTTACAGCAAAGAGTTGCGGCCCTTTATGGTCTGAGTTCAAATTCTGCCGAGGTTAACTTTGCCTTTAATCCTTACAGGATCGATAAAATAAAGTACCAGTAATGTACTGGTTAATTGCTGGCCTTGTGCTAAAAGTAGAAACAATTATTATTAGGTAAAAATGTTTACGAACACTCAAACTTAGAAAACATTTTGATATACGTCCTATTGCCATCTGAAATCGAGATATAATTAGGAGAAATTTCTGATTCGTCATGTTAGCTTCCATATATTTTGAAATTTGAATTATCTGCTATACTTCTTTCTGACACACCTATATAAATATATTTTCAATAAAGAACTGATTTTGCTTACTTAATACATATATTAAATAAGACATGGTTAACTGATTAAGAAGTTCGCTTCGGAATCATGAGGTCCTGAGTTCGATATCATGGTGGGTAGCCTTGCGCAAGTTTTTATTCAGACCTCTTGAGAGAAATAGTGTAGAGACGAAAACTGCGTAGAAATTCGTTAGTCGGTTTGTACCTGTAATTCAAAAACCTAGCTTTTTCCCACATTCTGTCTCACTGACTTGTGGATTACGTTAAATGTATACTAGCCTGTGGAATACTCAACTACTTACACCTTAATTCATAAGCAAGCCATTTTATCTATCGAACAACTGAATGCACAACGTCAGACTAGTAGGGGATCCATCATCACATATAATGTTAGAATATTTAATGCTATAATCTGATAATGAATGTTATAATGAAACCTACATATAACGTAACATGCGATGAAGAATTGAAATAGTAATAACTATAAATTGTAATGAGCTGTTAATTACAAGGAAAACATTAATTAAAGAATGATAGTTTGCATGCATTTATCTATTGTTAATGGTAGATAGACAAACCGGGAGAATATATGATACATTGCTTAAACCTAGGTGATCCATAGTGTGTGACGGCTGATGGTCTTTGCCTACGGCCTCAAACTACAGGAAGTAGAACTAACATTGCAAAATTGGCAAGATTCCTTTATATTTCGAGGCTGAGGAAACCTAGTTGCCACATATATATACCAATAAAGATTTATGAATAGCCGAGGTAATAATTTCTAGTGCTTCGAAATTACTGTACATATCATTAGGGGACATAGCCATAGTAGATTTTATATAAATATTATTATACTTTGAAAATGTATATTACTGATAGAGGTATGAAAATCAATAGCAGCATTATTTAAACTTGAAATCAGAAGGTGGAGGAATGATATTTATATACTAATGTCAATTGACTAAACACTGTAGGAGGATTGGTGGAGGCGAACGAGGAGGTTGAATAGAAGGTAGGTGAGAAAGTGTAAAGTAGAATTAATCAAATGAAATATATTTCGGTAATTTATTGACATCAGAATAAAATGCAAAGTAAACCCGCCAGCGTGTATTACATCCGAAAGTAACTTAACAATTTCTTGCCATATCATTGCACGTTTTAACACAAACCACCATCAAGCCTCACATAAAATTTCGCACGTGAAAATAGAAATAAAATTTGAATCCCTTATGATATCATTTTATTTCATGCTTTTGAATTTTCCTGTCAGCGAAATTCGTCTAAAAAAATATGTTGGAACTTTTATACAATTTCTGAACTTAGCTGCCAGACAATGAAACCAAAATTCCCGAGTACGAATCATTGTATACTATATGAATTAATTCAATATGTCGAGGAACCATTCTCCATATGTTTCTTGTTTTAAATCAATATCAACTTTTGCTTTCAATCATAAAGATAACATATTTAAACAATGTTGTATATCTATTTATGCAATTTCCTATTTTGGACATTGTCTTGTAAAAATGCGTATGTAAGCTTTTATAAAGCTAAACATAATCACGTCGAATATACTATTGACTGGTTAACAATATTTTAGTAACTGGAAAAATGAAAAGCAAAATTTATCCTCAGTGTGATTTGAACTCAATTCGCTACCTTCGTCACGATCAACAACAGTAATGACACCTATTTTAGCAAATCAAAAGAAGAAATATTGACGTAGAAGTTCTAGATATAAATCAAGTTTGATATATTGCCGGGCAATATTAATATATGAATGAAAATCTCTTTTCTTGTTAGTTTCAATGCGCGTTTAGCTCTTGTTTGCTAATCTCCCTCTATAAATATTACAATGCAAGTGATTAAATCGCTATCCTACCTAAAATTGATATATTAATGTCTAGAATTAATGTCTCTCATTAGTATAAGATTACAAAATGTAGGGAAGGTATCGTTAATCAGATCACCTTTATATATACCTGGAACATATTTCTGCGAAGAAAGAAAAGGAGAAAAAGACAACTATTTAGATTTCATGTCGAAGCATGTAATAAAAAATGCCTCGATATTCTAACGGATCTACACTTTGTTACTTTAAATGTGGCTTGGTGTAGCTTTAAAAATGAAATGACAGTATGATTTGTTGTTCACATTTGAAGTTATTTTACTTCCCGTATGCCGCTCACAATCCTCGGGTAAACATACATATAGGAATATCATGTGTTTCCTTCTTTAAATATATATACGCGTTATACATCGAAAAGGTATGCCTATATTTAAGACTACATGAAAACAATCTATTTGTTGTTGTTTTATTTAACCCCAAATCGGCTCTGTTCAACCAGACCTGTGGACGAAGGTAGTCCAATCCTTACCAGCCATATTTAAGGCAAAGCGTATCCAGAGTATTTTCCTTTTAAGACAGTAGGCTGTGATTTCAGAGAGATTGGCTGCCATTTCTAGCTGTTCGAGCGACCACTTAGATCGTTTGAATAATATTGGCGAAAGTCAGAACATAGATAAGCTACATCACAATGTAGCTCCTATAAACAAACCAGTGGATAGTCAGAAGAAGTTATATCGAATTTGAATACCAATTTATAAATGAAAGAAACTAAGAGAATGTATAGTTTAGTTTATTTAACACACTGTATGCACTTACTTTCATTGTCCCGAGAAACGTTTCTTACCAATTTTCTCTGTAAATGATACGATTCCTAATTTTGAATCAATTCGTAAAAGTAAGGTCGGAATCAAATTTGGAAATCGAAATTGTATATTTAGAAATAATGACTATCAGTTAAAAAAACATACGCCATAAATGGAGTTAACAAGAGACACTTCGGAATGCAGAACTTTAAAATATCCTCTCGCTCAATCAAATTTGAACTGTAAGCGAAAATGGTTTTAACTTCCGTGCAAATCAAGTAACGTATATTATACCCTGATTTCCATTTTAAAACCACATTTATTTTCTCTAAATTCTGAACGAAAATGTCTGATTTGCATTAGTACTATGACAAATCAAAAATATAAGGATGGCTTATTTGCAATAGAATATATTGCATTTTAAAATTTGATTTGCTTTAAACACTTTATATTTCAAACGGTGTTGTACAATAAAAGTATTTGAGGAGAAGAGAAGACAGCAAGGTTTAGGGCTCGGGAAACGATTTAATAACGGAGGTGAAAATTTAGAACATGAAATAACAATAGCATCAATTACTCCGGTAAATCACATCCTATGGCCCTTCAACAAAACATGCTGTATGATGTAGTTTGAGATAGACTATTCTGGAACATGATAGTATAATCATTGCTTTAATATATATGATTATAAGTCTGCACAATCAGAGATGATGTGTAAATAAAAACAACAATGACATAGCAGCGTAAGTAAGTCACTCCAGTATTAAAATTGTATGGAGGTTTCGTTATTCCTGGAGCTCAGTTCTTATTCTATGATTGTAATATATTTATTGATAGACATTATTAAGTGTGTCTCACTTTGTTTTCATTACGCCGTATACTTTACATGGCTCCGCCCCTAAATCGTTCCAGTAGCATCTTCATTATTTTCTAAGAGAAGTTGCTAGTACCTCACTCAACTCTACTCCTTTTCAGGAGAAATATATAATATGATTTGTCTCCCACGACACTGCATTCTCATGGTGCAACGTAGCCCCCAGAGAAGGATAGGTAGGGGAAGATAGAATATGTATATTACGAAATAATCCTAGATACTACATTAACCACAATGATTATCTCAATAGTGAAATTTGTTTCGACATTAATGAAATATGAACTAGTGAAATTCCGCCCTTTTCATATGAAATATTATATTTCATTCTTCTGAAAACAATAAATAAATGCATGGCATTTCGATACTATTGATTATAGTCATCTCTACAAATTGGTTGCCAATCTAGTAAATAAATAGTAATTAATGTAGTATGACAACAATTGGAGATATAGATTTTTTTGCATATCTATTTTTATTTCACAAGTCAATGAACGAAATGACATTATCAAAAACCCTCGGTTCCTTAGATAAATGCCCATTGTCTTCATTATCCTCACGGTTTCTGTTATCACTAGAGTGATAATTCCATCCGCTATTTCTGCTTCTGATATCATTTTTTTTTATCCAGAGTAGGGTTAGGAAAAAAAGCTGGCAAAAAGTGGGTATCAGGATGATTGAGCTAGGCAGGTATGCAATCCGGCATGCGGAGTGTGCAGAGGTAGTGGCTGAGCATCCGGGTCTATCATTAGTGTTGTTATGTTTTGTTGATATGCATTATGTGTGCGTGCTTGTATGTGAGGATGTGTGTTGGATTGATGTATACTTTGTTACTTCATACTTCTTTCACACTCCTATAGCTCTCAAATGGTACATACCCACATATATCCAGACAAACTCTCGCTTATACGCACATATAAATACACACAGTCATTTATAACACATACACAGACACACCCACTCATACATTCATCGTTGTTGTTATTATTGTTGTTGTATACCGATTGTTTGGCCACATCAATAGAGCATCAGACGAAGTGCTTTACAGTATTCAATTAAGACTTTATCTTTTGAATTCAAATCCCACTGAGATTAACTTTGCTTTTCATCCTTTCGTATTGGCAATGAAATACCAGTCAAGTAATGGAATCGACGTAGTTGACCTTCACACACTCTTCAAGGACAGGGTTATTATTTTTGTTGACATTCTTTCTTAAGTCAACTATTGGAGTCCAGTCGTAGTCTTCTTCTTCTTCTTCTTCTTCTTCTTACCAGCTGTCATTTAAACTTGGTACTGAAAATATTTTCTATTATTAGTTTTGAAAAATGCAAATATATCTGCACTGTTCTCGATATTTGCACTAAAAAAGCTATCGATTCCGATGATGCATTCAACAACCAAATAAATAATTGCCTGGAAAAATCGAAATGTTGCTCAAATAAGAAATTGAATGAATGTCTGAAAAACTGGTTGACATCTTGATTAGAACGTAAATGCCGAAGCAATAGTAATTTCAGCCATGAATAATTATATTTGGAAAAAGACACTTTCAATGGCTGCATTTCAATCAGGAATTGTTTTGTGTTTTTAACCATGGTTTTATGCAACATGGAAGAATATTGACCGTGACATCTTGATTAAATTGAAGTGACGGATATAGAAAAAAAAACAACGAGAATACTCGACCAGGGAAAGACTTCCAGATTATTTAATACAGTGGGGGGTAATGATGTTTGAATAGCAGGAAGTGTAAGGGTCTGAAAAGGAAAACCTAGAATGGGTAAGGAGAAAAGGAGAGGTGTCTCTGATGCTAGCTAGGTAGCTCTTTTTCTAGTAACAGTAATGACAGAATGAGGCGACAATGCGTTCGTTGATTCTAAGTTTGAATATGTTGGTAAATGTTTGTCAGATATTCAGATAATTGTCTCCCCCGTGTGATGTGGGATGATTTTGTATATATTTGCAGTACCCTTCTAGATGTGGGAACATTATTTTATTGTGTAAAGTTACGTCTCTTTACGATCTGAGTTCAAATCCCGCCGAGGTTGACATTGCCTTTCATCCTTACGGTGTCGATAAAATAAAGTACCAGTAATGCACTGGGTAATTGCTGGCCTTGTGCCTAAAGTAGAAACAATTATTTTATTGTGTAATTTATAGCACATTTTTTGATTTGCCAAAGACCAGAGATTGTGATAAAGAAGACTGTTTCCTTGATACTGGTAGTAATTGTATTTTGCAATGCTAAAAGAGACATTATGGTTTTTCCCCAACCACATTTTCAGTATACAAGGTTTTCGAGATCGCAATTTATGAGACAGTGCAAATTTAAGGCGGGGGCATATGTAAATGACGCCCGAGTGTCACATTTTAAGGAGACATAAAGATGTGCATCATCTAGATAAGAGAGAGAGAGAGAGAGAGAGAGAGAGAGAGAGTGGTTAGAGGTCACAGAAAGTAGGTCGTCAATGAACAGGAAAAAGTGTGTTACATGAGCAAGATTTGGAAACAGTTCATCTTATTTTTTATGGTTAACTTTACGTAAGTTCATTTACGTTCCGACCGAAATCTTTACCATGTTTACTATTAAATGAACACAAACTTTGCAAGATATGGACATTGTAACCGGATATCTTATATATATGCAGATAGAATAAGCACAGATAGAATGACCTTACTATGTCTGCTCAATCAGAGATACAAACTCTCAAATGTTATTACATAAAAGTGTAAGTAATATAATCAACTTCCTCATTATTGAGTTAGTATTAATAAATAAATACAATAGTTAAAAAAGGCACTCATTACATGTGTGAAAGCGACGTCCGAACGCGTATATTCCACTAGCAACTAACTTACCCTCCGCTTCTGGGTCTCGGCCGACAAGATCGAGAATGCATTGCCCTGGAGGCCTGCAAGTGAGACGCGCTGGAATAGCCAGTCCACCTTGCGGCGTTCGCACCTGCGGGTGGCCAACTCTGCCTGCCCCGATAGCAGTGAGCAGGGATGTGGTCCGGGGGGCCAAGAACGCCGGAAGTCCCCGTTGCTACAGGTTCTACCACAAACCTATCCGAGATCGGTCGATACTTGGATAGTTTGCTCTCTTCGGCTTGGCGGGCAGCAGAGCCTGTGCTGGTAGCCGAACGGACAATGTAGCCAATTGAGTAGGTTTCGCAGATCATCGAAATGGAGAGGGAGTATGAATGAGGTCATATGAGCTGCTAGAAATAACAGCCAAATCGTTCTCAAATAACACACGTGACAATAAATTAAGATGAAAGACATATTATACCTTAAAAAGAGAGGGCATGTTCGAATATGATCATAATTCCAATCGATCAGCGTTGAGGTTTTTCGATGCTTTGATTCTCAAAGTAATACCAATTTGCAAACGATTGATGCCTAGTCATAAATCACCCTGGGCGCACATGTACATACACACAGACCGACATAAAAAGAATATCGATTTTTTATAATTTGATATAAAGACCATATTAATTTATGCGACTCCTCCAAACATTTTAATGTATAAACTTTACACCCCACGCACGCACACACGCACACACACACACACACGCACACACACACACACACACACACACACACACACACACACACACACACACACACACACACACACACACACACACATATATATATATATATATATATACATATGTATTCCACTACCAACTAACTTACCCTCCGCTTCTGGGTCTCGGCTGACAAGATTGAGAATGCATTGCCCTGGAGGCGACACAAACAACTCCCTTTTCCTCCTCCTCTTCCTCCTTCTCTATCTCCATTCCTCTTACTCACCCCCTCTGCCTTCTACACCTTCTCGCTCCCAGTTCCTCCGTCTTTCACCCTTTCTGCGCTCGCTTTCACTGAGAATTGACATGGATTTACGTAGCTCCGCTGTTATTATGGCCCCTGGTCTTAAACCCAACAGCTTTTTAAAACTTGATGTTATTTCCTGTGTTTCCCCCTTCTGTCGATATGTTTACTTCTTTTTTTTCTTTCTTTTTTTCTTCTCACTTTTTTCTTTCTTTCCCTTTCTTCGCTATCGCTTCTTTCCCTCATGACTTTTTGATAGATAAAAGGGTATCGGCGCGCTACAGATAGATGTATTGTTTATAATGCGCCGAAACATCCGTGATCCGTAGTAGACAACTGACGAAGGGAAACTGTCCATCTCTTGTTTGTGTCGCCTTACCTTCTAACACTATATATATATATATATATATATATATATATATATATATATATATATAGCGTTAGAAGGTATATATATATATATGTGTGTATGTATATATATATATATATATATATGTATGTATGTATGTACAGACACATATATGTATATTCATATATATCCGTGTGTGTGCATGTGTGCATGCATATTCCTACGGTATTAGAATTTCACCTTCCTTACGTTACAGTTCGTAAGTTTGGTATTGTGTATTATCGTTTTTAAATCGTTTGTTAACCCAGTGTATTTTTTATTTCATATTGAGTAAGAAACTAATTTACTAAATCTGTAACTAACACCTTACATGTACATACATATATTTACGTCTAATCCTGTTTTCTTTGTAAACAATGTTTTGAAAATAATATTTCCATGCAGAACTACCATGATTCTTATTCAACAAGTTGTTATCAAATTGTATTATTCTTTTATTTCCCGTGTAATACCGGCTACCTTGCTAGCTTTACCGCTGTGTATATTGATTCCTATTTGAATATTGTTTCACAGTCAGACTAGTTTATTGACACTTCTAACATATACGTAATCGTGAGAAATAAAGATATCCTTATT
This sequence comes from Eledone cirrhosa, assembly GCA_964016885.1. Lineage (NCBI taxonomy): Eukaryota > Metazoa > Mollusca > Cephalopoda > Octopoda > Eledonidae > Eledone > Eledone cirrhosa. The sequence continues at coordinate 358,856,867 of OZ024740.1, forward strand.
GTAACTCATTTACTTTTTAACTAAAGTGAATATGTTCTACAAATTTCAATGTGGCCTTTGAATTGCAGATTTTTGTGTGGGGTGAAAGGAGATATCATTATCTCTTATAATCTTGTCATATTAAAAGAGCACAAATCAATCATTATAGCAGATATATTCAATGGGGAATAATGTTGTTATTATAGACACATAACGATTCTGGAATGATTATTTGAAAGAACATATTTGAAAGACTGAATATTATATTTGTGCTCATTATTATAAACTTTTGAAATTTTAATATGATGTTTCAAACAAGAGCTTTCTTCATTTTTAACAGATTAAAAAATAAATTCGATATGGCACATAGCTAGCTTTGACATTCTGACAATATACACGACATTTCTGGAATGAATTATATATGATTTCTTATTTGCGTTTATATTTCAGTCAAAGAAAGCTATATATGTGACCTTTGTTTTCTAAACTCATTGCATGTTATGTACAATAATATATCAATTGATTGTATAGATCATTGAAAATCTGGTAACAATTCTAGACATTATAAATGTCAATATCACAATATATATTATCACATATTCTGAAAATTTACAAACAGCAAAAAAGGTTTCATTATGGCAGTATAGTTACGTCCCTTTACGATCTGAGTTCAAATCCCGCCGAGGTTGAGTTTGCCTTTCATCCTTACTGGGGTCGATAAAATAAAGTACCAGTAATGCATTGGGTAATTGCTGGTCTTGTGCCTAAAGTAGAAACAATTATAATATTATATAAGGGCGGTGGATTGGCAGAATTGGTAGAGGGTTGGACATGCTTTCCAGCATAGTTACGTCCCTTTACGATCTGAGTTCAAATCCCGCCAAGGTTAACTTTGCCTTTCATCCTTACGAGGTCGATAAAATAAAGTACCAGTAATGTACTGGGTAGTTGCTGGCCTTGTGCTGAAAGTAGAAACAATTATAATATTATATTGTTTTTCTATACATTATTTATAAATCAATGACATTAGTCTGGCGTAACATTTTTGAATAACGGAAATATAAACCGTTTAGCCTGTGAATATTGTTTATATTATACAATATCAAATTTTTACTACAAATTACATTGACTTTTAAAATGCTGCCATCATCTCTTCTTCAATAGAGAATAGAGACATTGTTTGAAATGCAATTTTGAATAACAAAAATGTTTCTATCTTCTGTATGAATTCGAAATATACATAGCATTTTCTCTTTTCTTTTCTATTTCGTCATTCACACTTCAAAGGACTTCTTTACTTGAAAATGACTTTGTATCCAGTCATCCACTGAGTAACTGGCGTATTATATGAAATAAACATTACTAAATGATAACGTGCACTGCAATATATATTAAATAATTATCTCTTGTTGAACATCTTATTTAATGATTAGAAGCCTGATAACTATCATTATTTGATACCAAGGTTAACTTTCCCTTTCATCCTTACGGGGTCGATAAAATAAAGTACCAGTAATGCACTGAATAATTGCTGGCCTTGTGCCTAAAAATAGAAACAATTATTTGATAATACCTTCTAGTAATGGTACAAGGCTATTAATTTGTCTTAGGCTCTAACGACTCTGCCAATACACTGCCCTATCATTATTAAATACTCAAGGCTATATAAATTTACCATGGTAATTTCTTTACCTTTCAAATAAATGTTCTTTAATTACTTTTACATTTTAGCTTATATTTCTATCGTTTAAAATAAGGGGATGAGACTAATAGGACACATTCGGTTTAAGAAGAAAACTAGTATTGACATTATAGCGGGTTGGTTAGCCGTCTCATCCAAAATATATATTTCTGTTTCAGCCTTAAATACTCCATACCCACTGATGTACTTACACGTAGCATCTATGAAACATGTTCTATTCTTATAGCAATCTACCTCATGGTTACTCACCCACCATCTGAAACATTAACGTATAGGGAGACTTAGCCATTACTTATTAAGAGATGTGTCCATCCAACACTGATCAGAGGAATCTATTAGCAACTGACAAGTTGGAATCATATACTTAATAGTGTCGAACTGCTACACATACATATTGAAATGTACTACCGTCTTTATGTAGGTACACCATATTTTTAGGCGCAAAGATGAAAAGAAGAGAGTGAACGGTTTTGTTAAAATATAATACCATGAGCATAATTGAACATAGGGATGAAAAGGGAAAATTCTATTACATCTTAATCAACATCACAGTTCGTTTCAGTATATGCTAGTAATCTCTTCTTGTCACGTCTTGTTACACACCGTACATAAAAACAACCAATGCTTTCTGTGTTGACTGTCATTTCATGAAGGCAGTAAAAAAGCAGTTTGGATTTCTATCCAGAATGTTGCTATGTATGTACTACATTTATTATCAAGCATATGAATGTATACGTCTATTGTTTGAGGATATATACAAATATAGGCATACAAATTCACACTATGTGTGTGTTTGCATATATTTCTATTTTCAAAATAAATCAATATATATGCAATCAAAGAAATAGATATAACTTTATTTGTTTTACTTGTACGCTTCTGTTTATATATTTCTTTTGTACGCATGTATGAATGATGTATAAGTATTTTTAAAATTCATTTACTAATTTCATTCATTTGTTTTGTCTAAGGCCAGGCGGAAGCACATAATTGAGGAGCTGTAGTCGATCAACGTGAAACTAATATATATATTATGTACCACTATTCGTCAAACAGCTAATTTAGGGTAAACAACCCAGATAGAACCGACACCCTTACACATGCATCCTCCCATCCTACCCACTCACGCAAATATATATATATATATAAATATACATACTTATACATACATATAAATACACACGTACTTATACATATACATACAGAATACGTGTGTATGTATGTATGTTTATATATGTATGCATGTATGTATATACGTATGTGTGTATGTTTGCATATATGTATTTATGTATGTATTTTATATCAGGTCGCTCTTTAGCGCTACTAGTAACATGTAATCCAGTACAACTTGTGCATGTTCGGATCATCAGCGCCTAAACCGGCAACCTCCATCAAGTGCTTGTTTGGTGAGGAGGGTGATTTGGGACATCCTGCGGCATGAAAAACATGATCTGTGAAAGGGCGGAGGAACTCAGCAGAGTCAACGTGCATCCACTAAAGTAATTTTTTTTTTTTGAACGAGAGACCCCTAGTCTTCATTAAGACATCTCTCTAGGAGAAGGGCACTCTGATATAAAACCTCCGACTTCGTTTGCATCCAATGATGTACACTATTTCTTCTTTTGGGGCAAATGCATTAGATGTTCTGAGAGTGGGATTGGTTCCGTGCAAAGCCTTTCCTCACTTAAAAAAACCTCAAACACAGGCATCGCTTCATTTATGACATTCTTTGTGACACATCGTATTGCTGGCCATAGGCAAGTCCCTAGTTGGACTAAAAAGCCACGCCCATAATGCTCATGCTTAAATATCAGGCGATGGAATTACTCGAGTTGCAACCATCATGTATGTATCTATGTACGTATGCATACACTAGTTCACACAGAATACAAAAATCCCAAACACATGCATTTATCAATGTGCATGTGTGCATGCTTGCGCGTATGCATGTGTATATGTGAGTATATATGGGTACACATATATATGTGTTTGTGTACATATTTATGCGTGTACACGCGCATGAAGAAACACACACACACACACACACACACACACACACACACACACACACACACACACACACTTCCAATAACAGAACTCTTAAGATCTGCACATGCATACGCACTCAGGCAGCACAAAATACACTCCGCCTATACAAAAACCACGAACTACACGTCTGAAGCCATCACCTCGACACCTACCCCGCACGCCGGCCCATTCTCCAAACCATCTTAACTCCTTCTCCATCCCTTCTTCTTTTTATTTTTATTTTATTTTATTTGCAATTTTATTCTTTATTATGCCCTTACTCCTTTTATTCTACTCTCCGAACTGTTATTCTTGATGAAAGGCCAATGCCCAACACGTCACTGTTTCACTCTCTTTCGTATAAGCGTGAACCTAATAAGACTTTATGTTAATGCATCCTCTTGTTTCTTTGTTACTTGTATTCATGCTATATATGTATGTATAGATATAGCACGATATATATATGTTAAAAAAATATATATATGTGTATATATATATCATGTAATATCACTCTCCACACACACACACACACACATATATATATATATATATATATATATATATATATATATATATATATATATATATATATATATATAGAGAGAGAGAGAGAGAGAGAGAGAGAGATAGTGATATTACGCAATTACTTCAAAACCAATGAATCAATGAATACGTATGATGAAATCATAAGATCATGGTTTTATTCATAATTTCAATCTTAAAAGACACTTTTTCATAGAATAATATGCTTCAATAAATCAACATCTAAGAAACTTTTTTTTTTCGCCGGAAGAATTCAAGCGTGGTGTCTCGGCCAAAGATGAAATACCTGACTGGCAGGCAAATATATAGCTGCAAATGTCATAGAAACCACCAGAAGATATCAGCAGAAGCATCTTCCTACCAGTTTAACACTGGCTAAGTTTAACTGAACATTCAAGATGTTTAATGACGTTTGAATATTAGATATACTTATTATTTTATGAAGAAGTTATCACAAGCTGGAAGTAGAAATTATATAATGGTTCTATGGAGAAATTATGAGAGGTTGAAAACAGAAATTATAGAATATATAGTATAGCTCTGTTATTCGGGCTACGAAATTGGTTGGATATTCCAATATGATTTGAAATCAATTTGATCTGAACGACATAATGAGAAAGAACCTAGACGCAGTCGGCTTCCCGTCACAACTGGATTCAGCAGGCCTTGACCGTGAAGACGCCAAGCACCCCAACGGAATTACCCTCTTCCCATTCGAGAGAGGTAAATCCCTTATCTTGGACGTGACAAGCTGCGACATATTCTCCCCTCCAGCTTAGTCGCTACGGCCACAAACGACCCACAATGCAGGAAGAAAATAAGTACTGAGGCTTTTCCGGCCGCGTCCTTTTTGCACAAGTCGCCGTCGAGATCAGGTGTCCTCGGACCCCGTACAGCTGACCTCCACCGAAAAATCGGAATGACAGTTGCCCATCTGGGGAAGGAGCCCCTCAGGGTGGGGTGGCTGATGCAAGGGGTGTCGCTTTGCCATTTTATCCGCGGCACATAACCGAAACACCTCCCCCATCCCTCTTTATTTCGTTGCTTAATAATCCTTGTCATTCCCCGCTTTTCCTCTCATTTATAGTCTTCTGCAATGCTACTTTCTTTTTCTTTGATTGATTTCTATTATTTGTTTCTTTTGCATATTTCATATTCATTATATATATATAGGCGGTGGACTGGCAGTATCGGTAGAGGGTTTGACGCCATGCTTTACAGCAAAGAGTTACGGCCCTTTATGGGCTGAGTTCAAATCCCGCCGAGGTTAATTTAGCCTTTCATCCTTACGGGGTCGATAAAATAAAGTACCAGTAATACACTGGGATAATTGCTGGTCTTGTGTCAAAAGTAGAAACAATTATATATATATATATTACATAATTTGTGATTGTATGAACAAAATGGATCAAATAATTTGTAATTAAGAAAAGACTCGAAAGACTGAGAGGGCGGTAAAGTAAGAGTGAGAGGGCGGTAAAGTAAGAGTGAGGGGGCGGTAAAGAAAGAGTGAGAGGGCGGTAAAGAAAGAGTGAGTGGGTGGGGTGGGGAATTACTTAAAAGCCAAAAAATACGCACAATGAAAACATTAAAACATGCGTTTTATTAATAAATTTCAGTCTTTGTATAATTTTGATAGAATAGTAAGTTTCAATGAACCAGCATCTATGATCCCTTTACACGCTGGAGGAATCTTAACGCTGTTATGGAAGACCATACAGCACACTGGTTGATAAACCAGTACGCGTTGTGGATGATTCTGCAAGAAGTATCGGATCGATGGACCGCTTCTTGTTATCTTGAAGTCCTGCTTAGAATGCCCGGATTGTGTGTCTGACGGATTCTGCCAAGGATGTATATTGTCATCTCTTCTGTTCATAATCTTTATGAACAGAATTGCCATACGCGACAGGGTTGGAAATAGTAGAGAGACTGGTGGGTGTATGATCAGTTGGCTTCAATCTGCAGACGACAAGATGCTACTTAACTCGTCAGAAACTCATATCCAACATGCACGGGATATGTTTTGTTCCCAATGGAGCACGACAGGAAAGAAAATTGGTGCAGCAAAGACTGAGAGACACGCCCCCACAAAGAAAACCTGCGCAGAGTACTATTCGTGTGTGTGGAGATGAACTGAAATAGTTGGAAAAATTCAAGTATCTCGGGGTCGTTTTCATGAACAACGGAAAGCAAGAGTCTGAATTAAATGCAATAATTGCTGAAGTTAGTGCAATGATGCACCATTCTTCAAACCTAGAGGCTCATCAAGCCGAAGCTTTTATGCAGCATTTAAATGACTCGTAGTTCCACACTTTTCAGTTAGACGCGTGCACAACATGAAATAAAGTGTCTTGCTCATGAACTTATCGCACAACTCTAATTTTCAGTTTCTTAAAGCCTAACTAATGGAGAGACGAGGAACGATCAGTCCCACCATTCCGACCGGCACTTATAAATTAAATATATTTTTTATGTATTGTTCTCAGTTTGGTGAAGGCGTGTGAGGTTTTCAAAATCAACGAACAACCCGGGGCAGCTTAAAACCAAAGGACGCTAGAGACTGAACTTATGTAATTTACTTATTTTGACTAAACGTTACACGACTTTAATCATCGGATGCCTACAATCGATTACATCGATTCTGTGTATTAGTAGAGCTTATTGCTTCCAGAGTGGTGATGCAAAATGCTGTATTTGAAGTCTACGTAACGACTGAAATTAAATACAAATGCTTTTACTGTTTCTGCCAGCTCTTCGAACCGTGATGAATAATATTTCAAATGTAATACACACCGTTGAGAAATAGCTTCCTGCTTAACATTCACTCTCTTCAATCCCATTACTATTGTCTCGATATGGCAACAGCTCAGTACGCTTAATCTATGCTATATTCATTTTGTATTTCATATTTTGAATCATTCATCATATTTCTACTCTAAATTTTCACTTCTTTTCTCTTTTACGTACACACTTCCTTTTTCTCTCGCCTATTTCCTGATTTACCCTCCCCTCTCTGTTATACAAGCACACGCATACATTTACTATGTTGTATATCACCTTCTTTTCTAATTTCTCTGTATATAGATTCAAATGTTTCACAAGTTAAGATTTACTGCTAAGTTGCACTACGTTTCTGTTGTTGATGATGTCGATATTATAATCAGCTCTTATTGATAAGACTAATAGATAAGACTAATTGATATCTGATTGATAAGACTAATAGATATTTGATCCAAGCATTTAGCTGTGATCTTGTTCCATTTTAACTCTATTTCTAGAATATTCGTTTAGATGTCATACTAAATACACTGCCAACGTTTTCCTGCTATTCAAATGTATGATGAAATAAATTAGCTGTTAAACGATATGGAATGAATAACTATTAGTGTCTGCTTTTAAATTCTATTGCCAATGCTAATGTAACAATTATTAATTAGACATTGGTGAATTTATAGAGAAATGACTAGCCAGTTTTCCTTCTGTTTCATGTTCATATTGCACCAATGTTACTTGTCATGCCTGGTCTACTACACACTTATAACCGTTAATATACTACATTTAAAGCTGACAATAATAGTTCTAGCATAGTCGCATGGTAGGAAATATTTGGAGGGATACGTTAGTTGATTAATTGACTCATAATGACGGTAAAATATTCTATCAACATTGGAATGATGAAAAGCAAAGTTGATTCGATGCTACTTGAACTTCGAACGTAACGAGACGAAAGAACTACCAATATTTCACCCTTCTAAAGGAGCATAATAATGGGAAGTTACAGTTATAAAAGAGAAATATTAGATTATTATATTTGTAATTTCAATATTCGAAATTTACAGCGGACTAGTGTATTAAAAGAATCAAAATATCAGTCTGATGTTTCATGGTTTGTATTTTGTCCCTGGATAAGATAGTTAACTTTTAAATAGTTCAATTAAACCAGGGGTAAATATTTATCATGCGTACATAGATGTCACTGGTGAAAGCTGTAGGAACAGATGTGCATAGTTAATTGGGTTTACCAGCTTCCTTGCAATGCTATGGGAATCATTCAATCAGACTTTCCTTCGACATAGTATGTGAACATGATTTCTAGCAATGTTAAGTCACATTAGATTCCAGGACTCGCAAGATATCAATGGCAGAAAGAACGGCATTTACAAGTTCATGAAATGCTATTTGATACACTTGTGGCCTGTCCAACATAGTATCAACACCAAGGAATTTATCTAGGAGGATTATCAATTTTATAAGAAGCAACATTGTGTTGGGTTAAATGGGGCTGAATCGAAACCATTCAATAAGGGAGACGGAGTCCACCAGGGGTGTGTACTGTCATTGTTTTCATGAACAGGATTGCCATGCGCAGCCGGGTTAGAAGTGATATCACGACTCGCATGTGTAAAATCAGTCCGCTGGAATTTGCACTCGGCATGTTGTTACTTAACTCAACAGAAGGTGATCTCCGATATACACTTGATAGTTTTGATGCCGAGTGCTGCATGGCTGGAACGAAAATCAGTTCTGCAGAAACTGAGACACTCATCATCTCAAGGATGTCTGCACAGTGCACTCAACATGTGAGTGGAGTTACACTGAAGCCGGTAGAGAAGTTCATGTATCTCGGGGTCGTGTTTGCGAATGGGGAAGGCAGGAGGCTGAATTAAGTACAAGAATTGCAGGAGCTGATGCAGTTATGTGCCAGCGTCAGTATTCAGTAATCAGAAGAAGGGGGAAGGTGTAAAAGCCAAACTCACTATCCTCAATTCGATATTCATGCCAACATTTACCTATGATCATGAATCTTGGGTAATGACCGGCAGAATAAGGTCGCGAATACAAACAGCCGAAATGGGTTCCTACAAAGGGTATTTGGAGTAACGTTAGCGTAGCTCGGAGATCAGAGAGTCACTCTAGGTATAGCTGCTGCTTCTCCGAATTGAGAGATCACAGCTCCAACACTATGGGCATGTGGTTAGAATTAGTCAGGAAAGGATCACAGGACAGATATTACAGTCAAAACCAGCCACCAGGATATCTAATGGTAGACCCCGAACAAGATGCTTGGATAACATCTATGAATTTGGCTGGTCTCGCTTGGGTATTCAGCCAGATCAGTTGGAGACGGTTGTTTCTAAGACAACCCGATGGGGGGAGTGTTTTAGGATTCTGCCTCCACGACACTCTGAGAAGAAGAAGAAGAAGAAGAAGAAGAAGAAGAAGAAGAAGAAGAAGAAGAAGAAGAAGAAGAAGAAAGTATTAAGCTGCATTATACATTGAAATATTATATAATAAAATGTTTGGATAAGCGTTTCGTTGATTATTAGAAAAAATCGGGTATATGAACTACTTTGAAAATACAACCAATTACAAAACAAATCATTGACAAAAACAAATCTCTGCTGGTTACACAATCCGTAAGAATGTTTTGAGACATTGTTCATAATATCTTTACAATGTCCAATAAGACTATTAGTTTTCTATAAATAGTACTCGAGATAATCAGCAGTTTATCTAATGTTCACATTTCTCCTTCGTTACAATGCTATTTCTTTATCATCTTGCATTTATATAATCAACATAACACCGATATGTACGGATGTAATTTCATCGATTAAAGCGTCTTCTTTTATAGTAATATTCTTCAATATAGAAAAGAACATTTCAACACTATTTGAATTTGAACTGTTTATATTTGCAGTGATTAATTATTAAAACGTTACAAATACTCTTTTTTTAAATATATATATAAGATAATAACATTTTTTTTAATGACATAGTTGATTAAGTTCATCGATTTACATAGCTGTTGTTTTATCTGGACCAGAGAGATGAAAGACACAATACAAAGTAGAATGTATATCCAGATATAATGCACACATGAACACACTCCGTAAAACTGTAAAACTAGAAACGTAGTCTATAGATGTACAAAGGGTACTTGCAGAAATATCACAGCAACATACATAGGCGAGACAGCTCGTAGCATAGGTGAATGGATAGAACAACACTGGGGGAGAACTAAAAGGACGAAAAAACGGTTCAGTACTATACGAACACGCCAGAAAACAACATGACGGTAACATAGACAACATAGAAATTAAAATAATATCTAAAAAAAAGAAATGGCCCAGCAGATAGGTAAATCAGAGAGGCAGGTGAAATAGAACTTAGAAGGCCAAAGCTAAACAGAAAAACATGAATAGAATAACAACACCCAAACAAACAATACTGACCTAAGAGAAATATAAATAAATAAATAAATAAACAGATTAAATAAAGATGGTGTAGATATAAAATACAACAGGAGGAACATAATAGCACCATCGACGATGTTGCAGATGTGCAACGAAAGAACTTTGTTAAACTCTATATATGTGTTTGTATTTATATTATATCTGTATTTTTTTACCGTTGGCCAGTCAATGGTAGACATTGAGGACCGAATAAATTAACTTTTATAAAATATACGGAAGCGAAAACCAACCAAACAGTGAATGTGTTCTGTTATTAATTACAATATGACTCTCCTATATATATATATATATATATATATATATATATATATATATATATAAATATATATATAATGTATATATATATATATGTATACATATATATATATATTTATAAATATATATATATATAATGTATATATATATATATATATGTATACATATATATATATATATATATATATATATATATATATATATATATATATATATATATATATATATATATATATATATATATATATGTATACATATATATATATATATATACATTATATATATATATATTTATAAATATATATATATATGTCTACATATATATATATATATACATTATATATATATATATATATATATATATGTATACATATATATATACATTATATATATATATATTTATAAATATATATATATATGTATACATATATATATATATACATTATATATATATATATATATATATAGGAACCAGTAAGACCCCGACAGCTGAGCTCAAGCCGTTTCGACGGCTATATATATATATATATATATATAGGAGAGTCATATTGTAATTAATAACAGAACACATTCACTGTTTGGTTGGTTTTCGCTTCCGTATCTTATATATATATATATATATATATAAAGAATTAGTATATCTACCAACATATATATACAGATGCATACCTATGCTAGCAAATATATAGGTTTTGACTTAGTAACATTGTGGTTCAATGCAAGGGGATGCAGAACAATTATATGAATGATGTAAAATAAGAAAATTATAAAAATTAACTTACTAAATTTTCACTCCAACTAATTAGTTTCTGAAAGGGAATAAACATGGTTTCCAAATGGAAAGCATGGAGAAGCCGTTTCGTCATCAGGAAGTCTGTTCTCAGCTAAGATACCTGGCGATGCGTGGACACAGGGAACTTATACAAAAATAATTCAGTGGATGGAAAAAAGTAAGCGTGGACTAAATATACTAATATAGATATACATTCTACTCGTTGGTAGATATACTAATTCTTTATAATTATCTCCAAATTATTTTGTTGAGCAAAAATTTGCCAAAACTGCTACTATAGTTCATAGTAATAGCTTGGCTACTGTCTTTGTAACACCCCACTCTTCACTGATTAACCTCGATGTCACGTGATTGATTCTTTTGAATTTGCCACCGACCAAGTAGGCAGTGATTTTTTCAATGTTTTTGAATTTAGTCTACGCTTGCTTTTTTCCATCCACTGAATTATTTTTGTATAAGCTCCCTGTGTCCACGCATCGCCAGGTATCTTAGCTGAGAACAGACTTCCTAATGACGAAACGGCCTCTCCATGCTTTCCATTTAGAAACCATGTTTATTCCCTTTCAGAAACTAATTAGTTGGAGTGAAATTTTAGTAAGTAAGTTAATTCTTATAATTTTCTTATTTTACGTCATTCATATATATATATATATATATATATATATATATATATATATATATATATATATATATATATATATATATGTATATATATATATATATATATAGTTGAAAATCAACGAACAAAACACAGGAGGCAATTGTACACAGTTATATTAGGTTCGCGCTTAGTGGAAGTGGAGGAGGTTTCAACGCTTTCGTTAGGAAAGTTCAGGTTGGGGGAGAACAGGAATTCCGAGAAAGAGTTAGGAGGGTATTAAGGAGGGAAGTTACAGAGTAAAATATAAAAAATAATTATATATATGGGGACATATGCAATATTCAGCACACTCCTTCCTTTTTAACTCTGTAGTCTTGAGTTTATGTATTGAAGCTCTCTGATCCAACTTGAATGCATGTGAAACTCAGGGTACTTGCTTCATTTGTATTTGAGGAAAAAGCACTTTACCGCAAGTTATAATTAATGGAATAGTATCAGAGGGGAAACCCTGCTGTGAATAAAATCCTGCTAGTGATCACACAACTTATTTTTTAAAGATGATACTCTAACTCAACACGCAATGTAGTCTTCAAATCCTGTCTTACAGCTTTGCCTCCGTATAAGTACACGTCTATTGATTCATCGCTCACTCTTCGCATGACGATGTATCTTCCTAGCATATCCCTTTATCTATATCTATCATGCCTTCTATGAACCTGCGTGTTAATGATGACTAATATGTTTAACAATTAATAGAAATGTATGATGCCTTAAGACATTAATCTGGAATTATTTGAAGTTTCATCAAGTATTAATTTTGATTACCATATTTTCTAATGAAGTATCATCGATGTTTTACTAAGACATAATTATGATACACAAGCCAATTTGGGGGTAACCAAGTGTCCAAGCTGTATTCTATTTCTTAGTTCGAATCAGAAGCAGGCGAGTTCACCTTCCATCCATCCGTTTATCGATAAAATGAGTTCAATTAAAGTACAGTAGCTGATATAATCGTCTAACTTCATCACCACATGTCTTTGCGCTAATGTAACAATTCAATAGATAATTCCGCTGTAAAGAATACAAATAAAAATATCTTTTCGATAATGCACACAGAGGTTCCAATATTTATAACACAAACCACAATTACTTTAATTCAAATCTCATTAGTTGCATACCATATCGCCCAAGCTGAACGCCATTCAACATTTCCATCTTTAGTCAGTCTTATTGTATTTCGATCTCCAGCTACCACAATAAGCACTGAATGCCTTTCTACCTCAAACAAATTCTTATTACTAGTTACCTTCTTTCATGCCGACATTGTCTTCGAGATGTTTAAAACGAGCATAAATCATATTGATCTTCCAGGTCTCACTGGGCATTCTTAGAAATGAACAGAGCGATATAAGAAAGATCCCTGAAAGATACAGATACTAATAATCAAATTCCATAGTCAGGATTCCAGAAAAATTTCCAAAATTAATTTATTATGTTAGAAAACAATATTTTGCTAGATAATTAAAAAGGGAATATCTCCACCGTAAGTTGTTTTAATTCTTTTAGATTTCTGTTCTAAACACTACAGATTACATTTCTGCAAAACAAACATTTCTTTCACACAAATTCAACTTTTTACAATCCACTCTTCCATTTATATTTAAAGATTAATGTTGATTCTAATTTAATAAATCTGAATAGGAATTTTTAAATTAAAATTGATATACGTCAAGATATTCCTCTTCCTCTTTACTAATTCTCAATCTTGTAGCCGCATCTTTGCGTAGCGTGGATTCAGGTAAAATGACACAGGCGGCAAATGTTTTCTTCATTATGTTTTACGTTTTGTCTTAATATTGAGAAAGTAAGATCCAACTGCATTCTATTATGTAATTTAGTTTTGGAGAAAGTTAATCATGAAAATACACTTTCAGCCGTTACATTGCTTAGTGGCATACTGTAAACATTGAATGAGTAACATGACAAATTGTATAACAAAGGTTCGATCTTTGTGTTACTCATATGTGTCCCATATTTCTAGTGAATGTTTCTCAAACTCACTCGAAACAAATGTCATAAAAGTGAAATAAATAATCGCATCTGAGTACTCATTCAAATAGAAGGTGCCTTTCGAAAATGTAATATTAATGCGAGTGGTTAATGGCCCGCTTGATTTTTTTATTGCACAGTTACATGTCTCTAACTCTTCTGTTGGGGAAAGTGGTATCATTTTCTATGGTTCCTATCCAACATTCATTAATTTCTGCATTTCCATGCCAGATTCTCTTCAAAGCGCTGGTCTGTAGAACAAGCTGCAGGTTTCCCTTAAAAGATTATAAATCTCCGTCTCTTTCCATAGCAAAACGGTTTTCATATTCATGCCTACATCACTCAATTACATTTATATGATCTGATATTAATATTGCAGCAAAACCTTTTGTTATATGAATTTATCCTAAAAGCTTAGATAAAATCATATTTTGACGAATATTATATCTAATATATATACGCACGCACGCGCGTGCACACACACACACACACACACACACACACACACACACACACACACACACACACACACACACACACACACACACACACACACACACACACACACACACATATATATATATATATATCACTGATGAAGGACTAATTTTATTCATATGTAACCCATGTGCAACCACGCAGCGCTCCATTTTTCTCATATTTATATTTTTTCCTCAGCTGCGATTGTCTGTTTCTTTCTTACTCTCTCCTCTTTTTACCCCCTCTGCCAGTCACACTCTCTCTCTCTCTGCTGGTCTCTTCCTCACACTTCCACTCACTCACTCTTTTCTTCTCCCCTCTCTCACTTCCTCCCGTTTGACCTGTGTGAAATCCTTTTCTCGCTCCCATCTCACACATGTCGGATGGTCTGTATCTCTCGCCCATGAATTCACCAAGCTAAAGCTTACAGATTTCATGTGCTTGTCTCTTCCTATCTTTCCGTTGCCCTACCATCGTTGTTTGTTTACATGTCTCGCTCGTTTCACCCAATTTTGCTTATCCCAATAACTTTATTTGTTATTGCTCGCGCCAACTAGAGGTATATGATTTTTAAAGCGATGAAATACCAATGAAAGTTGGAAGAACACTGATGAAGGACTAATTGTATTCATATATATATATATATATATATATATATATAAATATATATATATATATATATATATATATATATATATATATATATATATATATATATATATATAAAATCAGGCCGATCAGGCACTGAATATTTTAGAAAATATCATATATTGTCACTAGCTCTGACAGTTGACAGATGAACAGTGAACTGCACTAATGAAGGGTAATACCCAGAAACATTACATGATCAAAAATGAGGGGCTCAATCTACTGACATGGGTTTTTAAAAAAATCGAATATTATTATTAATATTCGAAAAACTCATATTACATTTATTATATATATATATATATGTGTGTGTGTGTGTGAGTGTGCGTGTTTGTGTGTGTGTGCGTGTTTGTGTATGTGTGAGTGTGG
The DNA here is from genome assembly GCA_964016885.1 of Eledone cirrhosa. Lineage (NCBI taxonomy): Eukaryota > Metazoa > Mollusca > Cephalopoda > Octopoda > Eledonidae > Eledone > Eledone cirrhosa. The sequence goes on from OZ024740.1 coordinate 358,872,577, forward strand.
GTGTGTGTGTATGTGTGTGTGTGTAAGGAAAATAAATTGAAAATGCAACTGAAAAGCATAAGAACTCTGAAACCGGTAAAGGAAACAAATAAATATTCTTTAAAAGACTCCATTTGCATTTTAGATTTCTTTTCTTTATACTTTTCACTCGTGTAGATCTCGTTTGTTTTTAATTAAAAAAACTCATTTTCTTATATATATATATGCATATATATACATATATGCATATATATATACGAATGTATATGCATGTGTATGTGTCTGTGAGTGCATACACACACACACTTACATATATATATATATATATATTTATATATATATGTGTGTGTGTGTGTGTGTGTGTGTGTGTGTGTGTGTGTGTGTGTGTGTGTGTGTGTGTGTGTGTGTGTGTGTGTGTGTGTGTGTGTGTGTGTGTGTGTATATATAACTTTGATAGGTGTCGGCCAGTATTGGTCCAGGCCATGTCAAACTTAATAACAACACTTGGTGAAATCTTTCAAATCAGGATCTAGACACTATGGCCCACTCAAGCATAGAGTTATTTTTTACGGTGACATATCCGGAGATAGGAGCTTTATCTGAGATTTCTTGGAGGAATTTGTCAAATGACGTTTTGTAATTTATGGGATCTGTTTCTGTTTTAATGTGTTTTGGTGTAATGTTAAAGACAACGAGACCAGTTCAGGTGAAATAACTGTACCGTATTACATTTTGCTGTGGGCGGATAGCACGGTACTCAAGCCTTATGTGTACTTTAAATATGCTGCCAACATCATTTGGGCAATGCTGATGGAATATCTTCCACATCATGCAGATAATTTAGCGCTCAAGGCTGCGTTGGAGAGAATAGAATTTGAGCTTTTCTAATCGACCCAATAGTCAAGGCCTGTCATGCCCTCTATCTCTTTGTGGTTGATCTTTGAGGGGCTTCAATTTTCATAATACTTTGTTTCGTCTGGGGAGACCACAGTGGACAAAATTATTCAAAGTGGAGTCGGGGAAAATTAGACAAGAGAAAGATAATGGTGTGGATATCACTCGACTGAAAAGTTCTGAGTATCCAGGAACACATTCTGCCGGCCATATCAACTTTGCTATTTATATGAGTGGCCCAGCTTATGTTGTCATCGACAATTACTCCCAAGTCTCTGATGTTGTTGGATACCACGAGGGTTTCACCCGTGGGAAGGAAGGGGATATGAGAGTTTCAGTACATCATCTTTTCCAACGTGGATTAATTCAAATTTATCCTCGTTCAGCAGCATATTGTTTTTTTACCGTCCATTAGATAACAGCAAGTAGATCTGAATGAAGGCATGTCCGGTCACCCACTCCATTGTTGACCTTCTGGAGCTTGGAATTATCTGCAAAGATTCTTATGTTGCTGTGCAAAGATTCTTATGTGCAAAGATTTTTATGTTGCTGTGCTTAAAAAATAATAAATAAAAATAATAATAATATTTAAAAAATAATAATAATAATAAATAGAGTCTAAGGCAGCATGCTGTTTACGAAGGACCAACTCCTAAACAAATAAGACGAACTTGTAACTGCATGTAAACAACGATTGCGTAGGACCTACCTCGCCCTCAAACCCCCTCATGACCCGGGTGGGTAGACAATGGCTGCAACATCCTTCTTTTCTGCACTTGCCGAACAAGATAGGGGGAAATCCCAGCTTACATAGGTAGATGCACTTCTTTTCTTTTTTCCCTTTATCTCTTCTTCTCACTTCCTTCCAGACCCTCTCCTCTTCTTTTTCCTCTTTTTTCTTTCCCCTACCCCGAGGCAGCACTTCGGGCTTTTGTAGCCTCAGTAAATTCTATATAGCACTGGCCGAAAACACAATACCAGCATAAATATAGCAGCTGCTTTAGACTCTAGTTTTTTTTTTATTATTTAATTTTTTTATATTATTATTATTTTTATTTATTATTTTATAATTGTTTAATCTCAATTTATTAACCTTTTAATTTTATAACTTCCCACTCTCAGATTCCTCCAGAATTGCTTTTTCGCCTGCTTTGTGTGTCTGTGCGTGTGTCTGAGTGAGAAATGAAATTTCGTTTCATTCTTTTCTATTTATCGTTTTCGGTGCGCCCAGCCGACTAACTCACTCGATATGCAAATTAGGCTACTCAGCCGTTAATATGCATAAGGAAAGTATATACTTTCAGACGTTCAATCGTCTGGCAGAAAGGTATACAATGCTGACGATAGCTAATAAGCTTGAAACTAGTACATCGTTCCTGTGTCAGTGTTGAACAAAAGGGCGGCGATGTTTGCCTGAACACTGTACGGCGAAATTCGGGCTGTTTGTTTGTTTACAAACGAACAAACCGAGCATTATAATAAATGTTCTGTAAACCCATACGTACATATATATATGTGTGCATGTATGTATATATATACATACTACTGTACGTCTGTATACATATATGTATGTACGTATACATACATACTTACATTTAAGAATCAGCCGTACTAAGAGTGAGAAATGAAATTTCGTTTCATTCTTTTCCATTTATATATATATATATATATATATATATATATATATATATATATATATATATATACATATATATATATATATATATATATACATATATATATATATATATACACATGTATATATATATATATATATATATATATATATATATATATATATATATATATATATACATACATATATATATATATATATATATATATATATATATATATATATATATATATATATATATATATATATAGGCATAGGTTAAGTTTAACGTCTTAGATAATGAAAGTATATTTTCTGACAAGTGAATGTGTTTTTTTTGTTTTTTTTTTTACAGTGACAGTTACGATACAGTTTGTTTATTTACAACAGGTCTCTATAGTGATATGGTGTTAATTAGTATTGCGTGTGTGATTATTTTTTCTTTTTCTTTTTTTGTGTATTTTGTGTACGGAAAATGACATTGTGTGTTGAAAGAAATACATTTTTTTTAAATAACTACTTAGTTAGACGTTTGTTGCATATAACATATAAATTGACGTACCTTATCAACATCCTTATTAGACTGTATAAATAGCTGAAATACAGTTGATCATCTCGAATGTTAAACTTAACGTATTTGGCGAGATGATCAACTGTATTTCAGCTATTTATACAGTCTAATAAGGATGTTGATAAGGCAGTTCGTTCGGAGCAAATTTTCTCACAGTGAGAAAATTTGCTCCGAACGAACTGCCCGTATCCGAAGGAACCTGCAGCCGAAGAATCAGCCAGATCCATACAGTGATCATGTCTCGAACTACCTGCCGGCGAAACAATTGTAACACGCAATAAACTGAGTCCAGTTGCATCACTGATTTTTCGTTTTTTTATACTATTCACACTCTGCTCTGTATGAATATTGAGTGCTAATTTTGGCATATCGCCTATGGAAGCACCATAGCTAACATTCATTATACACACGTATATATATATATATATATATTTTTTTTTTTTTTTTTTTTTTTTGCCCGTTAAACTCTTGCCTTTCTTGAGGAGATTTTTCAAATATATCACTATGTTTTAAATTGCCTTGCCCGATGAACGAATGAGGACGTTTTTCGTATTCGTCTTATTCGGGAAACCTCTGGCGATGAGGTAATTATATTGTATTGTTTATTATACATTAAATTTAGCTCTGGTAGGTACTTACGTAGAGCACTCTTCACTCCTATGACTTTTTCAATTTTCAACGGAAACTTCAATACATACATATATATATATATATATATATATATATATATATATATATATATATATATATATATATATATATATATATATATATACACACATATATATATATATATAGGAACGAGTAGGACCCCGACGGCTGAGCTCAAGCCGTTTCGACTGCTAATTCTGGATTAAATGAACATTTTTATCCTGGTATATGAATAGCCGAGCTTCTAAGGGGGTAATTCCATATATGGTAAAAGTGATTGTCACAAGGATTACATACCACATTTCCTTCGTTATATATATATATATATATCTAGGGCCGATAAAATTCCCGAGATCAATATATACATATATTCATGTATATATGTATATATATTCCTTTTTCATTGGCTGATCAATTTGAGAATGAAAGAGAGAGGGGGTGGGGGAGAGGACTCTAGTTGGAAAAACATATTATTCTTCTTTAATTCGAAAAGTAATTAAATATATATTTATTTTTTCATTTTACTTTAAATAAAGAAGTAGCTTTTGTAGAAATCATGAAATTTCCAGCAAGAAGAAATCATGAATTTTCCAGCAAGGCTTCCTTGTCTTGCAAAGCAAATAGTATAATGAATGTAAAATCAATTTACATTACCTGGAAAATTCGAACAATAAAATTGAGATCCCCCAATAACTGGGAAAATGGGCGGACTTTTCTTTACGAGAGCAATCACAAGAATTCAGTTTAGAGAGACTTGTGAATGAGTGTTATAATTAAAAGTTTCTGTTTTGAATTCATTAATATGACTTTGCTATATGGAAATCGTGACGACCAATTAAAAACAAAATGTATTGGCACAGTAGAATTTGTTAATATATGTAGTATAAGCACTGTGTCTAACAAGTTACACACTGAAAATTGAGAAGAGGGAAATCATGTAAAAAGGTATTCGGTAATTACAATAGGTAATTACAATGAGCCACCACTCCAATTTCAGCTCTCCTTCTCTCTCTCACCCTCTATCTATCTATCTCCGTCCCTTTATTTATCTCTCTTTCTCAAATATACACACACAGACACAGCCCCTATGTATATATATATATATAAATATATATATATATACACATATGTAGCGACCCTTAGGGTAAAAAAAGGATCGACCTTGCTTAACGTCGGTGATCGGACGAGAACCGGTGTTTACGGCCATATCACGCTGAAAACACCGGTTCTCGCCCGATCACCGAAGTTAAGCAACGTCGATCCTTTTTTTACCCTCGGGGTCCCTACACATATATACATACATACATATATATATATGTGTATATATATATATATAGTAGGGTTCAGTCTATGGTTAAATACACTTACAATTTTCTGCGACGGGGATCGGATTAGGAATCACGTGGTTTGCAATCAACGTTTTTAACTCATGGCTATGTATTTTACTTATATTATTCGATCTAAATTCCTTTATGAACACATTTCCAGAGGTATAAGACTCCGCCAAGAATATTTTCCCTATACACATAGACTTAAAATAAAGTCAATGACTTGCAAATATTACAATTACATCCCTTGTTGAAAATAACTTATGAAAGATAGTTGATAATCCTTTACACGAAATGTTTAGTACTGAAAATGTTTTGGGACGTTTGTGTATTTGTATCTTTAAAATGGGACACCTTAGGAAGTCTAAACACGTTATTCATTTATATTTCATGATACAGCTTATACTTTTATATGTATGTGATTTTAGATGAATCTGGCGCTAGTCCAGTGTCACACGATATGTAACTGTTTCATTTTGAGAATAGTTTGCTTTTCACCAAACAAATCCATCTTCAGTTTCTCTAAGATATAAAAGAGCCACATTTCACTTGTACTTGTTACGCTTTCAGTTTCTGCCCACATATATTAATATCCTCTTGTAAAACCAAATCTCGAAATAATCAAGAGAATATATTAAATGATGTCACCTACTTACATGCCTCAAGAACTTTATGACATTTTAAAAATGATTCTTCATCTGTCATATTAATAGGGGATGTTTTTGCAGAAGTCCTACTTTGATTTTATACACTGCCATAATGACATCGACATACAATACGTTTATCACAAACTTTTGCCATTTATTTATAAGAACTCATTCTATTGTACTGGTCACTATTATCGTTTTCGTCGTAATTAGACATGCACTCTTAATTATGAATCGTTTCATCATCTTTCATAGAATGAACGTCATTATCAATGTAAAAGTCGTCTTTGACATTCACTGACGGATTCTAATGGTCTAACCTTATAAGTTTCTCTCTTGACACTTTTAAACTCATCGTTTTGTCCATCTTTATCTCTGAACATAGTCAAAGACCAGAAGATATGCTAATGCGTATGCAGAGGCAGAATTAGGTAATCGATCTCTTTTATTTGCAACTGCATACATGGCATTCTTCCCAGTACATATTGTTTCGAAGTCTATTCTTGACCCCCAGCAGCCATTCAAGAGAGTATATTTGTATTCAGGGATCAATGATCTAAGGATTTTTGGTCACATGGCGTAATCAATAATGTCATATATGGGGAAATTTCAGTGCAAAAAAATCGTATTCAATAAGTAGACGTTGTACTCTGCAGTGGACTCGAGATGCTGTTACAAAATATTTCTCAAGTTAAGCAGGAAAATGCTGTTCGTTAGTATAATAATGTGCTAAAAAATTTATTCTAACTTTAACCCATCACTGATGCAGGAGTTTATATACGACAGGAAGTTTACACTTAAGTGATCTAGTTTCAAATGAGATAATCGTGATTATCTCATTCGAAACTATATCAGATTTGAAATGGTTGCTGATTAACGACTTTCTGCTAAAGCATAACCAATTGCATGAAGAAAAATTGATTTGAAATATATATTATAGCTTTTAAAGAATATATTTTCAGAAATTTTATGCTCAAATTTCATTCAAACTAAAAATACCTGCTCTTTGCAATTAAATTATTAATGTGTTTGAATAAATAAAATAGGAATTTCTACTTAATATTGTTATGTGGAACGAAACAGAAAATTCTAATTGAGTATAAAAATTTACATCAACTGTCTGCTAATTTATACAAACAGAAGCCTGGTTAAAGAAGCATTCGACTATCAAATATAAAAACATCTTAACTATAACATTTTAAAATATCTACTTATTTCTATCACTTACCACTTACTATCCCCCTCTCTCACTATATATATATATATATATATATATATGTGTGTGTGTGTGTGTGTGTGTGTGTGTGTGTGTGTGTGTGTGTGTGTGTGTGTGTGTGTGTGTGTGTGTGTGTGTGTGTGTGTGTGTACATATTTTTTTATACGAGGGTTATGCTGCCAATATAATCACACGCACCTGTCACTTCAATTTATCATGAATTTATAATTAATTGACATGAAAACCCAGATGTGCGTGCCTTTTTATTGGCAGCATGACCCTCCCAAAGTATAACAATATCTCTTCAACTCACGTTTTCAGATGAGAAATCTTGCAAAACAAATTAAAAAACAAAGTATATACATACATGTGTGTGTCTGTGTGTGTGTGTTTGTGTGTGTTTATGAGTGTATATATATATATATATATATATATCTAGGGCGAGTAAAATTCCCGAGATAAATATACATAAATATATATATATATATATATATATATATATATATATATAAATACACACACACACACACACACACACACACACACACACACACACACACACACACACACACACACACACACACACACACACACACACACACACACACATATATATATATATATATATATATAATACTATATATATGAAGGGGTTGCATATCGAACAGTTTATACGTGTGTTTATGAATAAACATTTGAAAACCTTTAGCTATGAATTTGAAAGATGGTGGATTTTGCCACCACCTACTTCCAGCAGAGGTACGTGGGGGTATAATTGACAGTTGTTTCTGGCTGTGTGGTCGTTATCAAGGTTACGAACCCCTTTCCTGCCTCATATCGGAACTGAAATAAGCCGCAAACATTTAGTTTTAACACCTATGTCTATAGGCTGATTAGCCTCATTTGCATGCGGAGCATTAGGCTGGCTGATCACCCTGAACAAGAAATTAAATTACGGTCTTCGCTCCAGCATAGTTGTACACATTCATGTATGTTTACGAATAAATATTTGAATGCCTTTAGCTATGAAATTTCCTATTTGAGTGGCGGCGACGGCCACCTTTAAAATTCATAGCTATTTCTTGTTCAGGCCGGGCTAGGCTAATGAGGTTAATCAGTCCTTAAAGATAAGCGTTAAAACTATGTTTGGAGCTCATTTGAATTCCCGTGTGAATCAAGGAAAGGTGTGCGTAACCTTGACAACAGCCACACAGCCAAAACCAGCGATCAGTTGCTTCCCCCCGATTGATTCTGCTGGCACTATTTCTTGTTCAGACCAAGCCAGCCTAATGCTCCGTATGCCAATGAGGCTAATCAGCTCGTATACATAAGCTTTAAAACTATATGTTTGTGGCATATACACATTTTACATACATGAATGTATATAGCTATGTTGGAGTGAATACCATTATTCTATTTACTGTATAGGCGCTGGATTGGCAGTATCGGTAGAGGGTCGGACGCCATGCTTTCTAGCATACGCCCCTTTACGATCTGAGTTCAAATCCCGCCGAAGTTGACTTTGCCTTTCATCCTTACGGGGTCGATAAAATAAAGTACCAGTAATGCACTGGGTAATTGCTGGCCTTGTGCCTAAAGTAGAAACAATTATTCTATTTACTGTATGTATATTTTGGCACAAATCAATATATTCCTCTCACAAAAGACTGCAATTTATTTTAGTTCAAAGTTACTGACCGATAAACATTAAAAAAAACGAAAGAATAAACAAAAAAGAAACAAATATAAGTTTACACGAGTGTTTGCGTGAGTAATTGTAAGGCAGATGATGCAGACAAAATGTGAGAAAAAGAGAAAATGAAAGATACAGATTTTCAGTTCTTCATATAATTTGGTTTTAATTGAATAAATTCGTTGTAAACTCAATCGAAACCATTACTAGTTATAGTTTATAATCAATCACTGAACAATTGATGCTAGCATCGAAAATTAAATGATGATAAATTTGAACATAATGTGTTTGCATGTATTGCTTGTTTCTAATTTTGTCAGTCAGCGTATATATTAATTCAAATTGAATATTGATAATATTAGTTGACATAACGATAATAAATCAACGTTATCTTTTATACCTATATTATATTTTGCTATGTTAGTCTCGACTCATCGTTCAGTCACCCATTTTATCTCAATTTCTATTTCTATACATTATTTTACACGTAAAAAAACATATTTAAGCGTACAAATTCACTACAATAAATTGTAAAATATCATTGATATTTGAAACAACAATAAATACTTGGGTTTCGTGAGTCAATAATTCATACGGTATTGTATTTATATTTGTTGTGAAATATATTGAAGTTTACATTTAGAATCTGCGACAGCAACTTTTGTATAAAATTATCTTACAAACGTGTCATTAAATTTGATTTATTACGAATTATTTATTTCGCTTTTTATCAGATAACGTAGAATCAAATTTCCCTGACTCTTTAACGGATAGCTTCATGAATAATGGACAAGAGAGTAAATAATTTATTAAACCTTCACGTGTATTAATAATTAAACTTTGTTACAAGTATGTTGTTGAGTTTCTGTCCAAAAACTTAATTCACTTCGTTTAACTGTCCATATTTGACTTTTTACAGATTAACTTTCTAGGGTATATTATCAGATTATCTAAACGAAAATTATATTCAAGCACTCTGTTGAACTAACCGATTTTGTGAATAGGGTAATCTTAAATTTAAAAGCAAATACAATTTAAAAGCAAATACCTAGAGAACAGCAAATTCGATGTAAATATTTTTCGAGAAATTTAAATTTACTAAATGTTACTAATTATAAGATACATATATATTTACTTCTTACAAGAGACGAGACATGGATACATTCGAAAATTAATCTCACATAATGATTACGTAGGGTAGTATATCCTTGAATTAGAACAATGCAAACGCGTAAAGCTTGGTATACAGAAATGGGTGAAATAATGCGATTATTCCTAGTAATTTAGATTTCACAGAAAATAACATGTATGCCTGTTCGAAACCCAACACGGATTCCGAATATTTATTGATATCTTCATCCATTTCCTATTCATACATTGGACGGGCGATGAACATTGAGATGTTGCCTTTTTGGAGATTGTATTTTCTATCTATCTGCAGGGAACCCGGGGCTATATTATTCAAACTATTTTTCTCATGAGGATTTGACTGCAATTTTTAGCATGTCGGATGACTACATTAAAACTTCTGTAATTTTGAGTAAGGAAAGAGTTAGTAAAAAATTCAGCAGTGTATGATATATGATGGAAAAGACTTTCATCCAGTTAGCATTGCCTGCGTAAATCTTTGATTAGAAGTATCACGACTGTGGTCACACTCCCTTGTTTGATACAATAGGATGTCTTTTTAGGAAAACTTGTTTTTACTTGCAAGTCGAATGAGAAAGTAAAGGATCTGACGTTGGTCTGTGTTGTAATACTTGTTGTAACACTAGAATTTTACTTTGTGCGTGCTATTGTTAATGTTGTCGTTTATCCCCAGATAATCTCCGACCAGTGATCGAAATCCTATCATCAAAATTATTCCAGTTCAGACAATCCCATTTTGTTTTTACATATAAAATACATTATCAAAAGTGTTCTTCTTTATAACACTGACATTTCCTCTTCGATTCCTGGAGGTTCTAGTCAGATGATCTATCGGTTTGTCTGTGAGATTCTTTTATGGTTATATATGTAGCTCTGCGTTTTCCGTCCACCGCAACACCCTTGTGATGCTATGGATTATTTGAAGATATGTTTCTATAAGTCAAGATTACATTGAGTTAGCTAACAAAGAATAAATAATTAAAAAAATTGACATTTGGCATTGTTCGATATGAATAGAGTTACTTTCTCATTAGTGGCGCATATACATAAGCGGAATTAATAGTGCAGCGCATTCAACCACTGAAGCAATAAGATTATCAAAATATCAAAATATAACAAATGGATAAAACTATAGTTTGCACCAGGCGTGCACACATGAATCAAGATCTTGCGTCATTAAAGCATTTGTATGAGATCATTAAACTTGAATGGGTTCTTCTATATCTTCCTTTCTTTTTCATAATCTTTTCGATTATTTTCTTTTTCTTCCTATTATTGCATAATACACTGCATTTCCATTTTCTGCAAATATCAGATTTCCTATCAGATAATTTCATGAAAGAACAGCTGCCGCTGTCATCATCGATGTACGTATCCTCGGCGTTTATCATAGCATGTTGATGGAAATGTTGTTGCAATTGTTTAACGTCATTCTTAACCACCATTGAATGGGTTAAGTCGTGACCATCTTGTCTTTGTTTCAGATGTAATGTATTCTTGCACCATAAGTTCGATGAATGACATGGGGTGACATATTTGACAAGGGCTGTACGCTTGTCATAGAATTCTTGTGAAGGTATACAAAGGTAGTTAACTCTAGCTCTCATTTGGATGCGTTCTTGTTAAGTATATACAAACAAATATGTCACACACACACGGGCATCCTGAATATTAAGAACCGAAACAAATACTGCAAAGCATTTTACCCAACCTTACAAAAATTCCTAGAAACAGGTTGCGTCACTTTTTGAGACGGTAGGCAGCAATTTGAGGAAGAATTAGCTTCTATATCTAACAAGTAAAAAAACATAGAGAATGCTATTTTAATTCAATTGTTTACAATTGTAGTATCATGCCTTGGAAAAGTATGCGAGAAACTCCAATACCTTTACGTTTCAATTGAGTTTGATTTTTGCCTCAGATGAGATAACTAATTCTAGTATTACAATAATCGCTGTTGCTAATTATCTACAACTCTATAAAATAAATATTACATTTGTTGGACTTCTGTTTAATTAACTGTGAAAGTCCAATCACACAGAAAATGCTATTAGACTGTATCGAATCAGCGGATTTGATGTCTTGCTTTCACAGATATGTGAGGCAAACTTCTATAAGTAAGAAGAATGTTTAACTGTCTTGTACATTTCTTGTATTGTTCTAATGTTGAATATGATGTCACTGTCTTTGCTTTCTTTGTTTATTGTTACCATAGTCATCATTATGTGGAAATAGTATGGCCGAATGATTAAGAAGTTACTTTCGAAATCATTAGATCACGTGTTCGATCCCACTTCGTGACATCTTGATCAAGTGTCATTTAACATAACCCAGAGTTGACGCATGCCTTGTGAGTGAAATTGGGTAGACGGAAGGTGTTTGGAATCCCGTCGGATAGACTGTAACAGTAATTTAAAATGTCAGCTTTGCCACACAGTTTATCATACTGAATCTCCCAAAAGTTAGGTTATGGGCACATGTGTATGAGGAATGTTCTGTCACTTACATGTTAATTTCATAAGTAGGCTGTATCGTGGATTGAACAACTAGAACTTATCTTCAAAACCGACGGAGGTCCATTCCAGTCATCATTATTGTCGCTTTAGTAATCAACATTAATTATTGTTGGCATCAAAATTATTGCTAACAAAGTGGTTGTTGTTAATGTTGTTGACGTTTGAATCATGTTGACCACATCTTACATCTTACTCTCATTCACACCATCAACACTCGTATAATTATCGCTGTCAGCACTACGTCAGATTGGTAAGCATCACATTTATACGGTCTCTAATTCAATGTAATCAAGAAATACAGATTCTAATTACTGGAAAGGAAGATATGGTGTTTAGTTACTCTCCTTTATTTTCAGTGTATAAATTCTCGCCGTGGCCAATCATGGCTTTCATTAGTCTCGGATTGTTGAATTAATTATTTATTATGTATTAACTTTTTTTTCGAGAGTTGAAATTATCTGCCTACATATAATATGCAGTATCGTATCTATCTATATATATATATATCTATATATATATATATATATATATATATACAATAATAATTAGGTAGATATGAGCTACTGATATTCATATAAAAACTCGTTATAATTTTTTCATTGTAGAATATAAATATCTTATTGTGAAAATATGCGTTGTTTAAAAAGCCACGTTGCTCGTAGTAAATTTTTAATTATCATAATTGTTTCTACTTTTGGCACAAGGCCAGCAATTACCCAGTACATTACTGGTACTTTATTTTATCGACCCCGTAAGGATGAAAGGCAAAGTTGACCTCGGCGGGATTTGAACTCAGAATGGAAAGGGCCGTAACTCTATGCGTCAAAGCATGGTGTCCGACCCTCCAGCGATACTGCCAATCCATAATGACGTTGCGATGATTCCTCCAAGCTATAAAATAATAGATTTAATTATATCTAGTTGCAGAATTGTGACTTTACACAAACGCATATATAACACATACATGCACCATGCAAAATTATATATATATATATATATATATATACTAGCTGGCCCTGTGCCACCAAGAATGATGGCTAATTGTAATATCTATACATAATAGTACCCCTGGCAGTGGAGACTTCTGGTGTCCTCAGCCCCAGGGCTACCTCCTTACTCACCACCATAGGCGCTGAGTTGGCCAGCCGCAGGTGTGAGCCCCGCGAGTTGGAGTGGCTTTTCCAGCGCGTCTCCCTTGCCGTCCTCTGAGGAAACGTCTTCTCCATTCTGTCCGCCGGGGCTGTGGGTGGGCCCCATCGCGTATCAGGCCGATATATTATGTACCAATCCGACATTGGTGTCGATTCTCCACCCACCTTCTCTCTCTATCCACACACACACACACACCTTTCCTCCTAAAGAGTATATAATGGCAAGCTTATTTTAACTTTTAAAACATATTTGCTCGGTTATTCTACTGTAAATTTAATTATATAAAAAAGAGATGTTTGTTTGTTCGATGGTTCCTTCGCACTCATTCACACATGTTATACAAACATACAAATACAGAGCTGTGATGAATCTTAGAACGCTGGACTTCTATAGGATACATCACAAGGCTATATATATAAATATTATATATATTATTTTTATGTCTGTTATTTCACATTTTCACTGAGAAATATACATCACCATGCAGATGTTATTTTCGATAATGATTAGTGTATGAAAACCTGTGCACATTATATAATTATTTATGATAAGAATGTGATGTGCGTTGACTCCATCATTAACAGTCTATTTTTTCCACTAACTAATTATTAACTATTAAGTTTTCTACGCGTCGTGTGTCGACGGGAGTGCGTTGCAATAGTAAGAAATACAATAGTTTCTAATATAATAAATGTTTATAATATAATTGAATTAGAATACAGTCGTGTTTTCAATATAGCTGTGTATATATTAATTTATCTAATTAAATATATGTGAGAAAAACCACAGACCCTCCATCTCAACTCACCTTTTGAAAAGCAGAAGAACTGCGAAACCGGTAAAGGAACCAAATAAATATATATATTTTAAAAAAAAATAAGACTCCAGTTGCATTTTCGATTTCATCTCTTTTTCTTTATACTTTCACTCGTGTAGGACACCTCGGTTATTTTTTAATTTGTAAAAAAAACGTCACTTTCTAATATATATATATATATATATATATATATATATATATATATATATATATATATATATATATATATATATATATATATATATAGTATAAACAAAACGAAAATCAGTGATGCATCTGGACTCAGTTTATTGCGTTTTACAATTGTTTCGCCGGCAGGTAGCTCGAGACATGATCACTGTTTGGATCTGGCTGATTTTTCCTTTTTCTATACTATTCACACTCTCCTCTGTAAGACTATTGAGTGCTAAATTTGGCATACCGCCTATGGAAGCACCATAGCTACCATTATACACACTTGTATATATATATATATATATATATATATATATATATATATATATATATTGTTATACTTTGGGAGGGTCATGTTGCCACAACACACACACAGAAACAAAATGGCGTAGGACAGAACAAAGGAGAGGCACAGAAACAAAGAAAGGAATCCCCAGTCACTGAAGAGGTCACAGAGTGTGTGACGAAAGGACTATGACTATATATAAACAACTATCTGATTGTGGAACCAACCAACCAACCAGAAATTTATAAATTTATAAACTTGTAAATTTATAAATATATAATAAATTGAAGTGAAAGCAACTGGTGCGTGTGTTTCTTATTGGCAACATGACCCTCCCAAAGTATAACAATATCGGTTTCAACACACGATTTCAGATAAAGAATCTTGCTAAACAAATTCAGAAACGAAATATATATATATATATATATATATACACGTGTGTATAATGGTAGCTATGGTGCTTCCATAGGCGGTATGCCAAATTTAGCACTCAATATTCTTACATATATATATATATATATATATATATATATATATATATATATATATATATATATAGGAAAATGTTTGACTCCGACGGCAGAGCTCAAGCCGTTTCGACGGCTATTCCAGTCCAGAAATAGCCGTCGAAACGGCTTGAGCTCTGCATTCGGAGTCAAACATTTTCCTATTACCCACTCTACTACCCTGTTGCGTTATGGACCTTCTGGTTCCTTACCACACTTCCTTCGTTATTTTCCGTTCTTTGTCAGGGAACGTTTCTACTAACCAAAGTATCGTCTTCCTGTCTTCCTTCGGTTGCAACGTCTTTCAAAATATTTACTTCTGCGTTCACAGATTGATTTTTTTTTAGTTTTAGAAGATCCCATTAAGGGTGGATGCAGCGATTCTTTGCTTAAACTTTAATCTGTTATTTTTATATATATATATATATATATATATATATATATATATATATATATATATATATATATACATATATATATATATATATATATATATATATATATATATATATATATATATGTATATGTATATATATAATATTAAAGATACTATTTATAGTTATGTATATACTATACTATAAACAACTATAAACAGGGAAGGTCAGTAATTTATTACTACCTTATTACCAGTAAGAGAAATAGCTCAATGTAAGAATATCAGTTGCTTTACAGAGCAGTAATATAGATTACACAAGTATCAAAGTTATGTTTAAAACATTTAATCGCTGACAATTGTTTCTTCCAAACTTAAGCTTGGGTCCTCGGAGCATTATCAATGTTTGTACATATAATTAACCTCCTATTCAACTGAAGATACATATATATTGATGTTGTGGACAACAGTCTCATATATATATATATATATATATATATATATATATATATATATATATATATATATATATATATATATATATATTGTTATACTATTGTAATACTATTGCCAGAAATAATAACAGAAGCCACTCACTGTCTGGTTGGTTTTCGCTTCTGCATCTTTTATATCTCTATTTGGCCATCAATGTTTTTCATTGATTGACCAGCGGTCAAAAATACAGATATAAATATATATAGATAGTCTAACAAAATTCTTTCGTTGCACATCTGCAACATCATCAGTGGTACTATTATCATGTTTTCTCCTATTGTATTGTATTGTATTGTAATGTCTACACCATTTTTATTTTATATATTTATTTATTTTTTTATTTTTGCCTCCGTCTCTACGCAGTATGTTACTGGTGCTTTATTTTATCGACCCCGTAAGAATGAAGGCAAAGCCAACCTCAGCGGGATTTGAACTCAGAACATAAAGGGCCATACCTCTATGTTGGTAAGCATAGCGTCCGACCCTCTACCGATTCTGCCAATCCTCCACCCTTAACCACAGTAAAAATAATAAAAAGATATACATATATATATTTATGAGAACAATGTTAATTAATATACAATGATATTGATCAAATTGTCTTGATGACAATATAGTTGCAAAACTAAACAATCAGATCTAAACAATCACATAACAGATTATATTACCAAAACAAACGTACCCAAGACCATACATGGATGTAGAGATATAAAGGGCATACGGAAAGTGGGATGGCATGCAATGATGGTAAATACCGATTCATACATGAAGATGGTAAATACCGATTCTTAAAACTTATACAGATCACTTTCGAGCCGAAAAAAAATAATGCAGATTACCATATTTAGATAAATGCGTCATTAACATTTTCGACTCTCCTGAGTAAGCAACATCTTATTATCCACACATAGCTCCAGCCATCAGCTATGCTGTCAAACCCCCAAATTTGAAAGTGTATGTAATATAACAAATAAGTGGGAGGATGGCGGTAGGTCAACAGTTAACATTAGCTCCTCGTTACGGCCATAAGACAACTCAATTTCTAAAATTATAATTTATAAAATTATAAATATCAGGAGCTGACCTAGAAGAAGAATATTTTTATCATTATACAATATTATCGACCATTTTGTCTGGTAATTGTTCAAGGACAAAATCGCTGCGAAAAAAAACGGTCAGAGCTTATACATAGCAGATAATCCCTAGAAAAACGTATCCAAGACCATGCGTATATATATATATACAGATCGAACCGTGAGCTGATCAATACCAAAACGTGCGTCACTAATCAATAAACGCGATGAAGACATAACATATCATTCTTTTATTAATATATATATATATATATATATATATATATATATATATATATATATATATATATATATATATATATATTATATATATTAGAAAGTGATGTTTTTTTTACAAAATGAAAAATAACCAAGGTGTCCTACACGAGTGAAAGTATAAGGAAAAAAGATGAAATCAAAAATGCAACTGGAGTCTTATTTAAAAAAAAAATATATATATTTATTTGGTTCCTTTACCGGTTTCGCAGTTCTTCTGCTTTTCAAAAGTAGAGTTGAGATGGAGGGTCTGTGGATCCTCCATCTCAACTCTACTTTTAATGTGTGTACGTATGTGTGAATGTGCTTGTCGACACCTGGCATATATATTAAGAGAAACTTCACTATAGGGTGTTCACCCCAACGCTTGAATCTGTTGATGGAACCTTTTCTGCCCTTGTCACCCTCATTTTAGCCTTAAAGAATTAGCTTCTAAAGAATTTCCCTTTTCTTTAAACCATTGAACCCCACCTATTCTGTAGACACCTGTCCTACAGGCATTGTTACTTGAAGTGATAAACAAGGATTAGTATTCCAACTTTGAACTTGTTTACAGTATTCTTTCTGCCTTTGTTAATATTATAGC
Source organism: Eledone cirrhosa (assembly GCA_964016885.1). Classification (NCBI taxonomy): domain Eukaryota; kingdom Metazoa; phylum Mollusca; class Cephalopoda; order Octopoda; family Eledonidae; genus Eledone; species Eledone cirrhosa. Next base: position 358,890,574 of record OZ024740.1, read on the forward strand.
TTTAAGGAATTAGCTTTTAATGAATCCCCTTTCTT